>CP139506.1:336337073-336833955 GCA_021014915.2 Artemisia tridentata subsp. tridentata
AAGAGGAAACGGTGCAGAGTTTAGGTCCCATTTTACTATGAAGGGGCTGTCTCCATCTGAATATATTCTTGGTGCTGTATCAGGAGTAAAAACTAATGACCTGGAGCAGACTTTACTTGTAAGTGAATAACATTTTGGTTTTGATTTTTTATTTTTTTTTTTTTGTTTTGTTTCTCCTTCTAACTTATGTATTTGTGAATGACGCTGAGCTTTAATATAAATATTAAAACCTTCATTTCATTTAATCTAAAGCAAATGTGTTTTCATTATGAGTCTTATGAACAATCTTATCTCGTCTTTGCAGGCTCTTCCTTTTGCAGATGCTTTGAAGATCTTATCACATTTAAAAGATTGGTCCTTGAATCCTGATAAGGTCAGCTAAGTTCGTTAAAGCATTGAGTTTAGCATCTGTGTGTGTGGACATAATACATAAAATATTATAAAAAATACACATTAATGTGTCTGCTGGTTAGCGCAAGCCGATCCACACTGTTTTGACCAAAACTTTAAATGACCTGTTTTAGCCTGTACACATGCCAACCTACCAACAAGTAGTCATCAACTTCATTATCTTTTCGTATTATGTTTTATATTTTTTGGTATTCATTGTTGCAACTTGTAAGGTATGGTTTGATGGACAATTATCATTGTTGTTACATTTTGAGAGTGATTGGTCTTATGCTCTTATTCATTTTTACGCAACTGTATCTAAACGCTGGCTGCGCTTAACATCTCTACTACATGCTTTCATCATCGTTTTTGGCCATTTTAGTAACGTTTAATCTATTTGCAGGTTGAGCTGGTATGCAGGATTGCCACTGTGTTATTGCAATTGCATCACAATCAGCTAGTTGCTACCGCAAGCACCAGACCTGTTTTGGCTCTTCTCAGAGATATACTTCATGCTAGAGTTAAGGTACAATTAAACATAAATTCGAAATTTTGCTTTTTCTGCTGCCTTAATAAGTTAATATAAAGCACCGCTACACATTTTTTTTGACCTTAACTCGAAGTATTATTGCCATGGCTTAAAAGCATCCCTACATATGAGTGAAATTTGATTTTTTCAGGAATGCAAGGATACTATAGGATTCAATCTGGCTGCCATGGATCACCTCAAGGTTACTTTCAGTTCTAAATACGTTGTTAATGTCATTTTATAAGTGATTAAATTTTAGAAACTTACAGTGATTTACTTGTTCCAGCAATTAATGGCCTCAAAATCTGATGCACCTTTCCGAGATGCAAAGACCAAATTACTAGAAATACGGGCACAGCAGTCTAAACGTGTTGAAGCAAGGGGGGACACGAAAAGCCAAAAGAGTAAGAAGAAGAAACAAAAGAAGGATGATGGACATGTGTGGTCTTGATTTGCTGCCATTTTTGGTCATGGTGTAACCAATGATAAAATTTGTTCTTATAAATGTGACACAAATGTATAAAATGTTGATTTAGTTATATTTCATTACACATTGTGTTGCCCCAAATTTTGTAGTTGGAGATGAGATTGTTGAGGAAATTAGTAAAGTTATTGTATTGCATCAACTTGGCCTTTTTGTGACTATTGGTTCGCCGGAAATTATGATGTTCGTTATGATCTAAGTATACTATTTACAGCAGACTTGGGGTTTGTTTCTTTGCTTATTTCTTTGGGCTTGTTTGTTTATTAAGCAAAATAAGCTCATTGTAGTGACCAGATAAGCTTATAAGCTTAGTTTTATGAGCTTATTCAAGGAAATTATAGTAAGCTCCCATTTTGAAGCTTATTTGATAAGTTCAGCTTGTTTTGTGGCTATGATAACAAAATACAGTTTTATATGGGAGAGGTTAGCTTATACGTTTAATTAGGAATGCCGATTGCCAACATACCTAATCCAAAAGACCAACTTATCAGCTTGTTATAATAAGTTAATCAAATCACTCAACAACAGCTTGTGATCTTATTCATCATAAGATGGTAAAGATGCTTCTTGATCTATCTTTTAAAAGCTGCCCAAGGTATTAGGGGGTATATATTCAATTCCCCCTAATACCTTGAAGTCAGTAGTTGAGTGATTATAGTGACACAATAAGTGTCATGTAAACGAAACATATATTATAGTAAAGGCACCCAAAATGGCGAATTTGGCGTTGCTGAGTTGTTAATGGTTGTGTGCTTAACTAACAAACCAGTCAAGTTTGTTTAACAAGTGTTCTTAAGACAATGGTTAAAGGTCATTGATTAAACTCAAACTTTCTTTTTAAGTTAAAAAAATGCATTTAATACTTAGAGCACCAGGTGCTCCGAAGCTATATGCTTGTGTTATAGGAAAAAAGTGTTAGTCACATCAAAAAAAATTTGA
Organism: Artemisia tridentata subsp. tridentata; assembly: GCA_021014915.2. Lineage (NCBI taxonomy): Eukaryota > Viridiplantae > Streptophyta > Magnoliopsida > Asterales > Asteraceae > Artemisia > Artemisia tridentata. The sequence continues at coordinate 336,339,416 of CP139506.1, forward strand.
GTATAACTCAAAACGTATTACTCGCACAAAAACACCTCCTTTCATAATTGGTGTTATAGGACACCCATAAATCCACCTTTTTTTTTTTTTTTTTTAAATCCACCTTTTTTTTTTTTTAATTCAAATAAAACAACACATAAGAGGATGTTGGTGTGTTTGGATTAAAGGAAGATGAAGAATTCGTTATTTGGTTTTGTGGGTTGGCGATCATTTGATTGATCCATTGATCGGGATTCATTTTTGTGAATTTAGAGTTAGAAATAAAGTAGAAGTGTGTGTAAAAATTAGAACGTTAAAAGGGTAGTTATAAGATTTTTTAAGGGTAAAAAAATTAGAAAAAGTAGGTATTTAATAAATAAAAAGGGCTAATTTTGATCACCCATGGCCCTTTCTTTTTTATCCATTATGTAACGTTTATATTTCAAGAAAACGAAAAAAAATACGTATAACTCGGTTGGCCGGGATGTCACCAGAACTTATAGCACGACTGTTCATCAATAAAAGGACTTGTTCATCGTTAATATGAAAACGTTAAATAAAAAATTAAATTTAAATAATATTTTATGAGAAAAAGTGTTCAAAAATTTAAATTTAAGAAAAAAAATTGTTATATTAAATGTAGGAAAGAAATAATAAGAAAAGAAAAAGAAATAGACTCGATTTATCTCGGTTTAATTGGGTCGGTTTCGGTTTTATGCAGCAGGAACCGAAATTCCCAAAACTGGAGGGAAATGCAGATTGCAAAATGCTTAAATGGAGGGAAACTGCAACAAAATGTCTTCATGCAAAATGTAAATACAGTAGCATTACAAATTAGACCAACAAGTTCCATGCCAATTAGACTATTAAAAATTAAAGTAAGCATTACAAATTCGATGACAACAAATTCCAGTAAGCAACCAAATGCAAAGCACAAGTTCGATGACAACAAATTCCATTTGTAATCTGAAAGCGTAACTTCAATCATGCTGCAACATTCTTCTCTTTTCCATGATTGTGTTCTCCCTTTTGTTTGTCTAACCCCTTTTGAATTTCTAGAAAAAAATGACATTTATAATCACTATAGAAAACAAATTTATATAACCCATTAAAACATGAAGCTATGTTGTAGCATATGTACATTAAATTAGGGACATATTCAGGTCAAGCCAAAGCCCAAGTTAGCTCATATAAGGTTCAGCTATTGGTTCTCCAAGAGTCCAAGACTAAAAAGTCGAGGGTTGGGCTCAGCTCACCAAGGTTGTTGCTTTGGCATAACTTGTACTTCCTACCTATGGCCTCATATAGGCTTCATGTATAAATCCCTTAAGTATATTACTTATAGACCATTTCAAAAAAATGTAAATAAAGTTTCTATGAAGTTGAGTTCAGTGGGGTACTTATATGTGAATTATGCTATGACTCGCCGAACATCAAGACATTTCAGTTCAAATTCCATTATAAATTTACAACCCTTCACTGGCTAGTATGCGTTAACCATACTTATGGTTCTTAACTAAGTGTTAAAGCAACAACAGTTCCCATTCAGTTCAAAGGAAATTAGTGTAAGCAACAACGAAATTACCACCACTCCATCAGCATTCATTTAATCTTAAACAATCAAAGAATAGACATAGGCTTATTTTTAATTAACTTGAACTAACTGGCCTACAAAAAATATACAGGCTTATTTTTAATTAAAATGACCAAAAAAACAATTCTTAAATGCAGTTCGTATAAGCAATCCCAAACACCCTTAAAAACGGCTTAATCCCAATCCCAAACCAATTATTACCATTTATAACTACTTATTATGCTGTCAAACTAGTCAAACAAGCAGTATCTCTAGAAGCTAATGCCAAACGTCCAGAAAATGATTTCCTCTTGTAACAAACTAGAAATACCAAACACCCTCTTAGGTACTAACATCAGTGGTAATAAACATCAGTGAGTTTATTCGCTGGTTATCAATCATATCAGATTAGCCTACACGAAACTAATTCACAATCTCACTAACAACACATCAGCATACACAATCTCACTAACAACACATCAGCATACAAAGTTATCAATCATATCAGATTAGCCTACACGAAACTAATTCTTGAACCATCAACTTGACTCTAGTTGTATCGAACCTAAAACAACCCTATAACTTACAAAAATAAGTATGCAGATAATCCCTATAACTTACAAAAATAAGTATGCAGATCATGCCAAACGTCCAGAAAATGGTATATAAATAGTTTACCTTTAGCAAGCTCATCGACTTTCATTAAATCTTCTAATGTATCCACACTGATGTTTCTACTTGATGTACGAATCCAATCTTGTGTGCACACCAAAGCCTCTACAATGTTTGGCGCTAAAGAATTCCTATACGGGTCCAAAATGCGACCACTCGCGCTAAAGGCAGATTCAGAAGCAACGGTGGATACTTGGATGCACAAGATATCTAAAACAAAGTTTAGCAAAAAACATAAGTTATTAGCAAAAAACATAAAATTTACTGCAAACTTTCATTTACAGAAAACTAAAATTTAGCAAAAAACATAAGTTATTACCTTTCGCCATCCTTGATACGATTGGAAATCTTGGACTGTTTAACTTCCACCAATTAAGTATGTCGAAGTCTTCGTCATCCTCTAGCTCAAGACGCGATTCTTTAAGATATTTGGTCAACTCGTCTTCACCCCCGCTCAACTTATTTCCAACTTTATCTTTAAACGAATTTAAGAAAGCATTGCCACGACGACGACTTACGCTAGTACTTTTACTTGACATTGATTTCGGTATGTCGCTTGATGTGTTTGTGCCATATTTTTCTTTGTACATGGCAAACAATAATCCCATATCAGTCTCAACCTTCTTAACCAATTTGGCACATAATTCTTCGTCGGTTAAAAATTGAATTAGCGTCTCATCAGTTTCTTCATCGACCTCCATGGGTATACAACCATTTTCTATCAAATGTCTAAACCCATAGCCAATTATTTCCGACTTCATTGTGGGATCTAAGATAACGGCAAAGTACATATAATGGTTGATTTTTTTGTAATCACCCCAATATTTGTCATACTTTTTTCTCATTTCTTCAATCATTACCTTAAAAGAAGCATTTTCTTGCCACTCACGAAGATGCTTATCAATATCAAGTACCTCTCCAAACCATAAATGAGCTACGGGACTTGATACGTTTGACACAAGTTCTGTTGTTTCCTTAAATTTCTCCAAAAATGCAACTACCTTCTTACAAACCTCAAAATCAGCCCGCTTAGTGTTAGACCCGTTTCCCAGATACAACTAGGCCCCATCCTAGAAGAGTTGACTAAGGTTTAATGTGATTTGTTAGTCAACAAAGTTACGTGGAAAGTCAAACCCGATAGTCAAGTGATAGTCAAAATATGTGTTATAAAGTTATGGAAAGTATTATGTGCCACAAATAGAAAGGAAATAGACTTCAAAGGTTAAAGTTGCAATAGACCAAAAGTGTTAAGGTAGCTAGTGTGGCCAAAATAGAAAGAATAGGACTTGAGGGGCCATCCTTGCCAATGGCCCAAACTTGTGTTTAGATAAGAAATGTCCAGGATTATCTCATTTCCATATCATTCAAGGGTTGGTGAGGTTCGGTTTCTAGAGAGAAAAAGGGAGGGAAGAAAGTGAGTCTTGATGGTTTTAGGAAGAAGAAGATGAAGTTCTTATGTTTATGGTTCTTCCTAGTAATAATCCTCCACAAGTAAGTATTTCTATTTGATGATTAATAAGATTAAGAGTTATGATTGAGGTGGGAAATCATCATATGATCAAGGTATGATTATATGATGATTTAGAAAGGAAGATGAGTAGGTTTGATGGGTTTTATAACCTTTGTTCATGATGTATTGTGTTATATGTTAAGTGTTTGTATGATGTTATGATTTAGGATGTTTATGAGGATGATGATGTTGAGGATGATGATGGATGCTTGGATATGCTTAGCTTGGAGATAAGGTAAGTAAAATGATGATGGCATGTGTTATATGGATGTCTAACATATATGTGTTATGTATGTTTTGTGGTTAGTGATAAGAGACTTGAGATGTGCTTATGTGCTATGATGAATATGATCTAAGTGATGAATTTGGTTGTAAGGGTAAGTTGATGTTATGTGTTTATGCAAGAATTAGAAAGTGGAGCCGCTAAGTAAGTGTTTGGATATATGTGATGCTTATGTGTTTGATTAAAGTATGATGGTATGTTATTATCGTTTTACTTACTAAGCATTCGTGCTTACGGTTTAAGTGTTTAATGTTTTGTAGGTTTATGTGTGATGGAAATGGTGAGCTTGGGCTAAGGGTTAAAGTTGGCTAAAGTGGAAGATAGAAGGTAGTATGTGTTAGGAGCTTAGGTAGAATACCGAGCTCAAGTATAAAGTTTGTACCCCTGTTGGTCTTTTGTTGATTTATAAAGTTAAGTCGAGTGTCAAAATGTATGATAATGGAGTCCTAAAGATTTGGTGGTCTAACGATGTGTCAAAGAGTGTTTTAAGTGTTTTTAGTAAAAGTTAAAGGGGCGTTTGGATTAAGTGTGTTTGTACCCATTTTGGGTTGTTAACGGGTCAAGTGTCATTGGAACATGTTTATTATGTTAAGATAATGAAGTTGGCCAAGTTTGATGTAAAACGGAAGTCGTATGGGTTGTATGTAGTGAAAATGGGTAAAAAAGGGTTTAATGCATAACCCGTCTAATTTGTAAAGTACTATTTCGGAGACTCAAACGGTAAATGTTTTTGTATGAAAATGAGCTCAATGATATACTAAGTAAATCTGGAAAGTTTCGTTAATTGCCGCGTCATAGAAGTTGTCTTTCTGTAAAATGGGTCAAAGAGGTGTATAAAGGGTTATGCAGTTAAAGGGGTGTTTGGGTTAAGAGTGTTTTTACCCATTTTGGGTAACAAACGGGTTGATTGATTATGTAAACGATTTAGTACGAGATGTTAATGGCTTTGAGTGAGTTTGGTGTGGAAATAAGGTAGCATGGGGTGTTTATTGTCAAAAGGGGTGAAATTTCGGTTTGGGTACACCAAATTTCGGTTTGTACCGAAATTTGGAACCAAAATTCCCAAATTTCGGTTTGTACCGAAATTTGGACAGATTTTGGTAAACTTTGAAAAATCATATCTTTTGATTCGTAAGTCGTTAGAGGTCGTGCCACCCGGCGTTTTGAAGGTAATTGAGTATAGTTTCATTTAAAAATAGTCTCAAGGTCTAGATATGTATAGATTTTTGTTAGTTCATAAAAGAGTATCAGCGGGTCAGTTTTCGGGTGTACTTTTTGCGAAAAATTTTCACGTTTTTAGTCATGTTTGGTCACGGGGGGTTACAACTTGGTATCAGAGCTTCGGTTTAAGTGAATTAGGTTTCCACTATAGGTTGCCTAGTCTTAAACCACTCATAGATGCGCTGTATGTAAGTTGAAGCAATGCTACTAGTAGGTGCCCTTGTGGTATAACGTAGAAGTGCTTATGGTAATGATGAGATTAGATTATAGCTAAGATGTAATGTGAATGTTGTGATGTGGATGTAGTGAAATATAGAAGTAATGAATTATACGCGAATTAGAGATTGTGGAATGCAAGACGTGGTATATATATTTAAGCCGATAAGTGTGCTATGTGTTTTATGGTGTCAATGTATATGTAAAGAAATTCTATGTTGGAATGTATTGTGCTAAGTGTTAAGTAAGTGAATGATAGTTCTCGTGTCGGATAGATGATGAACTCAAATAAGTACATTTTATTATCATCATTTATCCTATTTATTTGACTTGTTTTATTATATTATACATGAGAATCGATACATTAATGTTTACTTTAGTGATTCTCAGGTAAAAACAAGCATTATGTGAAACTTGGCGATTTTGGACTAATTATGGAGCAAAACAAGCAAGATGTCAAAAGCCTACTGAAATCCAAAGATCAAGCTCGTTCTACTCCTGATACGCCGCAATATACTTCTGACATACGGCGTATCACTATCAAGATTTCACAAGTTACAATCCAAGTACATGCGCCGCATACAAAGATCAAGATACGCCGCATCTGAAGACGGTGTACGAATATTTCTGAATATATTAATCTTGGACCCCACGCGAAGTTAAGTCAATGCGCCGCATCTATCAACTCTATGTGCCGCATCGATCCCTCAGACAGAAACTATAAATACCCCAAGGCCAGACGAATTTCGAGACGCTTAGCTCTACTAAGCTTTCGAAGACCGAAGACCACATAACCCTAGAGCCGAATTCAGACGACCAAGCAACACAAGACACACCCTAAACGAAGATACAAGAGCTGTAAGAAGGTCCTGCATGTATTCAATTCATTAAGTAGTTTTGTTTTATTGTATTAGTACACTTTAATTCATCAGGATTGATGGGCTTGTGTCATGTGACTACGGAAAATCATGCACTCCCCTTAATATTGCTTTCCCATTAATTAAAGTTTATATGTTGATGTCTTTGGTGACTTTTATTAGTGCATTGATAACCTCTGTGTCTAGCTGAGTCTTGCTTGGGTCGCCATGCCCCTTCCTCGCCTATTTATTTTAGCATCTCTTGAATAAATAGGATAGACATAAGTAATAATTAAGGGTTTACTCGCCGATAAGATTAGAGCCAACGAGAAAGGATTAATTACATACACTTCATATAAAACTAGCAATAAAACAAGTGACAAGCTACTTAATTATCAGGACAGGTCTTCTTATTGTCTCGAGTATCTATCTGTGTACGTGTGTGCTAATCGCTGATTCGTGCTCATTAGTTTAGTTTACTATTTAATCATAACCAAACCGTGCCAGTCTCTTAGGCTGAAACCCCCTTGCGTTAGATTAGGTTGTATAGCTAACTTAGGATATTAAAATACTGATTAGAATAACTAGATAATACGTTCCACTCTTAGTGATCGACACTCTACTTACCATTATATTCATACTGACCGGGTACACTGCTCGTTAAGTGTGTGTGTTATTGATAAGTCGGCTAAATATAAATTTAAAACTTGAGTAGGCATTAATACTGCTAAACCGCAACGACACACGCGCGCATCAAGTTTTTGGCGCCGTTGCCGGGGAGTGAATTGTTATTATCTGTTAATTTGATTAGTATTTTAATTAGGTTTTTCTTTTTAGTTTTTTTTTTAGATTCTAACCACTAACCCTGTTATATATTAGATAGATTGCATTCATTGTATAATTTGCATATTTTCTGTTTTTGTTTGTTTTCTGTAATTTTTGTTTCTTTTTGTTTGTTTTTATTTTTGTTTTTGTTTTTCTATTTTTCTGCATTCTGCTTTCGTTGTATTGTGCTGATACAAACGATACGGCGCATCTGTTTTCACAGATACGGCGTATTGCGTTTAATTTTTATAAAATACAACGCGTTTAATAAATTCGAGTACGACGCATCTTTCCCCAAGATACGGCGTATTCTGTTTTTAATAAGAATTTTTTCTAAACCCTAACGCCATACGACGCATCTGTTTTAACAGATACGGCGTATTTTCTATTTAAATTAAAAACAGTTTTTCGAATTTTTAAACAAAAGCGACGCATCGATCTTTATCGATACGGCGCATCTACTAAATCAAAAATCTTGTATTTTGAAACGTAACGAAAATACGGCGCATTAGCTTTTGTTAATACGCCGCATTTAATTTTAATAAATATAATCGATTTTTGATAATTTAAACTTGATACGGCGCATTCTAAAATTATAAGCGGCGTATCTGTTTTCTGAATAAAAGTCTGATTAAATTTTAACGAAATAAGATACGGCGTATCCAACTTTTGGATACGGCGCATCGTTTGCAGAGATCAGCAACTTTTATTTTTCGTATTCCGTTTTCGTTGTTAATTTTCTGATATCATACTTTCTTGAACATACCCTACTGATGCTTTTGTGATGGTTTCAGGAAGTGCATGACCAGGAGTTCAACTAAAAACTTGATTAAACCTTTCGAAGATCCTGAACGAGCCTTACATTCGCTTAAAAGGCTTTTCAACACAAAAAGCTTTGAAATTTCAAGTTCGTTCGAGCTTGATTACTTTTCTGAAGAAAAGGAGGAAGAAGAAACAGAAACAATGGCGGAAAACACTACTATGGAGGAATACATGAACAAAACCCGTGCTGATTACAGTTCAGGAGTTGCTAGACCGAAGTTTGATGAAAAGTCAAAGTTTGAGTTGAAGGGTCAGTTTCTCAAAGAGCTAAGAGAAAATGCTTTCAGTGGAACAGAACATGAAGATGCTAATGAACATGTTGAAAAAGTCCTCGAGATTGCAGATTTGTTTACTACAGAAGGAGTCTCTGACGATCAACTTATGCTAAGAATCTTTCCAATTTCGCTTAAAGGAGCTGCTAATAAGTGGCTAAGGAATGAACCTGCTAGTTCAATCACAACATGGGAAGATTTGAAGAGCAAATTCCTGAAAAGATATTGTCCACCTGCTAAAACTGCTAAAAAGATGGAGGCTATCAACAGTTTCAAGCAAGAGCCTGATGAAACTCTTTATCAAGCTTGGGAACGATTTAAAGACTTATTGATGAAATGCCCTCAACATTATCTAAGTCCAATGCAGGAGATAATATTGCTCTATCAAGGATTGGACGTGCCTACTAGACAAATCTTGGATGCTAAGGGAGCTCGTGCCTCAAATGAGTGCAGCCGATGCTAGAAAAGCTATCCAAGAAGCTGCTGATCACTCTCAAAAATGGCACGACGGAACCTCTACTAGATCTAAGAGCAGCACTAATTTTGACGGGTTTGCTGCAATTCAAGCTCAATTGGATAAAATTAGTAGAGAGATGAAGAATCGTGATGAGAAAGTTTATGCTGCCCAAGTTGGATGTGAAAAATGCGAAGGACCTCACTACACTAAAGATTGCCCTAATAAGAATGAAAGTGAGACTTTTGAAGAAGCATACTACACACAATTTGGACAACCATTCCGACCTTCAGGAAGATTTAGGGAAGCTACTCCGGGATACTATCAAAAGAACAACTATAATCCTACTTATCAAGAAAGGAGGCAGACTTTGGATGACACTTTAAAGCAAATTATGGCCGATGCTGCTAAAAGACATGAAGAGAACACCGCTATGATCAAAGAAATCCGAGCCTCAACGAATACTATAACAAGAAATCAAGGAGCTTCGATCAAAGCATTGGAACAACAAATCGGACAAATGAGCAAGGTTCTTCAAGAAAGGGGATACGGAAGTTTACCAAGCTCAACTGAAACTAACCCAAGAGATCATGTCAAGGCCATATGCACTACTGAAGAAGTCACGCCTAACATACCTTTTCCTAGAAGATTGATGAATGGTAATGATGCTGCAAAGCCCAAATTTTTCTTTAATTCTTCAATCAGTTTAAGGAGGTTACTCAAAGAGAAGGCAAAGATTGAAGAGGAGATCAAGGCTACAATGAAAGAAGAGAGCTCTGCAACCGACTTACATGCCTTGCCTCATAAAGAAAAGGACCCAGGAAGTTTTACTTTACCTTGTTCAATTAATGATATATCTTTCAATAATGTGTTAGCTGACTTAGGAGCTAGCGTTAGTGTTATGCCCCTTAAGACATTCACTACCCTAGGACTAGGAAAATTAGCACCAACTAAGCTGCTTATTGAATTGGCTGATAAAACGGTAAAACGACCTGAAGGGATTGCTGAAAATGTGCTAGTTAAGATTGAGAAGTTTGTTTTCCCCGTAGACTTTGTTATATTAGATATGCCCGAGGATGTTAAGATTCCTTTAATCCTTGGAAGACCTTTCTTGTCTACCGCCCATGCTAAGATTAATGTGCCAAAATCCTGCTAAAAGCATAATTAGAGGCGTCTATGTGCTAGGATTAAGAGAACGTATGGACCTCGATCTAGAAGCTAGGTTTATGGGAGAAACCTTGGTAAATAATGAATCACTTGAGACCTATAGTGGAGACTACATTGAATTAAATGATCTTAATTTACCAATAGGAATCAATGATCAATTTATGGAGGATTTTGAACCCGAAATTGAAGAAGGAGAAATTATGGATGTACCTAGAATCAATATGATCAACACTAAGAATTATGATGAATTTGAAGGATATCCTAGTTTCTGTGATTATGGTAGAAAGATCCATGTAGATTGTGCTTATAATTTACAATTTCCTTGCATGATAGGATTTAAACAAGTTAGTGCCAACTTTTTCCCTATTTTACCAATTAATGTAATGTCAAAAGATTTCTATAATTCTATAATGAAAAACAAAATTGAGTATAGAGGGAAAAACGTAGTTGGAATATTCATGAATGTATCTATTTTTGTTGGGAATTTAACTATTGTTACAGATTTCACCGTGGTGGAAAACATGGATGCTTATCGTGATGTTGAGATGGGTGACGTGATCGTTGGGAAACCATTTTGTAAGGAGGTCGAAATTAACGCTAAAAGATTTGAAGGAAAGATCACCTTTAAAAGTGGAAGCAACGTCATCACTTACATGATGCCTCGTGCTCACCCAAGGTTTAAACATGCCCCTAACAAATTTTGTTACAAATTTACACCATTTCTTTTTGTAGATGAAAATGACGCTGAGAAAGGGATCGAGTATTCGTACCAAAAGATGAAAGGATTCTACAAAGGTGTACTTGAATTGGGGCCGGAATATGTTCGTGACGAAGTAATTCGCAACTACATCGTGCACGGACATGTGGGGATCAATAGAACAAAATAAGGAGTTGAACGTGAGTCTAACTTGAAGACTCTGGAATAAAGACAAGTGCTGACCGGGAGACAACACGGAAGAAAAATTTTTACTTTTCTGTTCTGTGTCGAGTCTGTCAGACCTGCAGAAGATGCGGCGCATCTCGATCATAAGATGCGACGCATCACATGCATTGGTCATATCTTATTTCATTTTCTACATTTTTATTTTTGACTTTAAAACTTTCTGTCAGTTTATTTAATGCGGCGCATCCCTGGTTAAGGATGCGACGCATCTTTTATTCTGATTCGTATTTATTCCAGGCTCGATACGGCGTATCTTCTTCCATAAGATACGGCGTATCGACTGACCTGATGATTTACAGTTTAATTTTTTTTAGGTTTTATTTTTACTAACTACTAATGTATTATGCAAGTTTGAACCTTCTTAACTCAGGTGTGTTAAAGTCTAAACGGTATTATAGATTCCTGCATTCTTGTGGATACATCATCTACGAAGCTTAAACGTTCTCATCCACAAGAAAATTGATTTTTGCTCTTATACGAGTAATGGAGGATCATACCGAGCAAATCTCAGGGGAGTATTTCTGTTCTAATTCTTTTATTTTCCAGTTTTTAACCTTAGACAAAAACAACGAGGACGTTGTTTAACTTAAGTGGGGGGATGGAGAATTAGAACACTTACTTGTCCTAAACTTTTTCAAAATATGTTTAAAATGCGCTTAATATATCAAAATTTAAAATTTTTTAGCATGTTTTTGTTTAAAGTCTAAATTACATAACCGCACACATAACTTTATTCTTTCAAAAATATTAAAACTTTAGTGTGCTGGTGACTTGTAAACTTTAGAACTTGGCTTGTATACTATTCGAGACCACCATAATAAGTATTATCTATATAATTGGAATGACTTGTCTAAATTGGTAAATTTATAGGATTACACCCAAATAGCCTTTATATGTTTTTGTGATATTAACTAACTACACTGGTTAGTTAACCCCCGTATAAACCCTTTGTTACTCTCACTTTTAGAGTAAGATACCCCTAGAAAAACCCTCAGAGCCATTCCTTTCGTTTCTTACACCTTTGTTATAATGTTTCGATACACCCTTACACCTTAGCCTACCCTGTAGATTAAAATCCGTGGTTAATTGCTTTAGGCAAAGTGTGTTTCCTTACATTACCTGTGTTCGCGTGTGTAATTCATTATCTTTGGTTAAATCGGGAAATTGCAAAATGCAATTGGTATGAAAGTAAATATTGTATAACTTTTAGTTTATTTTTCATGTGTTTGCTACTTTCACTATTACAGTTATTTCTGAAAGTATGAAGAATATGGAAAAATTATCCGGAAAAATAGTGATAGAAAAGTTGTGAAATTTTACACATATAAAGTTTTTTTTTTTTTTTTTTTTTTTTTTTTTTTTTTTTTTTTTTTTAAATCGAAAAAAATAGAAAAGAAAAAGAAAAAGGAAAAGTTGGAAGTTTGTTTTAACCAACTTATGTAAAGTTTTATATTAAGTGGGAGATATCACCACTATTTGTTGTATATTATATTTATGGATTGAATGGGAGTTGGCCGTTATGGGAACGCCAACTAAGGTTATTCTTTGATTGAGATTTTGTTGAGTATAATTCGTGTCTACCTAAAGCATGTGTTTCAAGTGTTAAAGCGTGAGTTATTCAATGATATGAGTCTTATTCATGGGATGGTTGGGAAAGTGATTAACCACACTTAGGATTTTAATTTATCTGTTTTGTTTATTTTTTATTTTACACCAATTTGTATCCCAAATATTATCCATACCCTATATCATTCTTCATCCAAACCTTTGATTTATTGAGATTAGGGATTTGAGCAATCTTAAGTATCGTAGTCGTGGATTCGGCTATGTATTTATGATTTTGTCGCCCTTTTTGATATAATATTATTGGTGAAGATTACTTGGTCCTATCTTTAGCCTATTCGAGATAAGGATTTGAGCAATTGCAAGTATCGTGGTCGTGGATTCGACCATGTATTTGTAATTTTGTCGCCTTTTCTGGAATATGAGATCGATAGAGATTAAAAAGGATGATCAACCCTTAACCAACAAACCCTTTTTACCGCTTTAGACTTGTTATTCCTTGGCTTTAGTGGGGGAGATGCGTATACTTGCCAAGCCTATGATAGAATATTCGTCACGACTAAGCAACTAAACGATTTAGAATTGTTTTACATTAAAAATTATTTTGGTTTCTACTTCGTTAAGTGTTTGGTTGTGTGATTATGACAAAACGAATACGTGCTTAAATATAAAAATAAACCCTAATATCTTTTAGGATACATTTTCATACGATTAATTCTAAGGTTTACTTGGGGACAAGTAAAGTTCAAGTGGGGGGATATTTGATGAACTCAAATAAGTACATTTTATTATCATCATTTATCCTATTTATTTGACTTGTTTTATTATATTATACATGAGAATCGATACATTAATGTTTACTTTAGTGATTCTCAGGTAAAAACAAGCATTATGTGAAACTTGGCGATTTTGGACTAATTATGGAGCAAAACAAGCAAGATGTCAAAAGCCTACTGAAATCCAGAAGATCAAGCTCGTTCTACTCCAGATACGCCGCAATATACTTCTGACATACGGCGTATCACTATCAAGATTTCACAAGTTACAATCCAAGTACATGCGCCGCATCTGAAGACGGTGTACGAATATTCCTGAATATATTAATCTTGGACCCCACGCGAAGTTAAGTCAATGCGCCGCATCTATCAACTCTATGCGCCGCATCGATCCCTCAGACAGAAACTATAAATACCCCAAGGCCAGACGAATTTTGGGACACTAAGCTCTACTAAGCTTTCGAAGACCGAAGACCACATAACCCTAGAGCCGAATTCAGACGACCAAGCAGCACAAGACACACCCTAAACGAAGATACAAGAGCTGTAAGAAGGTCCTGCATGTATTCAATTCATTAAGTAGTTTTGTTTGATTGTATTAGTACACTTTAATTCATCAGGATTGATGGGCTTGTGTCATGTGACTACGGAAAATCATGCACTCCCCTTAATATTGCTTTCCCATTAATTAAAGTTTATATGTTGATGTCTTTGGTGACTTTTATTAGTGCATTGATAACCTCTGTGTCTAGCTGAGTCTTGCTTGGGTCGCCATGCCCCTTCCTCGCCTATTTATTTTAGCGTCTGTTGAATAAATAGGATAGACATAAGTAATCATTAAGGGTTTACTCGCCGATAAGATTAGAGCCAACGAGAAAGGATTAATTACATACACTTCATATAAAACTAGCAATAAAACAAGTGACAAGCTACTTAATTATCAGGACAGGTCTTCTTATTGTCTCGAGTATCTATCTGTGTACGTGTGTGCTAATCGCTGATTCGTGCTCATTAGTTTAGTTTACTATTTAATCATAACCAAACCGTGCCAGTCTCTTAGGCTGAAACCCCCTTGCGTTAGATTAGGTTGTATAGCTAACTTAGGATATTAAAATACTGATTAGAATAACTAGATAATACGTTCCACTCTTAGTGATCGACACTCTACTTACCATTATATTCATACTGACCGGGTACACTGCTCGTTAAGTGTGTGTGTTATTGATAAGTCGGCTAAATATAAATTTAAAACTTGAGTAGGCATTAATACTGCTAAACCGCAACGACACACGCGCGCATCAATCGACTAAAGTTTTAATTATGTGAATTGAGGCCTTAAAGGGTATGAGTTATAGGCGAAGTTACTAGAAGTGTTATTGGTAAGGTGATATTGTGATTAATGGTAAAGGCGAGAAATGTGTTATAATATAATGCGTAAAGGAGCAAGATTTACTTAGGTTGCAATGATAGTGGTTTAACGGATGAATTGTATGTAATGTGCTTAGAAGGATAATGACCTAGTAAGGGTTATAGGTTTGGGTAAAACTTGTTTTTATACGAATGTTAAGGATATACATACATATATATATATATATATATATATATATATATATATATATATATATATATATATATATATATATATATATATATATATATATATATGTATGTATGTATGTGTATGTGACGGAGATTTAGATGTTCGGGTAAGATGTATGGATAAAATGTGTAATTGTAAGATATTTTAGAAATGCGTAAGTAATAAATGATATATGAAACGGCTAATGCACAAATTGGTAAAATGAAGTAGTAATTACCTCAATGATAATAGACAAACGGTATGACTTAGGCATGTTTAATGGTTTTAAATTATAATTAACTATAGACTAATGAAACGTAAGGGATTAGTAATGTTTATTTTTCATGGAAAGAATGTTGAGAGTAGACCTTGTGAATATATGAGAGTAAGTATGTATAATGTGCTGGAAGATTATGTATTAAGTGCTAATTTTGTCATAAGCAAGGTAATTTAAGAATACTTATTATAACGTGATGTATAAAAGAAGTGTGATGCAAAGGAATTCAAAGCAAACGAGTCAAAGGGATTAAAGTAAGTAAATATTAAAATAACTTGTAGACATAAGATAAAATAAGAGGTCAACTTGGGGTTGACAATATAACGATAAATGTAATGTGACCATTCAAGTGAAATGCGATATATGTATATAAAAGTATAGAATCGGCAAGTATTACACAGACTTCGTCAAAAGTAATGAAAGATGATAGGTGAGTAATTGAAAATGCGTTAGGCAAGGAGAAGGAAAAACGGAAAACAATGTAGTTCGAGAAATACTTGAATGATGAGTAAATAACGAACATGAAATTGGTAAATTAGACGTGATGTATAGGTGGTGACACGTAGTGAATAGTTTGACGAATGAAGGATAATAATGGTAAGGTGTAAAAAGGAATGGTAAGCGGTATTAGAGATGGGTTAGTGAGTAACTTAAGATATTAACGCTTAAATGATGAATCGTAGTAACGAAGAGTGTGCTAAAATATAATGTGTAATGATAAAATGGGATTAACACGCTAAATGTTTGTGACAGGAAGAAAACGAATGAGATTAAGTAATGACGCTTTAAGTGTGGATCGTGATGATTGTAACGCCCCGTGACCACTTATACCAAAAATTTTGAACTTTATACGCGGAAACGATTGACTAAAACAGACTCATACAAATTCTCCATTTAATGACCAGAACTTATAACATTTAACCTTTTAAACATACTTGCAAGAACATATACTCGAAGACCCTTCAAAACATTTCACACAATTTTCTAACACAACCAAACAACCCTTCTGAGACCAAGATACGCCGTATCCTTTCTAGGGATACGCCGCATCAAAGCTGAGAGACAATACGCCGTGTCAAGCTGAAGTGATACGCCGTATTATCTTAAACTTCTGATACGCCTCTATTATATTAGATACGCCGCATCGACCCACTGAGACAGAAAATTATAAGAAAATGGAATGACGATGCGCCATATCCCAAAAGGAGATGCGCCGAATCACCTGATACGCCATATCTCAAAAGGAGATGCGCCGTATCACCTGATACGCCGTATCTAAAAGGAGATACGCCGTATCTACCCTGCACAACAGAAATCCTGGACAGACCTACTGTCCCAATTATGCACTTTCAAAATCCTCGGCTGGAAACCCGACCTCCCGGACTCGAAACTTGACGAAACCTTCCAGAATCCCTTAGTATGTCCGTAAGATTAATTTCATGTAAAAACATCACCCGTTTGACCACCCGAAATAGTACCTCAAAATTGGATGGGTTATGCATAAAACCCGTTATGACCCGTTTGCACTCCAAACCATTAAAACACATCTTTTACCCATCATACCTGAACCACATACCTATTTTAACATACCAAATTTGTTCCAAGGGTACATATCCCATTTACATTCCAAAATAACGAGGGAGGCTATTTACCAAACACTCCCCTAAAACGTCTAGAACTACCAACATGTACCATAGAGACTTCATGACTTACACACATAGTTAGACCATAATTTAGACATCAAGACATGACCGTGAACTAACAAAATGACCATATAAAAATGAAGTGTACCCACGACACAAAAGAACACTTGGGGGCTTCCAACTTCAAAAGCGTTTGGTCCAAAAGAATTCCGATCTTCTAGGCTAGCTTCTAGTTACCTTTCTACTTACTTCCAAGCTACAACTACGCCAAATCCTTACCTTTACTTCCACCGCTAGAACCTACAAAGATGACATTAACTTCAAACGTAAGCGAAAACGCTTAGTAAGTATACAAGATATAATCAACATCACATTTACATGAGATTGGTGATTACCACCAACCATAACATTACACAAGGAGCATCAAATGAGATTATTACTCACCTTGACCGGGCAAGTAATTATTTAACATTAACACAACTAGCATTGGATCCAAGCTATCACACATTCACAAGCTCCATAATAATCACATTAACGCAAGCATAACATTAACAACATAACATTAACAAGGATTATACTCATACACTTACCTCTAATCCTACTAGCTTCTTATTTGGCTTGACTCGGGCTTCTATAATGATTCCTATTACACAATTAACCTTAATTAGTACTAGTAACTATGGGAATCATAGTTTTTATCACCTTAATTCATTATACCCAAAATCTATACATGAACCCTAATTTCTCAGTTTGGGGAAAAAAACTTACTTGATGAAAAGAATACAATTAAGGCTTCCTTAAAGCTTCTTGATCACTTCTTGATGGCTAAAATGGGCTAGAATGATGACTTCAAGTATTCCCTCCTTTTTCTTGCTAAATGTCGACACACATGAACACTCCAAACTTTTCTAGACAATTCTAAAACTAGATATTTAATAAGTGCTAGTTACTAGTTTGGCCTCTTGGCAATTATGGTCCTTCTAGTTCTATACTTCTCAATTGGACACACACATGAAGTTATAAATAAGTCCCTAACACATTTACTTAGCATAACATTTACAAAATTGGTACCTTGTCGGGGTACGGGTGTAACAATTCTCCCCTCCTTAAAATGAGAGTTCGTCCCCGAACTCTACTCGTGAAATAAGTGAGGATACTTGGTCTTCATTTTCTCTTCCGTTTCCCACCTAATACTCGTACCCTTACGATGCCTCCATTGGACTTTTACTAACGGGATCTCTTTATTTCTCAATTGTCGCACTTTTCTCCCTAGTATGGCTTCCGGCACGTCCTCTTGAGAAAGCAACTCCGGGTCTATTTCAATGTCGTCTAAGGTGACCACACTCGTTTCGTCCGCCAAACATTTCCTTAAGTATGACACATGAAAGGTATTGTGAATACCCCTCATTTCTTTGGGTAATTCCAACACATATGCTACTTCGCCTACTCGTTTCAAGATTTTGAAAGGTCCTATAAACCGAGGACTAAGTTTCCCTTTGTTTTTGAATCTAAAAACGCCTTTCCACGGGGAAACCTTTAACATAACTAGATCACCCATCTCGAATTCGATTGGTCTTCTTCGGTTGTCGGCATAACTTTTCCACCTATCTTGTGCCGCCTTAAGTCTTGCACGAATCATCTCTATCTTTTCCGTTGTAGCCAACACCACATCCGTGCTTGCCAATTCTCTTCTTCCGACTTCTTCCCAATACACGGGTGTTCTACACCTCCTACCATAAAGCATTTCATAGGGTGGCATATCTATACTCGCATGGTAACTATTATTATAGGCGAATTCAACTAAAGGCAAATGATCGTCCTAATTGCCTCCAAAGTCGATCATACAAGCTCGTAACATATCCTCCAAAGTTTGAATCGTCCTTTCGCTTTGCCCATCGGTTTGAGGATGAAAGGCCGTGCTCATATGAAGTTTCGTACCCAATTCTTCTTGGAAATCTTGCCAAAAATTTGAGGTGAAACGCCCGTCTCTATCGGAGACTATAGATATAGGCACTCCATGACGTGCGACTATCTCATTAACGTAAATCTTTGCTAGCTTATGAACGGGCATATTTTCTCGGATTGGAATAAAGTGAGCACTCTTGGTTAGGCGATCTACTATAACCCAAATCGTGTCGTTCTTCTTTTTCGTCCTTGGCAATTTTGTAATGAAGTCCATCGTGATCTTTTCCCACTTCCAAACCGGAATATCCAAAGGTTGAACTTTTCCATACGATTTTTGATGCTCGGCTTTGACCTTCAAACAAGTCAAACACTTCTCAACGTACTTTACACAATCTCTTTTCATTCCCGGCCACCAATAGTTCTTCTTCAAATCGTGGTACATCTTTGTAGCTCCCGGATGAATAGAATATTTCGATTTGTGTGCTTCCTCTAGAATCAATTCTTTGATGTTACTACGAAAAGGGATATAAACCCTTCCATACCGAGTCTTAATTCCTCGACTATCTTCTTCGAGATGCGGAATGTAAGAAGTGATACGCTCACCTTCCCTATTTTCTTCTTTCAATGCCTCCTCTTGAGCTAACTTGATCTTATCAAAAAGGTCGGTTGTGACAATCATCCGTAACGAATGAATCCTAGTAACTTCATTTTGATCCTTTCGGCTCAACGCATCCGCCACAACGTTCGCTTTACCAGGATGGTAGCGAATTTCGCAATCATAGTCCTTCAACAAGTCTAACCATCTTCGTTGTCTCATGTTAGGATCTTTCTTATCAAGGAAATATTGAAGGCTTCGATGGTCGGTGTAAATTACGAACTTGATACCATATAAATAATGCCTCCAAAGTTTTAAAGCAAAAACCACCGCCGCAAACTCAAGATCGTGAGTCGCATAATTTTCTTCATGCTTCTTTAGTTGTCTAGAGGCATAAGCAATCACCTTTCCCCTTTGCATAAGAACACATCCAAGACCGGAATAAGACGCGTCACTATAAACCACCATATCTTCGGTCCCCTCCGGCAATACTAGAACCGGTGCTTCACACAACTTCCTCCGTAGAGTACAAAAGGCTTTGTCTTGTTCTTCACCCCACTCGAAGGTAGCATTCTTCTTAGTAAGTTTCGTTAGAGATGACGCGATTTTGGAGAAGTCTTGAATAAATCTTCTATAATATCCCGCAAGGCCAAGAAAACTTCGAATCTCACCAACATTCCTTGGTGCATGCCATTTCATTACGGCTTCTACCTTTGAAGGATCAACTTTGATACCATCGGCATTAATAACGTGACCGAGGAATTGAACTTCTTGCAACCAAAATTCACACTTTGAGAATTTAGCATACAATCTTTCTTTTCTCAAAGTCTCTAAAATCTCCCGCAAATGTGTGGTGTGTTCCTCCTTACTCTTCGAGTAAATAAGAATGTCATCAATGAACACTATGACGAACCTATCCAACATCGGTCTACATACGCGGTTCATAAGGTCCATGAAAACCGCAGGCGCGTTCGTGAGACCAAAAGGCATAACCGTAAACTCGTAATGTCCATATCGGGTCCTAAAGGCCGTCTTAGGAATGTCTTCTTCTCGAACCTTCAATTGATGATAACCCGAACGGAGATCGATCTTGGAAAACCACCGCGCACCTTGAAGTTGATCAAAGAGGTCATCGATTCTTGGTAACGGATACACATTTTTCACCGTGACTTTATTCAACTCGCGGTAGTCGATGCACATCCGCATACTACCATCTTTCTTTTTAACGAATAAGATTGGAGCTCCCTATGGTGAACTACTAGGACGAATGAAACCCTTGTCAAGCAATTCTTGAAGTTGACTCATCAACTCTTTCATTTCAGATGGAGCAAGGCGATAGGGAGTTTTAGCAATAGGGGTAGCACCCGGAACAAGATCAATACGGAATTCGACTTGCCTTTCGGGTGGAATACCCGGCAAGTCTTCCGGAAAAATATCACGAAATCCATTCACAACCGAAACATCATCGATATTTTTCTCCTCAAAGCTCGTATCTACCACGTGAGCCATGAAGGCATAACAACCATGTGATAAATATCTCCTAGCCTTCATTACGGAGCATAACTTTAGTTCACCTTTTCTTTTATCTCCATAAATAATCATTTCACGGCCGCTAGGATTTACAACTCGAATGATCTTTTGGCTACAAAGGATAGCCGCGTTATGTTTGTCAAGCCAATCCATACCAATAACAATATCAAATTCCCCGAGCATAATGGGAATTAAGTCGATCTTAAAGACACTTTCATCAATCTCTATCTCTACGTCTCGATATACATTAGTCACAACAACGATTTTACTATCGGCTATTTCAACTTCTAGGGGTATCGGAAGTTTAGCTAGTGGGGAAGTTATTTGTTTGCTAAAGTCATAAGACACGAAAGAAACACTAGCACCCGAATCATACAAAACCCGAGCGGGTATGGAATTAACAAGATGAATACCTGTGATGACATCGGTCCCCGATTTGGCTTCTTCGACACTCATTTGATAGACTCGAGCTGTTGGTTTTGGAATCTCCATTTTCTCTTCCTTGACGGTTCTCAAAGGCTTTGCTTCAATCGCCTTTGTTTTCGGGCAATCCCTCAACCTATGCCCTATCCCGTTACACCTATAGCATACTATCATCGGCTTGGTACAATCTTTGCTTTGATGATCTAAAGCTCCACACTTGTAACAACCCGGCGTATTACGCCTACATTCCCCAAGATGGAACTTGCCACACTTAGAACATGCTGCCTTAGCTTTGTTTCCCGCACTCTTCTTGCCAATATCAAATTTGGCTTTCTTCCCATCCCTATCCGCAAACTCTATCTTCCTTTTTGGTTCTTTCGCCTCTTTCTCCTTCCTCCTAAGTAAATCCGCTTCCCTTACCCTAGCTCTACTCAAAAGATCCTCCAACGTAGTACATTTGAATGGTGAAATCACTTCACGAATATCATCCTTGAGCATCCTTTGGAACTTGTCAACCTTAAGCTTGTCATTCCCAAGATACTCGGGACAATAAGGAACCATATCATTAAACGTCTTCCACAACTCATTTACCGTTTCGTTAGTTTGAGTGAGAGATTGGAATTTCTCTCGAATTTTGTCAACCTCTTCAACCGGAGCATACTTGGCACTAAACAACTCCTTGAATTCTTTCCACGTACAAGTCTCCACCCAAGGTTCACCTTTCTCACACACCTTTCCTTCCCACCAAGTCTTAGCACTATCACGAAGAAAGTTAGTAGCATAGATAACCTTCTTCCTTTCTTCGCAACCACTAGTACGAAAAGCGCCTTCTACCGCCGTGATCCACCTATTACTAACAATGGGGTCAAGAACACCGGTAAAACGTGGCACATCACAAGCCGTGAAGTCCCGATAAGTAGCTTTGTCGTTCTTAGGTTCTTTTGCTACTCCATATTCTTTCTTAAACTCCTTAAACTCTTCCTTCATTAGCTCCTTAAGATTTTGCGTCGTTTGTTGAACATAGAAGGGCATTGCTTGTTCAATAGCCTTACCCACTCTTTTTGCTAACATTTTGTCTAGGGCTTTCATTTCATCTCCCGTGAAGCCTCTAAAGTCAGGGCCTCCGGAGTTTGAGGAAGAACTTTCATTATCCTTACTAGCATTACCCGGATCACTTGCCGAAGTTTCGGCATGCTTGGAAGCCGTGGCTTTCGCGACTTCCTTCGTGAGAGGGGTTTCCATTTCTTCTTACTGAAAATTAGCAATTCACAACATTAAACACAATTATGAATACTTAGCCAATGCATGAATGACATTTCTATTTTGTTCTAGTACCCTAGCTTGTCACTCATGTATGATCTAAATGATTTCAATTTCACATATGTCCCGTATTTTCATCACTACGGTGGCCAGGCGTAGTCATGAAAATATTGAACATATGGGTCCTCAAAATCATCCAAACAATACACAATTAACAAACACTAGCTCTAAACGCATCTATACAAGGCCTAAGTCTAGGAAATCCTAAAGTGAAATCCTAAATCTCTTAGACCGAAGCTCTGATACCAAGTTGTAACGCCCCGTGACCACTTATACCAAAAATTTTGAACTTTATACGCGGAAACGATTGACTAAAACAGACTCATACAAATTCTCCATTTAATGACCAGAACTTATAACATTTAACCTTTTAAACATACTTGCAAGAACATATACTCGAAGACCCTTCAAAACATTTCACACAATTTTCTAACACAACCAAACAACCCTTCTGAGACCAAGATACGCCGTATCCTTTTTAGGGATACGCCGCATCAAAGCTGAGAGACAATACGCCGTATCAAGCTGAAGTGATACGCCGTATTATCTTAAACTTCTGATACGCCGCATCTATTATATTAGATACGCCGCATCGACCCACTGAGACAGAAAATTATAAGAAAATGGAATGACGATGCGCCATATCCCAAAAGGAGATGCGCCGTATCACCTGATACGCCATATCTCAAAAGGAGATGCGCCGTATCACCTGATACGCCGTATCTAAAAGGAGATATGCCGTATCTACCCTGCACAACAGAAATCCTGGACAGACCTACTGTCCCAATTATGCACTTTCAAAATCCTCGGCTGGAAACCCGACCTCCCGGACTCGAAACTTGACGAAACTTTCCAGAATCCCTTAGTATGTCCGTAAGATTAATTTCATGTAAAAACATCACCTGTTTGACCACCCGAAATAGTACCTCAAAATTGGACGGGTTATGCATAAAACTCGTTATGACCCGTTTGCACTCCAAACCATTAAAACACATCTTTTACCCATCATACCTGAACCACATACCTATTTTAACATACAAAATTTGTTCCAAGGGTACATATCCCATTTACATTCCAAAATAACGAGGGAGGCTATTTACCAAACACTCCCCTAAAACGTCTAGAACTACCAACATGTACCATAGAGACTTCATGACTTACACACATAGTTAGACCATAATTTAGACATCAAGACATGACCGTGAACTAACAAAATGACCATATAAAAATGAAGTGTACCCACGACACAAAAGAACACTTGGGGGCTTCCAACTTTAAAAGCGTTTGGTCCAAAAGAATTCCGATCTTCTAGGCTAGCTTCTAGTTACCTTTCTACTTACTTCCAAGCTACAACTACGCCAAATCCTTACCTTTACTTCCACCGCTAGAACCTACAAAGATGACATTAACTTCAAACGTAAGCGAAAACGCTTAGTAAGTATACAAGATATAATCAACATCACATTTACATGAGATTGGTGATTACCACCAACCATAACATTAACAAGTAGCATCAAATGAGATTATTACTCACCTTGACCGGGCAAGTAATTATTTAACATTAACACAACTAGCATTGGATCCAAGCTATCACACATTCACAAGCTCCATAATAATCACATTAACGCAAGCATAACATTAACAACATAACATTAACAAGGATTATACTCATACACTTACCTCTAATCCTACTAGCTTCTTATTTGGCTTGACTCGGGCTTCTATAATGATTCCTATTACACAATTAACCTTAATTAGTACTAGTAACTATGGGAATCATAGTTTTTATCACCTTAATTCATTATACCCAAAATCTATACATGAACCCTAATTTCTCACTTTGGGGAAAACAACTTACTTGATGAAAGGAATACAATTAAGGCTTCCTTAAAGCTTCTTGATCACTTCTTGATGGCTAAAATGGGCTAGAATGATGACTTCAAGTATTCCCTCCTTTTTCTTGCTAAATATCGACACACATGAACACTCCAAACTTTTCCAGACAATTCTAAAACTAGATATTTAATAAGTGCTAGTTACTAGTTTGGCCTCTTGGCAATTATGGTCCTTCTTGTTCTATACTTCTCAATTGGACACACACATGAAGTTATAAATAAGTCCCTAACACATTTACTTAGCATAACATTTACAAAATTGGTACCTTGTCGGGGTACGGGTGTAACAATGATATTGAGTGTACTAACGTATAGTGTGAAAAGACAAGGCGAAACTAACAAATTAATGATTAAGTGTATATTGACTTGAAGATTCAAGAATGAGATTAGGGAATGATGGCATGAAATGTGACCAACATATGGTCTCATCATATTAGTGATTAGAGACTAAAGTTAAAATGGTATAGAGACGGGACGATGATAAGGTAAAGTACTTGAGGTTTAAGTGTGAACATGAGGTTGAGATAAAACGTGTTGGTATATAAAGGATGGAAATTAAACGAAAAAGTTGAAAGCTAAAGGTTAAATGCGATAAATTAAGATTGTAAATGAGGATGAGATGAGTAGGTAGGAGGATTGAGTATGTACATGAATGTTTAGTAAAGATAACGACGTTATGGTGATAGGTAAGGAAAGCGAGAATGACTTGACGTATTGATTTATAAATGTCTAATAAGACAAAGGTCATAAAATGAGATTTAAGAAAAATGATATGTAATTGATGACCAAGAGCGGCATTGCTCTAAACGCATAGATAAGTAATAAGATAAGTTAAGTACGAAAGCCAAAATGTAATGAAATATTGTGTGGTAAACGTAACGAACTTATGTAATAGAATGTGTACGTAGGAAAGGTGACGCTAATGAGTGTGTTATAGTTAATGATCCATGAAGGGTAGATATGTAAAAGGCGAGATAGAATAATATTGCTTAAATACATAAATAATTTAAGAAATGAGATAAGATATGAGAGTAAGAATGCGATGAGCTAAGAATTAAAGAGAGAATGAGCAGAGCATGTATGAGGTTAAAGTGTTTTTGTTCAGAAATTATCATATCACGGCTAATGTGCCCCATTAGCTGTGATTTCTATGATGAAAGTGTTGAATAATAAAACGTGATGAGTTAAGCGAAAGGATGCGATGTGAAGATTGAACGAGATAAGAATGTGTAAACGACTTAAAATGTGTAAGAAAAATGAATGGTGCTAATGAAAGAATGAAAGTAACCTACGTAAGGTTTAAATACGGAGAAAGTCGGATAGGCTAAAGGGTAAAGTAAAGATGTGAAAGTGCGGATTAAGAATGTAGGATAGTAAACACATAGGAATTGTGTAATTATAATAAGCAGGCTCATATGCTCTATGCGCTTGCGTTCACTAAAATAAATGGATATAAAAATGTGTGTAAGGTACTTATGACTTGGATCCATTGGTAAAGTGATAAATTGATGAATGTAAATGATCCTTCGGGATGAACGTTAAAGATGGTATCCTTCGGGATGAATGTTAAAGGTGGTATCCTTCGGGATGACCAAGTCAAGGAATGTTAAGGAATCCTTCGGGATATGTTAAAGATCCTTCGGGATAAAACGTGTTGCCTTCATCGGCAATGGGGTTGCCTACATCCTTGGCAATAAAAATATCCCCATAATGAATGTGTTAATGATATGGATCCAAGTCTAAAAAGGAATGTGAAGTATAAAAAGGATGAGAGAATAAAAGTTAAATTTAGAAATTGGAGTACTTGTGTTGTGTTGGAAATATATATAACCATGAGTTTATGTTTCTTGATTTACATCGATTGGGACGCCTTTCCATGTAAATGAGGAAGCGTGAATGAGTGGGCTTATGTGTTGCCGACATGACACGAGTAGGGTTAGAGAAGTAGAAAGCGGAAGTCTATAATTAGTAAGAAATTGTAAGGACTAAGATAGGAGGGTTAAAATCAAAGTACGCCTTTTAGTGAAACTTATGAGAACCTATGTGTCGAGTGTTAAGTATAAGTTGAAGGAATTGGAGAATTGTAATGATGCTTAAAAATGTTATAATACGTATTTGTGGCATGGTACAAAATGTGAGTAATGGAAATAATGGATGATAAGTGGCATGGGTAATGTGACGGCAAGTGTTAAAGTATGATATTATAAAGCAAATTCATGTAATTTTTCTCTAAGACTTAAAAAAGTAAGAGAAAATGACATGAAGAAAGAAGTAGAATGAATGAAGTAATTGTAGAGACGTAAAAGAAATGGTTAAGTGGTGTTGATAGAATGTGAAAGTGTTAGCTAAATGTGTTTATATAATGTCAAATAGTACGATATTCTCAAGTAACTTGTAGTTAAAGAGTGAGAATATAGGATAAAGCAAGTGAGAATGTGATGTAACGGTAATGGAATGGATTAGAATGATAAATAGTTATAGTGAGGATGTCTCGTATTGTGTAATAGGCTAAGTAAGAGTTGTATGGTTATAGAAGTAAGTGGGAAGTAATGTGAATTAAGGCATGTGATGTGTTATAGTATGCATAGAGTTGCAAGATCACTTAGATCGTTGCAACTAAATAAACTAAGAATAAATGTGCTAGGAATGAGAATATAATGTGACTAGGGTTGGTTAGAAATGAATGATAGATTTCGGGGACGAAATCTAAATAAGGGGGGTAGAATTGTTAGACCCGTTTCCCAGATACAACTAGGCCCCATCCTAGAAGAGTTGACTAAGGTTTAATGTGATTTGTTAGTCAACAAAGTTACGTGGAAAGTCAAACCCGATAGTCAAGTGATAGTCAAAATATGTGTTATAAAGTTATGGAAAGTATTATGTGCCACAAATAGAAAGGAAATAGACTTCAAAGGTTAAAGTTGCAATAGACCAAAAGTGTTAAGGTAGCTAGTGTGGCCAAAATAGAAAGAATAGGACTTGAGGGGCCATCCTTGCCAATGGCCCAAACTTGTGTTTAGATAAGAAATGTCCAGGATTATCTCATTTCCATATCATTCAAGGGTTGGTGAGGTTCGGTTTCTAGAGAGAAAAAGGGAGGGAAGAAAGTGAGTCTTGATGGTTTTAGGAAGAAGAAGATGAAGTTCTTATGTTTATGGTTCTTCCTAGTAATAATCCTCCACAAGTAAGTATTTCTATTTGATGATTAATAAGATTAAGAGTTATGATTGAGGTGGGAAATCATCATATGATCAAGGTATGATTATATGATGATTTAGAAAGGAAGATGAGTAGGTTTGATGGGTTTTATAACCTTTGTTCATGATGTATTGTGTTATATGTTAAGTGTTTGTATGATGTTATGATTTAGGATGTTTATGAGGATGATGATGTTGAGGATGATGATGGATGCTTGGATATGCTTAGCTTGGAGATAAGGTAAGTAAAATGATGATGGCATGTGTTATATGGATGTCTAACATATATGTGTTATGTATGTTTTGTGGTTAGTGATAAGAGACTTGAGATGTGCTTATGTGCTATGATGAATATGATCTAAGTGATGAATTTGGTTGTGAGGGTAAGTTGATGTTATGTGTTTATGCAAGAATTAGAAAGTGGAGCCGCTAAGTAAGTGTTTGGATATATGTGATGCTTATGTGTTTGATTAAAGTATGATGGTATGTTATTATCGTTTTACTTACTAAGCATTCGTGCTTACGGTTTAAGTGTTTAATGTTTTGTAGGTTTATGTGTGATGGAAATGGTGAGCTTGGGCTAAGGGTTAAAGTTGGCTAAAGTGGAAGATAGAAGGTAGTATGTGTTAGGAGCTTAGGTAGAATACCGAGCTCAAGTATAAAGTTTGTACCCCTGTTGGTCTTTTGTTGATTTATAAAGTTAAGTCGAGTGTCAAAATGTATGATAATGGAGTCCTAAAGATTTGGTGGTCTAACGATGTGTCAAAGAGTGTTTTAAGTGTTTTTAGTAAAAGTTAAAGGGGCGTTTGGATTAAGTGTGTTTGTACCCATTTTGGGTTGTTAACGGGTCAAGTGTCATTGGAACATGTTTATTATGTTAAGATAATGAAGTTGGCCAAGTTTGATGTAAAACGGAAGTTGTATGTGTTGTATGTAGTGAAAATGGGTCAAAAAGGGTTTAATGCATAACCCGTCTAATTTGTAAAGTACTATTTCGGAGACTCAAACGGTAAATGTTTTTGTATGAAAATGAGCTCAATGATATACTAAGTAAATCTGAAAAGTTTTGTTAATTGCCGGGTCATAGAAGTTGCCTTTCTGTAAAATGGGTCAAAGAGGTGTATAAAGGGTTATGCAGTTAAAGGGGTGTTTGGGTTAAGAGTGTTTTTACCCATTTTGGGTAACAAACGGGTTGATTGATTATGTAAACGATTTAGTACGAGATGTTAATGGCTTTGAGTGAGTTTGGTGTGAAAATAAGGTAGCATGGGGTGTTTATTGTCAAAAGGGGTGAAATTTCGGTTTGGGTACACCAAATTTCGGTTGTACCGAAATTTGGACAGATTTTTGTAAACTTTGAAAAATCATATCTTTTGATCCGTAAGTCGTTAGAGGTTGTGCCACCCGGCGTTTTGAAGGTAATTGAGTATAGTTTCATTTAAAAATAGTCTCAAGGTCTAGATATGTATAGATTTTTGTCAGTTCGTAAAAGAGTATCAGCGGGTCAGTTTCCGGGTGTACTTTTTGCGAAAAATTTTCACGTTTTTAGTCGTGTTTGGTCATGGGGTGTTACACTTAGGTATTTCCTCAAGGTCTCAAGCAAACAAGAGTTATTAAAATCATAATTAAAAAAAAGAAGAAGCTTCTTTTAACTTAATAGCGGTTTTCAACATATCATGTGTGGAATTCCATCTTGTAGGGCATTCGAAAATCAAAAACTTATTTGAAGTACAAGCCTTTTCAACACTTTCTTTAAAGTTAGTAACTCTTTGGCTCAAATGTTTTATGTATTTCACGGCCAAGGCTATGGTATTTACTTCCTTATTGAATGTTTTTAGACCATCTTTGACAACTAGGTTTAAAATATGAGCCATACATATTATGTGAAAATGTTTACCACCATCATACTTAGTTGGTAAATTTTCTATCAAGTATTCAAGAGCTTTGTCATTTGAAGCAATGTTATGAACCGTCATGGTCATAACATTCTTTATACCCCATCCGGTTATACATTCCAAAAGTGCCCTACCAATATCCACCCCTCTATGGCTATGAATTGGTCTAAAATTAATAATTCTTTTGTGCTTTACCCAATCATCATCTATAAAGTGGGCGGTTAAAACCATAAAGTTCATTCTTTTACAACTAGAAGTCCACGTATCGGTGGTTAAATGGACTGTGGTGGCATTGTTGCTTAAGAAATTGACAAGGCTCTTCCTCTCGTCAAGATAAAACTTAGAAATATCCCTAGCAATAGTAAAACGATAGGGCATATTAAATCTAGGTTGCATGTTCGTGGAAAATTCAATGAATACCAGGTGTTCTACAAACTTAAACGGAAGCTCAGCAAGAACAATTAACTTAATCAATGACTCTTTAATCACTTTTTCATCATACTTTCAGGTTTCTAAAGTCCCAATGGTACTGCCACCCTCATCCTTCTCACCAATCTTTTTTTAAATGCTAGTTGGTTGTTTTTTTTTTTTTTTTTTTTTTTTTTTTTTTTTTTTTTTTTTTTTTTAATTTTCCCAACATCGGGGTTTTTATCACAGTTTACATAATGGTTATTCAAGTGTCGCGTACCATGTTTAACGGAGTCGGCTTTGAAAACCGCATCACACCATTTGCAGTAGGCCATCTTAATCAAAACCCCATTTTCATCTGGTTCAAACTTTTGATCAAAGTATTTCCAACACTCAGAAATTGTTTTCCTTGGTTTAACTGGGGCTTTCCATTTGCGTTTATTATCATCACTGTCAAGAGTGTCAACGTCTATCGTCTGATCCTAAACAAACACATTAAAACAAAAAGTAAGTAACACATATCAGATGAGAATGATTAATCCATAATTAATTATAGGTTAATCCATAATTAATCTTTAAGATAATTTAATCCATAATTAATCTTGAAGATAATTAATCTATAAATTTCTCAAAAAAAAAAAGAAAAAGAAATTGACATGTAGAACACTTACTTCCATTGTATTGTTTTGTTGAGATGAGAATGATTCATATGTAGGTACTGAAGATGAGATTGATTCATATGTCGTGTTTTTGGGATGAGATTGATCCATTTAATCGGTGTTTGCTCAGTGTGTTTTCGGTGTGTTTTTGGATGAGACTGATACAACAAATGAGGGGACAGGGGTGTGTTTACTTTACTAAACCTAAAAGGCAATCAGTTTGTCGGGCTTTTTCGGTTTTCATACTGACTCCACCCGAAACCGATAAAACTTATAATTGAGAACCGACCCGAAGGTTGTCGGTTCGGTATTGGGACACTCGGTTTCGGTCGGTTTTTCAAGATTTTTCAGTTTCGGTCGGTTTTGCTCAGCCCTATATCATATTCTCCCAACTCTATGCTCCATTTTTGTAGTCTGCTTGCTACTTCAGGTTTTGACAGTATCTGGTTGATGGGTTGGTCCGTGATTACTATTACAGTATGTGCCTGGAAGTATCTTTTTAAACGTTTGTTGGCATGCACCAGAGCCGGTACTAGCTTTTCCATAGGTGTGTAGTTAATCTCCGGGCCTCTCAAGGCGCGATTTACAAAATAGATTGGTATTTGCTTGGCTTCCTTTTCTGTCATTAATACTGCACTTACTGCTTCCTTTGCTGCTGCAAGGTAAATAATGAGTTCTTCTTTTTTTCCATTGGTGCTGTTAACGTAGGAAGGTCTACTATTAGCTTTTTTATTTGCTTAAACGCCTTTTTCGCTTCCGCGGTCCATTGGAAATCGCTCTTTTTCGTGCATTTTTTGAGGGTTTTAAAGAAAGGTAATGATTTTTTCGCTGATTTAGCAAGGAACCTGTTTAAACTTGCTAATTTTCCATTTAGCTTTTGCACATCTTTTAGACATTTTGGAGACGGAAGGTTTAGAACGGCCTCTGCTTTATTCGGACAAGCTTTTATGCCTTTAGTGTTTATAGTGTATCCCAAGAATGTTCCTTCCTCCATACCAAAAGTACATTTTTTGGGTTTTAGCTTCATGTTTATCTTTCTCAAGGTTCTAAATGTCTCCTCCACATCTCTCATTATCTCGTCTTTCGTACGACTTTTTATTACCAAATCATCTACGTATACTTCCAGGTTTTTGCCGATTTGCTTATGGAAAGCTTTGTTTACAAGCCATTGGTATGTTGCTCCTGCGTTTTTGAGTCCAAACGACATTTTTGAGTAGCAAAATATCCCATGGTTTGTGATGAACGCTGTCTTTTCTTCATCATCTTTTGCCATTTGTATATGATGATACCCCTTGTATGCATCCAGAAAGCATTTGAAGGGGTATCCGCAGAGAGATTTCACCTTCCAGTCTATTTCTGGTAGCGGATAACATTCTTGTGGACATGCCTTGTTTAGATCTTTGAAATCTACGCACATTCTCCAGCTATCGTCATGCTTCTTTACCATTACTGGATTGGCTAGCCAACTGTGATAGTGTACCTCTTTCATAATGCTGGCCTTAACAAGTTTCTCGACTTCTTCTTGTATTGCCTTGCTTCTTTCTGGTGCTTGGCCTCCTTTCTTCTGCCTAACAGGGGTGTACCCTTCACGAACATTTAGGTGATGTTCCGTTATATGCCGTGGGACACCCGTCATGTCTGCTGGGCACCAAACAAACACGTCAAAGTTGTTTCTAAGTAAGTCACATAATTTCTTCCGGCCTTCCTCTGATAAGGTAGATCCTATAGCCACTGTTTGTTCCGGATGTTCTGGGTGGATTGCCACTTTGATTCATTCCTTTGCTGGCTAGTTGATGACGAGAGGTTGCCCTTCTGACCCGGAGACCAGTGCGCATTCAAACGGGATGATCCTGCTGCTCTGAAGTGTGAGTATTCCTCCTCCTACTAGGAACTTTAGCATACCGTGAGCTGTTGATGGTACTGCTTGTATTTTTCGGACTCCCGGTCGTCCTATGATTCCATTGTAAGGTGATTGCGACCTTAATATCACGAAATTCATCCACGTAAAAGTTGAGTGTTCTTCATCTCCTATTTTTACCAGCAACACTATCTGTCCCATTGGCCATATGACTTCGCCATTGAACCCGATAAGAGGGGCTGTGGCTGGAACCATTTTGTTAATACAAATATCGTCCCAAAAATGTTATTTATATTTTACGATATTTACTTAGTTTTGTTAATGACAAATACAAGTTATATCTTTTAGCAAATCATAAATACAAGTTAAAGTCCTTTTAGAACACATTTACATTTCACAAGATCACTAGAATTTACATTTTATACATTTACATGTTTATTTCCTAAAATGAAAACTTTATTTTTCAAAAGTTAGGATGACATCATGGCATGCATCATATACACAATCTTGGTAAGATTTTGTGATATTTTGTTTAGATCTTCAAGCCAAAGAGTTGACATTTGAAGATATGGCAAGATTTGGAAATCTATTAGCTGTCCTGCACTGGCGGATCCAAGTGCATACAAGGACGGATCCAAATTTTGGGATCCGTCAGATCCGCCAGCTGTTCACTCAGTTTGCCTATAAATAGCAAGCTGATCATTTGGACAATTCATCACTCATATAGCTTAAATACATACTCATTCATTTACTAACCCATATCATTCATTCATTTGATCTTTCCTTTTGTAGCAAAGGGATCAAGCATATAATGATCAACGTTCTGTCGTTATCCATCTAGCTTAGCCACTGTGTGATCTTGTACTAGTTTGCATATCATTGTTTGTATCATTTATATCAGTAGAGTGAGGTTAGTGTTTTAGTCCTTAAAACACAAAGAGTGTTGGGAGTGGTTGTACCCTTGTAAAGAACCAAACGGGAGTGGTTGTACCCTTGTGAAAGAACCAACGGGAGTGGTTGTACCCTTGTAAAGAACTCGGTATTTAGCTTAGTACCGAAAAAAGAAGTAAGCGACGTGTAAAGGTTTTTTCCACCTAGAAGGAAGCTTGTTTCTTAGTGAAGAAAAACTCTCGAGTTAGAGGCTCGAGGAGTGGAGTAGGGCAAGGAAGAGAGTCCTTGTAGCCGAACCACTATAAACAACTGTGTTGTGTGGTTTGATCTTTCCTCTCTTTACTTAGTTACTTATCTTACTTGTTTGTGTGCTTGATTGTTTACTTTACTTTGAAATCACGATAAGTCACAAAGAGAATTAATTTTAAACGGTAAAACTATTCAACCCCCCTTCTAGTTATCCACACATTTGACTTCTTATCTCTGGCCGGAGCCATTTAAAATAGTGTTCGTTCAATATTTCAGAAGCTTATCCTCCATCTACATACATGCGGTGTATGCAGTGGCCTCCAATTTATGCTTTAATGATCATTGGTCCTTCAGTTCCTTCATCGCTTCCCAAGGGTGGGAATGAGATCTCTGGGTCAGGAGAGAAGCTTTGCGTGATTTTTTGCCTAGCCACTTTTTGCCAAGTTTGTACCATTATAATTGCTGGCGCCTTATCCTTTCTGGATGTTTTCCCCTTTTTGGCTGGTCTTTCCCATTATTCTGCTTCAACTCCTTGATCACATGTGACAGTTTCCCGTTATTAAGCAGCTCTTCTATATGCCTTTTTAAGTGCATGCATTCATCTGTATTGTGCCCTACCTCGCCATTGAATTCGCAAAATTTATTGCTATTCATTTTTCGACCGAAGTCATCATTGGAGGTCGGGATTTGAACTTTGCCTTTTCTAGAGCCAAAATTTCTTTTGGGGATTTAAAGAGGAGAGTGAACCTATCTTGCCTTCTTTCCACTCTTTTTTGGATCTTAAATCCCCTTTTCCAAAAAATTTGTTTTTGACCTCCCTCCTGTTGCTTCTATGGCGGAAGTGATTTCTTCCGTTCCTGATTCTCGGCCGCTACTTCTCCCCTGAGGAAGGATGTAGTTACCTTCATTTCATCGACAGACTTTGGGATGTTGTCATGCAGACGCTTAATCAACTCTGGGTTGGTTATTCCGTGCATGAATCCTGGTATTTTTAGTACTCCCGGTGCCCCTTTTACATCCCTACTCTCTCTTTTTGAGAGGATTTTAATACACTTAGGATGTTAATCCTTTTAACGTGTATATGATACTATGAGTTAATATAACCAAGTATGCGGAATCTACTTGATTACACTTAGAAGAATATTTGTTTGTTTATGGAACAGTGTATATAAGATATGATTAACACAAAAAGATTCAATATTATTGAGAATAATACGAGTGATCTTTAGCTATCACTAGGGTTACAAAACCTTGAATCTATTTGTATGACTTCTATGTCAAAAACCTAACCTAGGACCTCATTTTATAGCACAAGGAGTCCTGTACAAGTAAACTACAATATTCGTATCAATCTATATTAAGAAGATATACATCAAATCTATTCTATATTTATCCACACGCATCTTTATCTTTATCTTCATCTCATAAGCAGTACAAACTATTTGTACTGACAGTACTAACTCAGTTAGTACTGCTAGTTCTAACTTGAACCAGTTGAAACCTTGAACCTGGCAGTATTAATTGTTAGTTTAATTCCCAACAATCCTCCCCTAAACTTATGATTTCTTTGCAAATCACTAAGTTTCTTGAATTAAACTCCAACTTTGATGATGGGGGGATTCTTCCAAACACTTCACCTTCTTTTCTTCCTCAGGGCTTGTGTCTCTTTCTTTCAAACTGATCATATATTCTCTGAATTAGATTTTGAATTACCTTAGTATTTTCTTCACATCTGAGCTTTGAAGAAATCATCACTGCAAGCACTTCTTCACTTAATGGATATTCCAATTCTGCTAACATAAAAATATCAACTCCACCTTGTGTTGACAAATGATGAACATTACAAGAACCATAGAACTCCCATGAAGTAGATAGATCATAACAAGGAAAGTTCCAATATACATCTGTGGGATCTGGTTCATATAAACTCTTGAATTCTACCCAAAGCTCTTGCTCTTTCACATCAGTCTTCTTCTTTGTTTTGAGCTTATCTTGAACTAACCTCCATAAAGTATCTAGATCTTCTCTATCACAAGCTCTTAGCAAATTTTCAAAATTCTTGTACACTGTTGACTCTCCACCAACTCTAGTAACCTTCCAAGCTTTTCCAAATTTGTCTTTGTAAATCTCCCAGTCCATTATTGGATGTCTAGCTTGAATTGGATCAACATGTAAAATCTCTGGCACAGTAACTAGCATATTGCTCATCTGTTCTTGTGACAATTCTACTCTTTCTTCTTGTGCTTCTACTTTCTCAGTTTGTTCTTTCTCAGCAGTCTTAAGTCTTTTTGGTGTTCTTGTATCTGTGTCCATAGGAATAAAGTGTTGAGCTCTTCTGTATGCATTGTAATACAGATATTCAATTTCTTCATGTGATTTACCCTTCAACTTAACTGCCTTCCAATTAGCTTGATTCCTAAGATACATTTTCATTCCACTGATGATCTGTGCCTTTGTTGGTTTTCTCTTTCTCTTATGACTTTGATTCTTTCTAATATTCTGTATTATCTCATTGAAAGCCCCTTCATTACTTCTTGAATTAATAAAATCAGCAAGCAGAGCTGACCTTTCTTCAACAATTAGACTTTCATCTGCAATCAGTTCTATATTCTTTTCCTTCACACTTGGATCAGTATCAATCAGTTGTTGAATTTGCTCTTCATGTGATTGTTGAGCCACAATAGCATCTGAAGCAATTCTCTCCTTTTCCAATCTCTGAGCTTCCATAAAGCTTGCAACTTCATCTTCATGAACCTTTCTTGCCAATTCTTCATCCAAATCCATTTGAACTTGTGTTCTTGGCTTGACTTTCTTTTGTTGCTCAGCTTCTTCTACTGTCATTGGTGCCTTTCCTTTTTCTGCCCTCTTTCTTTCATACTCTGAAGCCTCAGCAGTACCTTCTTCCATGCCAGCAGTACCAACTGTTGGTCTAAAACTTGAAGCAGTATCTAAGATCTCTTCTTGAGTTTCCAAAACAACAACCTCTGTATCATTATCCTGAGCAATTTCTTCTGTTTGTTGTTGTTGAACCTCTTCAGTACCTTGGTCTTCACCCATATCCATATCATCACCACCCATACCTGAAGTACCTTCATCAAAATCCAGTTGCCTCCCCTGAGTTTCTGATCCTGTCTTCCTCCCCTGTTTGGGAGAATCACCCAAATCATCATCATCGGAGTCAGAAGAAGTTGTGGAAAGCACCATCTTAGCATATCTTTTGCCCTTGGACCTCTTGACTTGAGTCTCCAATTTCTTCACTCTTAGCACCAATTGTGTGTACACCAGGGCAAAATTTCTCTTGTGACTCTTCAGCTCAGCCTCCAAACTAACCACTTTGTTGGACAGATTGGTACATAATTCCATCAATTCATTTAGTTTAGAACTGCCCTCATCACTTCTAGCTGTGTTACCTGCTAGGAGAGGTGAATCTTGGGGCATAGACTCAGTTTCTTCCCTAGTTGGACTAGGAAGTACTCCTGAGCCACCCATATATTCCATTTGGCTTGGGGTTACATCACCTGTGGCAAGTCTTGAAGGACTTGGCACATTAGATGTTGCCATGGTATGGTAGGGGTCTTAATGATGTTTACACTGCCCTGCCCAGCTACTAAGCCTGAAGCAGTAGTGTAAGCCCCATCCATACTATCAAAATTGATAGCCTCATCTGCTACAAAGGTGTGAGGAGGAGAACTAGGCTGAGGGACCATAGTTTCCTGTCTGGTTCTTCTCCTATAGGTGTTGGTTACAGGGGGTGTATGGATAATATTTGGAACCACAATGGGTGTGTGTTGGGGCTCAGTTGGGATTACTGACCCTTCACCCAGAAAAGATTGTATCCTTTCCAACATTTCAGGAAAAAGAGGTATTACTACCCCATTGAAAAGTCTGTTTGCCATTGCCATATTTTGAAAAAGCTTTTGTTGCAGGCAAGGTGTTGGAAAGGTTTTCTTATGTTGCTTTAATTGATTCTTTTTCTTGTTTAAAAATGCTTGCACAAATCTTGGATACATCAAAAACTTGGTTTTGCTTTTTACATTGTTCACCATACTCTCAAAAATGAATTTTGAAAAGTTAAAAGTCTTATTTGTTGATAAACAGATGAGAGCAATAGCAATATTGCTACTGAATTACTCCCATGATGTTCTCTTTGGACTCAAACAATGTAAGAGAGTATGGATGAAAAACCTCTATTGTGGGGAGAAACATCCTTTTTGAAAAGTCAGTTTATGATTGGATGTGTCATACCCCATTTTAGCATTTTTTTTTGCCAAATTTCAGTGTTTGGCAAATCATTGATACCATTAGAATCTTCTAATTTAAGATGTCTCCTAATAGAATTTTCAGTAACAATGAATTGTTTACCATCCACATTAGCATGTATTTCTATGTCTCCATTTTCACTGGTTTCAACAGTGGCAGTCTGCAAAAACATTGTGATTTGAGAGACATATAGAGTAGGGTTACAAGAGAGAGCATACCTTATATGAGTTGTGTTCAAAAAGTCCACAATCTCATGGAAGATTGGTCCATCACCCTGCTCTGTTTTCTCTAAGAAGGCCACCTGATTCTAAGTCTTAACAAATTCCAAATTAGCCATGATGATTTATGCAAGTAATAACAGAAAAGTGATCGTTTGTGGTTTAATTGATGATGTGAAAAGCCAATTGGGATTTTATAGATGAATAGTTAGGGTTTAAGATTTTGATGCAAAGGATAAGAATTATCTTTAAAGAAAATATGAATATTATTTAGAAAGAAGATAATTATCCTAAGAAAAACCCTATAAGTAAGGTAACAAACGCTATTTACCCAACGGCTATATTAAAAATTAGTTACTGACACAACAGTTGTAACGGCTAGTTCAGCAGTACAAAGTTTTCACTACCAGTACAAACTTTGCACTACCAGTACTAATTTTTAAGAAAAATTTTAAGGAGCAGTATAAACTCAATATTGATTTAAAACAACACTGCCCACTTATAGTTTTTAGCAAACTATCAGCTATCAACGGATTTGATGTGTCTTTACCAATAGTCGTTTGCTTTGGACTAGCCAACTCTTTGCTGTGAAGTATGGTGAGTTGATAACCATATAGTTTTTGGTAAACTATCAACCATAAACGGATTTGAGAAGTCTTTACCAGAGACCATTTGCTCTGGACTAGTTGGTTCTTGATGTCGGTTAGACATGGTGAACCAATTACCATTTGTTGTGTGACAGGATGACACACTTTAAGCTCCAAAGCACCATACAATCCAAAGCACATAACATTCAGTTCACAAACTCCAATTTATTTGCGTAATCAACCTGCAATTGTTAGTCCAAAACCAAGAAAACAAAGTTCAAAGCACTTGTCTCATAACATATAAGCATATGACTAACAGTATAAACCAAACAGCCCAAACTTTGTACTAACAGTACAAATTTACAATACCAGTACTAATTGATAACCTAGTAGTACAAATCCAATTAATGTACAAAAACACACAGTTTTGAAAACTT
Source organism: Artemisia tridentata subsp. tridentata (assembly GCA_021014915.2). Lineage (NCBI taxonomy): Eukaryota > Viridiplantae > Streptophyta > Magnoliopsida > Asterales > Asteraceae > Artemisia > Artemisia tridentata. The sequence goes on from CP139506.1 coordinate 336,378,375, forward strand.
TTTAAGGATTTAGCATCCCAATACTTGCTACCAAGTATTGAAACCTTCCTACATCAAAAGCTTTTGTTAGAAGATCTGCAAAGTTTTGTTCAGTATCAATTTTAACCACTTGAACTAACTTTTTATCATTGCAATCTCTAATAAAGTGATGCCTAATTTCTATGTGTTTTGTTTTACTATGTTGCACTGGATTTTTAATTATACAAATGGTACTACTATTATCAATATATATGACAGTGTTCATGAAATTGTACCCATAGTCAAGAAGTTGGTTTTGAATCCAGAGAACTTGACCACAGCTACATACTCAGCTTCAGTAGTTGAAGTTGCCACAATAGTTTGCTTCTTACACTGCCATGATATGAGCCTGCATCCAAGGAATTGACATCCTCCAGTTGTTGATTTTCTGTCCAGGCTTGCACCAGCATAATCACTGTCTGAATATGCTACCAAGTCAAAGGGAGATTCCCTAGGATACCATAGACCCAACTTAGGTTGACCCTTAAGGTATCTAAAGATCCTCTTGACTGCAGTTAAGTGTGAAACCTTGGGAGTCACTTGAAATCTTGCACAGGAACATACAGCAAACATGATATCAGGTCTTGATGATGTGAGATACATCAAGGACCCTATCATGGCCGACCTATATGTGTATACATCCACATTTTCTCCATCAACATCCTTGAGCAATGGTTTGTCTTTATCAAAAGGAGTGCTGACTTCTTTAGCATCAACAAACTGAAATTTCCTTAGAATTTCTGCAACATATTTATCCTGGCTGATAAATATGCCTTCACTAGATTGCTTCACTTGCAGACCCAAAAAGAATGTAAGTTCCCCCATGGAACTCATCTGAAACTTATCCTTCATAAGTTTCTCAAACTCTGCACACATTTCCTTCCTAGTAGACCCAAAGATAATGTCATCTACATAGACTTGAACCAGCAAGATATCTTTCTGTAGCTTCTTGATGAACAGTGTCTGATCAATCTTGCCTCTTTGGAATCCATTCTCAATCAAATAGGAAGCCAGTGTTTCATACCAAGCCCTTGGTGCTTGATGTAAACCATACAGAGCCTTCACAACTTTGTATACCTTCTCTGGATGATCTGGATCAATAAAACCTGGAGGTTGTGAGACATAAACCTCCTCTTCAATAGTACCATATAAGAAGGCACTTTTAACATCCATTTGATATACTGTGAATTCCATGAATGAAGCATATGCCAAAAAGAGTCTAATGGCCTCAATCCTTGTCACAGGGCAAAGACTTCTTCATAATCTATCCCTTCCTCCTGTGTGTACCCTTGGGCTACAAGTCTAGCCTTATTCTTGATCACAATGCCCCTTTCATCCTTCTTATTTCTGAAGACCCATTTTGTTCCAATTACCCTTGCACCCTTGGGTAAATCCACCAGTACCCAAACCTTCTGAATTTTGAATTGGAGAAGCTCTTCTTGCATAGCTTCTACCCAGCTTGAATCATCTAAGGCTTTGAGCACATTTTTGGGTTCAATCTGTGAAAGGAAACATAGAAAGATACATTCATTGGCATCTTCATGTTTCTTGGCATCATATACTTTACTAACAAATCCTTGCTGATCTGAAGTTGAGAGTTGCTTCCTAGTCTTCACTCCAGATTGCACATCTCCAATCACATTGTCCAGGGAGTGGACTTTGTGAATCCTTGTGTGTGGTGTAGTTGGAACTTGATAGGTAGGTGGTAGGTTGCCCAAATCCACCTCATCTTCTGAGAGATCTGCTGCATTAGAGTTTGATGAGCCAGCAGTATGATCAATTGGCTCAGTAGTACAAACTTGTGGCTCAACAGTACAAACATCATTAGTACTGTTAGGTTGTTCCTCTTGTTCCTCAGTTCCATCTACACAGTTTTCAGCTTCAATCCCTTCCTTAGCTTCATGAGTGGAAGGTCCATCATTCTTTGAAGTTGAATCCACACTTGTCTATATTGGCATCAACACATGTTCTTGATCTTTCTCCTCCCCTAAACCTGCTTCACTTGTTGCATCATCAGATTCTGTACCTGCAAAATCATTAGTTCTTGCAACAACTGGTACATAATTCATGGATTGGGTTAGAGTCTCAAGATCAAACAGCCATTTAGGACCTTCACCTGCAATATTAGCTTTATTTTCTAAAAACTCAACATGCAAGTTCTCCTCAACCTTCCTAGTTCTTGTGTTGTATACTCTAAATGCTTTGCTATTGAGAGAGTATCCAACCAAGAAACCTTCATCAGCTTTACCATCAAATTTGCCTAGATGGTCTAAGGTATTAAGAATGGTCACATGACACCCAAAAGGTCTAAGAAATCCTAATGCAGGAGTCCTACCTCTAAAAAGCTCATAGGGTGTCTTATTGTGAGGCTTAACTACCAAAACCCTGTTCTGTACATAGCAAGCAATATTAACTGCTTCAGCCCAAAAAGTGATGGGCAACTTAGAATCAACCAACATGGTTCTAGCAGCTTCTATTAATGTCCTATTCTTCCTCTCAACAACCCCATTCTGCTGAGGAGTTCTAGCAACACTAAATTCCCTTCTAATACCCTTTTCTTTGCAAAAATCATCCATAACTCTATTCTTGAATTTTGTCCCATTATCACATCTAATGACTTTAACTTTTCTATCCACTAGGTTTTCTATCTCAATAATGAAAGTCTTAAGAATGCTAGGTGTCTCATCCTTAGAACCTAAAAAGAAAACCCAAGAGAACCTGCTATAGTCATCAGTAATCACTAGACAATACCTCTTATGCATTATACTACTAACAGAAGTTGGGCCAAATAAGTCCATATGTAGCATAAACAAAGGTGTATCAATAGAGTTAAAAAGCTTGGGCTTACAAGAAGCCTTGTGTTGTTTGCCTTTAAGACAGGCAACACAAGTTTGGTCATTTTCAAATCTTTTCTGAGGCAAGCCTCTTACCAAACCATCTTTTACAATCTTATTAATGGTTTTAAAATTAATGTGACCAAGTCTCCTATGCCATAACATTTGATGCGTGGTTTTGTAACCTTACAACAGGTTTTACCTCTCGAGGGATCTCAAGAGGCTTACAACCCCACCAGGTAGTGTACCTGACCGATGTAGTATAGTGTAGTGGTAAGTACGGGGGATTGATCGTTCTCCACAGGGAATAGTGTTCGTTAGGTATGAAAGACTACTCTAATAGGTCTAAGGGTTGAGGAAGATTCTTTTTTATGTTTTTATATTTTTATGAAAGCAAGTAAAATCTCAGTTTTGAAGGAGTGGGCGGAATTAGTTGCTAGTCAACTAACCCAAATAACTACAAATACAAATAAAATAAATAACTGAAAATAAAATGTTGGTGAGAAACTTATGTGTAGAGAAATGTGTTTACTTAGATTTCCTTACTCCCTAACTATCTTTTACTGGTTGATTAGTGTGTATTAGTCGCGTGGATGACGGGTGTATTCCTTAATATCAATCGTGGGGTGGCGTACGTACTTCCCCAACTCTACAAGCTCCTACTTCACTCCTATGTCGAGCCGGATAGGAAGCTCCTAACATGGGATCACTAGAATTCGCTTGTGCATTAAATACAACCATAAAAACCTTTAGTATGCATTTGGTTCATGTTTCTTAAGACGTTCAAGCAAGTTACCGAATAGGAAGTTAGCCAGTTTTCTTAAGCCTAACATAGATAAACAATCATCCAATACAACTAATAACACACTAATAACCAATAATCAATAGCTAGGTTTCATTAGATCTAAGCAAACACAAGATAAATCTAGCCTAACATGTTAAACAAAAGACAAGAACAAGATAAAATCAAACAACACATAGACATATTGAATGATTAATTGATAACTTATCTTTCAATGTAACATGGAAGATCTCAAGGCAAAAAGCCTTGAAAAAGATGCTAAAATCGTCCTAGGGTTTTCTCCCAAAAATTCCACACTAAGCTCTCCCTTAATGACAAAAAATTAGAAAACTATATATAGATTTTTACATCTGATGGCGTCACCTTATGGAGTGTGACGCCGTCACCTCGCCGCTTCTAGGGTTCCCGGATGACCTTCTTGACGCCGTCCCTCTTTAGCTCTCCAAAATCCATTCTGGCTTATCAAGGCTTGACGCCGTCAGCTATTGAACGTGACGCCGTCCCTCTTTGATTTAAGCCGTGACGCCCTTGATCAGGTTAAAGCGTGACGCCGTCAGAATTCACATGCTATTTTCACTGGCTTATCATGAGTAAATTTCACGTCCACCTTTTCTTGCCAAGCCATGACGCCGTCCAGAGTAACATGTGACGCCGTCAAAGGTAACTTTCAGCACAATTTTGAGACTTTGTCGTTTTCTTCACTTTTATGCTCCAAAAACGTCCAAAATGCCTCCTTTTCCAGATTTCTCCTCAAAAGTACCTAAAATGACAAAAGGAACGATTTAGGGAAATATTTGATCAAATAAATACGATTTAGGGCTTAAATGACCCCTTAAAAGCGGTACACTTTTCGCTTCATCAAATACCCTTACACTTGAGATTTGCTTGTCCTCAAGCAAATGCGCTTTTATTCTAATCAAAATACAAGTTAGGGGTCATTTAATGCAAACATAAAAGTAATTACAACAAATAATCGTTCCACTTCAATCATAATAAGCACAGAGATTATAAACTAGCACCTCACAAGTAGTGTTTAGATACTCACATCTCTCAAGTGTCATCAAAATAAATCTCATAAATGAAAACGGATAATATCTCTCACTACCTGTCATAGCAAATAGATTACCATAGGCTTGGGAAAGGATCGAAAACCTCCTCCACTAGGCGTAAGCACCAAAGATAAACTATCAAAGAGGGCTTTTAAATGGGTTATAACGTTAGGTGTAGGGAAAAGGAAAACACGGTTTTGTCGGATAAGGGATATTTTACTGGTGGCGAGTTAAAGATCTTGATTAATTACATGTACTATACAATGTTGCTAAGCCAAGACTCGACTCAATCTTAAGCTAGAAACAAAATAACAAAATAACAAAAACATAAAAATAAACATAAAATGAAACGGGATGGTAGTCCGTATGTTTTTTCTATTTTTCTTTTTCTCATTTTTTTTTTTGTATTTTTCTTGATTTTTCGATTTTTTTTTTTTTTTTTTTTTTTTTTTTTTTTTTTTTTTTTTTTTTGCATACACTCTTGCCCTACCATCCAAAATAATACATTATAGGGGCGTTGCATCCCCTTACACTTGAACTTTTACATAACTTTACAAATACTAATCTAATGACTCGAATTAAGATAATTGAAAAACTTGGAGTACTTTTTAAAACATTTAGCACATATGGGGGTAATAATGTTGTTCTTCCCCATTACTCCATTACACTAGTACTTTACCCATGAGTCCCAATCGTCCCAAAACAATATGTACAAGGATATGACTCGACTTAGCAACCATGTAATCAATTAGATAATTAACTTGGGTTTAAACAAATGTTGTCACAATAATGCACTAAAAATGAGTGCATACAAGGTAGGCTAAGGCGATTTGGGTGTACATTTAAGTGGGGTGTAAACAAATTCTTCCTTTAAGTAAAATGCTTAAAGGTCGAAACGAAAAGATAGGCTCTGAGGGTGTACTAGGGGTATCGTGTACTAAAAATGAGTACAACGCAAAGGGTGTGGGAGAATTACTTGACCAATGTAGCCAACGTAATTATAACAAAAACACAGGTGTAAAACAATGGGTTAATCCTAATGCCTCTTATCATGTAGTAAATCTAACTACACGAATGTAGTCTCACTTGTGGCCTTGGAATGGTCCTAACGCAAGTTCTAGAATCTAAGTGCTACCGGTACACACATCATAGCATAAATGCTTTTCCTACCAATTCTAGGGGCGAACCTCACATATTTGGGGGTGGAAAATTTTTTAGTGGTACGGTTTTTGTGCTAGTCATATAATTCCTGTCCATGAGACGCTCATTAAGATCAAAGTTTCACTCCTATATGTTGTAAAAAAATTTTAAATTTGGCACTAAAATTACCTTAACAAGTATTTCTCTCAGTTTTATTACACATCTACTATTAAACAAACAAAAATCAAGCGTAATAGTATTCTCTAATCGTACTTTTACCCTCCCCTTACACTTAAGATGAACATTGTCCCCAATGTTCAAATAACAAGATGTAAAAGCATAAAGTAAAAGAATGAAATCAAATACTCCCCTGATTCGCTCGGTGGATAATGAAATAATACGGTTAAATCTTCTTCCAAAGTAATGTCGAAGCTCCATGACTAATGCATCGCCATAAGCTTGATTCAAAACATTTCCTTGTCCAAAATAACCTGTTAAGCCTGAGAAAACAAACACGAAAACCTGCATAACATCGGCGGGATAAAATCTATATATAAGGATATAATGCTTGTGGAATGATAACTTTGCAGATTCCTGGAGATTATAAGTTGGAGATTTTAATAAAAACTTTTTTAAAAACAAAACTTTCAAAAATTTCTGAAAATTAAATATGACGCCGTCAGGTTATAAACCCTGACGCCGTCAGAAATGACCTGACAAAAATTTTCATTTTAAGTTTCCGGAAAATTTCTGGAAAAACCTTTACCTTACTTCCTGGAAATCCTGCAAAACATCATTATGACTCGATACAAGCATTTGACTCAAACACACACTAATATGTATGTTAATTTATTATTATTATGATTCATGTTAATTTGTGTTCTAATAAACCGATTTAGATTTCCCTTACACTTAACTTTTGCAAAATACCTTTATATGTAGTTAAGACGAAGTTAAAAACAAAATAAAGCATTTTCACAATTTTAGTTTTGAACATGAATCAATAATAATAAAAATTAAGCACACATACGGAAACAAATAAAAACAAACAAACAAACAAATAAACACACAAAGCAAATAAACAAAATAAAGCTTGGGTTGCCTCCCAAGAAGCGCTTTTCTTTATTAACGAGTCTTATAGCTAGACTCAAAGTCACGTACATTACGTGACTCCATCATCGGTCACGGTTCCTAGGCCATTTTCATTCCCGGTTTTATATTCCGGTCCTAATTTCAAACAATCCTTGTAGAAACCGAATATTCTTTCCATAACATAGTCTGCTCCTTTATTTCTATCCTCATCATTCCTATAGTAGACCGCTTGCTTGAGCTCCTTCTCAACATTTGACAAGTGTTGGAATTGTTCTATCTTATATGGCATTTGGTAGTTTACTCCATCGGTCTCATCCTTAAATCTAACTATCCCTAAGGAAGGTTCATAAGTCATTCTAGAGACCTCAACAAATGGTTTTCCAAAAACCACTTGAGTTAAGGACGCATCGACTATTGGGCGGATATCTTCTACAATTACAAAGTCGGTGACATAGGCGAAGTTTCCTACATAAATCGGTAATCCCTTAACTCTTCCCGTGAAGTTACTCATCCAACCCTTGTCAGGGAGCATCCTATACCCAAGTTGATTTTTCATTATCAAGTTGTAGTGGGCTCTAGTCATGATGTTTATGGGTGATCTAAGGTCGATGTAGGCTTTCCACACATGCAAATGTCCGATGTTGCATGGTATGTTGAGATTAGAAGGGTCGCCTATTTCAATGATTGGTCTACCTAGGAAGTATGGTGTCTCGGGGTCATCGAATAAGTTTGTATGATATGAGCGCTCTTCCTTAGTGGGTAGCCTATTGAAGTAGTCCTCATCATTATCTACTTCCTCTACTTCATTTTTCTTAACTTCCTTATCAACCTCGACTTTCCTAACCTCATCCTTAGGTTCCATTTCTATCCTACCCTCATTCTTGTCACTTTCTTCCATGCTCCTATCGATTGGTTTAATAGTGACAACGTTGACGAAGTGGACATGTTTGGATGAAGAAGGGTCTTTGACTTGGGGTCCGCTATTTGTGTTCCTAGCGTCCTTATGTGGAGGTGATAGCATTTGGTTATTGAGGGCTTTCAACAAGTTGTCAATTTTATTGGTCATCTCAGTTTGTTGCTGATTGAATTCGGATTCGAATCTAGCTATCCGAGCTTCTTGAGATGCCATAAATTGGGACATCAATCCTTCAAAGTTATTGGTACTACCATTGCCGGAAGGATTGTTGTTGAAAGTACGGTTCGAGTTGGAACCGCTTGATTGGAAACGATTAGGTGGGTTGGAAGAATTGGTTTGTTGTGCATTTTGGTTTTGTTTCCACCTAAGGTTCGGGTGATTTTTCCATGAGGGGTTGTATGTATCACCGTAATGGTTTGGCTCTGGTTTAAAAGTGTACCACTTGTCTCCCGCTCCGTCGGTACGCGAGGATGCGTAGTCCACAAAAGCTTGTTCGGGGAGTTCCATGCAATCACGAGTGTCGTGGGGACCACTACATAATTCACATGAAGAAGTGATTTTGTTCACTTGGCTTGGAGGTTTAGGAGCCTCGTAGGATTTCATGAGAAACTTGACTTGGTCTTCAAGTTCTATGATCCTACGGTCGGAAGTGCTTGAATTGTTCGAAGGCAAAGATATTGCCTTGACCGTTTTATTCAAATCACGGGGATCACTCCAACTTTCGTTGTCATAAAGAGCAAGATCCTCTAGGAGAGCCCATGATTGTTCCGCACTTAGATCACGTAGCTTGCCACCGGCCGATTGGTCAATGGTTTGCCTCGTGGAGAGATTGATATGGTCATAGAAGATTTGGACTTGGAGCCAAAGTTCTATGCCATGGTGAGGGACTTTTTGGAGTAAGTCCTTGAATCGAGTCCATGCCTCGTAGAGAGTTTCACCTTGACGTTGTTGGAACATCAAGATATCATTCCTTAGCTTGGTAGTTCTTCCCGGTGGGAAAAACTGAGCAAGGAAACGAGTGGTGAGATCATCCCAAGAGGTGATGGATCCTGCGGGTTGACGTTCTAGCCATTGACTAGCTTGGTCCCGTAGAGAGAATTGGAAGAGACGCAATCGGGTCGTCTCTCGAGTGGCAACATCAAGGTCTATAGAATCAACGATTTTAAGAAAGTCCTTGAGGTGTTGATTAGGATCTTCAGAACGAAGTCCATGGAATGCGCATCCGCTTTGCACCAACCGGATGGTGTCGGATCGCAAGGGTGTGACATTGGCTCCTTGAGTGAGCTCAATGGTGTTTCGATAGCCATGGTGGCTAGGACGGGAATACTCTCCTAAGGTACGGGCTCTAGGAGGTGGTGGTTGTTGTGGTGGTGGGTTGTTGGGATTAAGGATATTACCATCTTCCATGATGTCGGATGGTATGGTTACGAACAAAGACACGAAGAAAATAGATAGACTAAAGAAAACCTAGAAAAATAAAACAAAAATCTCACTAGAAAGGAATCTAGCGAGTAGACCTATAAAATAAAAATTCAACCTAAACAATAACTATTCCCCGGCAGCGGCGCCAAAAACTTGATGCGTGGTTTTGTAACCTTACAACAGGTTTTACCTCTCGAGGGATCTCAAGAGGCTTACAACCCCACCAGGCAGTGTACCTGACCGATGTAGTATAGTGTAGTGGTAAGTACGGGGGATTGATCGTTCTCCACAGGGAATAGTGTTCGTTAGGTATGAAAGACTACTCTAATAGGTCTAAGGGTTGAGGAAGATTCTTTTTTATGTTTTTATATTTTTATGAAAGCAAGTAAAATCTCGGTTTTGAAGGAGTGGGCGGAATTAGTTGCTAGTCAACTAACCCAAATAACTACAAATACAAATAAAATAAATAACTGAAAATAAAATGTTGGTGAGAAACTTATGTGTAGAGAAATGTGTTTACTTAGATTTCCTTACTCCCTAACTATCTTTTACCGGTTGATTAGTGTGTATTAGTCGCGTGGATGACGGGTGTATTCCTTAATATCAATCGTGGGGTGGCGTACGTACTTCCCCAACTCTACAAGCTCCTACTTCATTCCTATGTCGAGCCGGCTAGGAAGCTCCTAACATGGGATCACTAGAATTCGCTTGTGCATTAAATACAACCATAAAAACCTTTAGTACGCATTTGGTTCATGTTTCTTAAGACGTTCAAGCAAGTTACCGAATAGGAAGTTAGCCAGTTTTCTTAAGCCTAACATAGATAAACAATCATCCAATACAACTAATAACACACTAATAACCAATAATCAATAGCTAGGTTTCATTAGATCTAAGCAAACACAAGATAAATCTAGCCTAACATGTTAAACAAAAGACAAGAACAAGATAAAATCAACAACACATAACATATTGAATGATTAATATGGTAACTTATCTTTCAATGTAACATGGAAGATCTCAAGGCAAAAAGCCTTGAAAAAGATGCTAAAATCGTCCTAGGGTTTTCTCCCAAAAATTCCACACTAAGCTCTCCCTTAATGACAAAAAATTAGAAAGCTATATATAGATTTTTACATCTGACGGCGTCACCTTATGGAGTGTGACGCCGTCACCTCGCCGCTTCTAGGGTTCCCGGATGACCTTCTTGACGCCGTCCCTCTTTAGCTCTCCAAAATCCGTTCTGGCTTATCAAGGCTTGACGCCGTCAGCTATTGAACGTGACGCCGTCCCTCTTTGATTTAAGCCGTGACGCCCTTGATCAGGTTAAAGCGTGACGCCGTCAGAATTCACATGCTATTTTCACTGGCTTATCATGAGTAAATTTCACGTCCACCTTTTCTTGCCAAGCCATGACGCCGTCCAGAGTAACATGTGACGCCGTCAAAGGTAACTTTCAGCACAATTTTGAGACTTTGTCGTTTTCTTCACTTTTATGCTCCAAAAACGTCCAAAATGCCTCCTTTTCCAGATTTCTCCTCAAAAGTACCTAAAATGACAAAAGGAACGATTTAGGGCAATATTTGATCAAATAAATACGATTTAGGGCTTAAATGACCCCTTAAAAGTGGTACACTTTTCGCTTCATCAACATTGATTCATCCAATGTGGCCTTTTCAACAAGACAAGTAAGTGCCTCTTTAGGAATAATTTTCTTCATATCAACATTGTACATGTTGCCCTTTCTAGGAATTTTGAGTAATACCTGACTTTCATCAAGTAACTTAAAATCCAGAGAAAGCACAAGACATTCAGTTTCAGCAAAAAGAACCTTGTTCTTTTTGTCACACATCTGTGAGACATTGAAAAGGTTGTACTTAAGTTCTTGCACATAGTATACATCTTTTAAATCTAATTTACCGGTTCTAAGAGTACATTTACCAGTAATTTTGCCTCCAATACCTCCCCCAAAGGTAACATATCCCCTATCAAATGATTGAAAGTCTGAGAGATAGGACATGTTGCCTGTCATGTGCCTGGAACACCCACTATCTGCATATCCTTGATCTTCACCATCTGCTTGTGAATGTTCCTGCACATAAATAAGGAAATTAGTTTCCTTGGGGAACCCAAACCATTACTGACTTAGGTTTGCCTCGTGCATCAATATAATTAAATCTTTTTAGAACAGATGATGCACCATTGGATTGGAGTGGTCTCCAAACCCAACATGCTGAGGCCTTAACAACATTGTCCATTTTTTCCCTAGCAGTGTGTTTAAAATTGCCAGTACTAACTGCTTGGCTAGCAGTATTAACTGCTGGCTTTGCAGTTGTAACTTTAGGTTTCCAAATTTGTTTCTTTACCACTGCTTTGTTAAGAAAGGGCCTTTTAGCATTCCTTGGTGCATGTTTGAAAATGGTTTTTGCACTCTTAACTGCTTGCTTTGGGTAAACAGTCTTAAAGGGTCTGGCAGTATGAACTGCTGGTCTAGCAGTACTAATGGGTTTTGGGCCAGACTTTAATAGAACTGCTCTGGGTATCATTCTAGCATTATTTTGAGGCCTTTCTAAGTTCACTCTGTGGTTTGAATACCCATTTACCCTTTTGTTGCAAAAAGCTACAAGATGGTCAAAAGCTCCACAATTAAAACAAGCTTTCTTGTATAGGAAAAAGTCATCACCTAGTTGGTGAGACTTGAGGTTGTTCCAATTCCTTTGGTTACCTCTGGGCTTGTTTGTGGTTCTATACATTTCACTATACCTTACTGGTTGCCTAACTTTTCTGACATTGGTTTTAGGCCTAACAGTATTATCCTTGACCACCTTAGGAACACTTGTTCCTTCTACCTTAACTACATCAGGTTTAGCCATAACCTGATCATCCTCATCATCAGATGTCCAATCCTCTATGGTTGGAGCATCTGAGTTCCTACCAGAGGACACCTTGTCCTCAGTGAGTGAAGTATCACTTGCACTCTCAAAGGTTTCACTTACCTCTACAGGCTTAACAACAACTACATTTTCTTTTGGTTTAGGACCATATTCTAGCTCTGGTTGTTAAAATTCAGGCAAGCCTGTATGTTCTAGGTCTATCCCTGGAGGTGCAGGGATTCCTCTGTGAGGAAGAGGAACAGTCTTATAACCTAGTCCAGATTTAGCCTTGTTGATTAGTTAACATTCAATTATCTTATTTACTCCTTTAGAAGCATATTGTAAAGTTTCTACACTTAATTGAATGTTCTCATTAGCCTTTGTAATCCTATCCAACTCAGTTTTTAAAAGACTAATTTCATCATTTTTCATTGATAAATCTCTTTTAAGGCCTGCTATATCATCAACAAAACTAGACTCATTACTCTTATAGTGAACAATTTGTTCCTCTAGAACAGCTAAACCTCTCTTATGATTTGCCAAATTATAACTAGTCTTGTTTAGCTCAATTCTTTGTTCATCATATTGTTTTCTAAGAGTTTCTAGTTCTTTTAAAGCAACACATGTTTTAGAACACTTAGCAACTTGTACCTCAGAATTAGAGAAACCCATGAGTGCCATCTCAGTAAGTGTTGCTTCCTTTTCAGCCATAAAGCTCCAATCAAACCCTAAGCCATCAATAGCTACCATAACTTTTGAGTTTGTCTCAGTGATCTCCACAGCTTTGGTCTTGCTTTCATAGCTCTTGTTCCTGCTGTCTTGTTGTCTTGGCCTTCTGCACTCCCTTGAAAAATGCCCCATCTTATGGAAATTGTAGCATTCAATCTTCGACTTATCATAACCAACGACATCATTGCTGTTTATGGTAATCCTCTTCCCTGTCCTCTGGTGGAATTTCTTAGCCCTCATGCTAAGAAGAGAAATTTGCCATTTGATATCCATCTCCTCAATATCATCATCATTGATCTCCTGAAGGTCTTCATTAGTCAACATGGATCCATTGTGCTGAGTAGTCAGGAAAGCACAATAAGTGTTCTCATCCAGAATGCCATTAGTACTGCTTGAAGTACTAGCAGTACTAATATTTGAGTTAGCAGTACTAACTCCACCAGCAACCTTCACATCTTCACTTGGGCTTGAGTTACTAGGAGATGACACAAAGGCCATATTCCCAGTGCTTGAACTTGTTCCAGCAGCCTTCTTCACATCTTGCTCCACAATCTTAAAGTTGCTATACAAATCCATCAGGCTCATGGTGTCAATGTCTGGTTTGTTCTTCCAGACAACAACATGCATGGCCCACTCAGCAGGTAAACTTCTCAGGAACTTAGAATTCAAATCTTCCTGAGGTATATCAATACCAAGCACAGCAAGTTGGCTCACAATCTTCTAAAGCCTGTTAAACATGTGGTCCAATGATTCATTGCTTGTTGCAGAGAAGTTCTCAAAATTTTGCTTGAGGAGAGTCTTCTGTGTCTTTTTGGTGGCTTCATTCCCACCATACCTAGCAACAATGGCCTCAAACAATGACTTAGCATCCTTGAACTTGCTGAAGTTCAATAGCTGATCATTAGGTATTGTCATCATGAGCATACTCTTTGCCTTGAGGTCATTCTTCATCTGAATCTTCTCCTCTGCAGTCACTGGTTTTGTCTGCACTATAGTCTGAACCTTACCATCTACAGTTGATGTTGTGGTTGTAGGCTTGAAGGAGTTCCCCTCTTCAATGATTTCCCAAAGTGCATAGTCCTACACTTGGAAGTATTGTTCAATACGTAGCCTCCACATGTCGAACTCATTCTGCTTAAGCATAGGTAACTTTGCAGCCACATTAGTCTGAGTAGTCTCCATGTCCATTGCTTCTTCTAAAGTTCAATAGTATCAACCTGTCTCTGATACCACTTGAGAGGATTTTAATACACTTAAGATGTTAATCCTTTCAACGTGTATATGATACTATGCGTTAATATAACCAAGTATGCGGAATCTACTTGATTACACTTAGAAGAATATTTGTTTGTTTATTGAACAGTGTATATAAGACAATGATTAACACCAAAAGATTCAATATTATTGAGAATAATACGAGTGATCTTTAGCTATCACGAGGGTTACAAAACCTTGAATCTATTCGTATGACTTCTATGTCAAAAACCTAACCTAGGACCTCATTTTATAGCACAAGGAGTCCTGTACAAGTAAACTACAATATTCATATCTGTAAAACCCCAAAATTTATATAATATGAAATGACGAAAATGCCCTCAAATTTAAAATTTCAAGAACTTATGAGAATCATGTAATTAACATTAATTAAACTTAGCCTAGGATAAATTATGTCCTAATTTATCTAATGACCTAAGCAAACTAATAAACTCTACATTATGAATAAGATGTGCAAAGTTTAACAATCCTATCCTATAAGCCCAAAATGGGCGACACATATGTGGTGCAATTTAAGAATTTCGGCCAAAGTTAGTAGAAGGAATAAGAATGCAAATTAAATGTGATTGACACAAATCCCTTAATGCATGGTCCTTTCCCTTATTAAGTAAATCAAATACATGGTTATCTCAATCAATAGAACCGAAAATTTTGACAAAGACATAACCCTCTCCCACCCTCTCATTATACGGTTCATAAAAATCACCAAAACAAAACCCTAATTCGCCCTACACTCAAAAAAGATCGACTGCTCTCATGTGCTGCTGCTATTCGATCCAAAAACCAACCCAAGGAAGTTGTAATCTTGATCTTGTTCGTGTTCCATCCATACTAAGGTAACCGTGTAATACATATCATGATCAATTCGAAATTATAACAAAAAAACTAATCAAAAAAACCATGTTTTGTCCTTGTGTTTCTGCTGCTGTACGAACCTAAGAAAGAAGAAGAGAAGGAATCCGTTGGTGTGGTGACTTGATTTTGTGATTATTCGTGTTCTTATCTTCAAGGGTATTTGCATCACTCATCTTGTTCAATTCTTATTCGAATTTATGGTGTTCTAATCGTTATACAATCCATAGATAATAAGAAAACTAATCACATAAAATCATAAGATAAAAACCCTAAGAAACCCTAATAAGCAATCGATCAGTCGTGTATGTAATGATTTAATTTGTTTTGAATATGTTATGATCTGTATTGGTTCGACCCAAACATGGATAATTTCATCTAAAATCGTTTTATGACAATAATTAATGATTGGAACGATTAAACTTTAAGTGTGTGCATGAAACCTAAAAACTGCTACTGATCTGGAATGTTACCCGACTTTAACCGACTGTAAATGAATGATGGTTATGTGTTTTTACGTGGTTTTTGAGTCTACAATTAAGTTCGATGAAATGGCTACCTGGAGAAATTTAGCTTGAAATTTTTAGAGGCCTAGAAGGCTACTTTTTGATTTTTGGGAAATCACATGTCTGATCGGATTTGTGAAGTCTGGGAAAACAGTCCGGGTTTTTCATTTATCATTTTAAAACCATAACGAATTAGGACAATTCCTTTGAACTGAGTAATATAACACATGTCAGCTAATTACTGGAATTTTTATAGATTTTTCTAAAGTGTTTTGATAGGGTTGGTAATCACAAACTTTTTGTAAGTAAAATCTGGGCGGAAATCTGGACAAGTTTACTTGTCGGATTTTTGAGGCATAGCTATACTAGTTTAAAAATTCTGGAAAAATTACAGGGTGTTGTCAAGACATTAAGGTACCTGGGTAAATATTTGGGAAATTTTATTCTGAGTCCTTATGGGGTTTTAAAATACGACAAGATGAGGTCTGTTTACTAGTACATGCTGAGTAAAAGGGTAAAAAGGACTTATGATGAAAGGTTAAGTAAACTAAGGGGTTGAAGTGGTAATTATACAAACTAATGGGTTGAATATGTAAAATATTATAACTTATGATAAGTACACCTTGCACCCTAATCTTTTAATGATGGCATAAATGCACCCCAAAACTTATAGCTTCTATAATTACCCTTGAACTTATGAAATATCATAATAAATACCCTAAGCTATATTTATGTAACACTTGTAATATTTAAGTATGATAAATCTTGGATAAGTCTAAAGTGGAAACTTACTAATAAAGGAAAGTATACTAAAAGGAGTAAGTTAATACAATTGAACTTAAAGTAATACGTAATTATTAATTCGTATAGGTTCCGAGAAGCGGGAGTAATCTTTTGCTTTGTGATTCGTCTCTTTCCGGGTTGTCTTTGTTATCGAATAAGGTACAGATACTCTGCCTTTTCAGTAAGGGTTCTTATATTCTATACATTGATTTTGAGTTATGATTCGGTTAAGATTTCCCAAGCCATTGCTATGTTCCCTTTGAGTGAACCTTTGATATTCCTCTTGATTATGATCTGAGCTTCGTTTATCTGACCTATGCCTTGCCAAGTTGCTCTAAAGTTCTGAACTATCTTTGTGAGAAATTAAGACTTTGGAATGATTTGTTAAACTAAGGATTTTGAAATGGTTCACTAAACTAAGGTTTTGAACTACTTGTTTTGAACTATCTTTTACGAAGGCTATTTTAATGACTATCTTTATGAAACCAATTTAAAGACCATTTTAATTAAATACCTTGATTAAGCTTTCTAAAATGAATCTTTTGAATAAAGACTTTGAAGATGGACCTTTGGTAAAGACTTTGAACTTTAATTAAGATCCCCTTTGTTTTTAAAACTATGATATGAACTTTGGAAGACCTTGGTGAACCACGCTATTATGAACTATTCGATATGAACCCTTTTCTATGGACCTTGTGATATGACTTTGAGATGCACCTTTTGATATATGATCTTTTGTGATGACTTTGAGACCTGACTCTTAGTTTGATACCCGAGCCAAATTTCTGTGTACCTAGCCAGGAAGGTAACCTGGCCATGTCTGTGATGCACCACTGGCATGACTCCCGTGTGGGGGAGTGATTTCTCACACCGTCCCTTTTATGATTATCTGCCATGGCTACTTGACTTTGAGATTGACTTTGAGTTTGGGGGCGTATGGGTTGCAATCCTAGATTTTTGTGTTTAGTGGATTTAACTATGACTTTGAGTATGACTTTGAGGTGACTGGTGCTGTGTGCAATACACGCCTTTCACACCCCTGGGAGCTGATCACTCCACTATTATGATACATGAGGACACCCCTCATATTATCCGGTTGCCTAAGAGGTATCCCCTCTGATTGTGAGATTATGACTTGGAGATTATGATGTTGAGATTATGACTTTGAGTTCTGGGCTCGTGGTAGATGACTATCCTATATTTCCTTTATTACTCTTTTGCTTTGATTATACCTTATGACATTCCCAGTACTTCACTATATTCTGTTTCGTTATCCTTGCTTTGTATTATGTATCTGTTCACTGAGCTTTGTAAGCTCAGCCGCACGTTTTCTTTTCGTGTGCGGCAGGTTTTCAGATGGAAGCTGGGTTATGAGTGGAGAGAACCTCAGACTTAGAAGACTTTGATAGCTATTATGGATTAGCAATGATTAGAAGACATTATATTTAGACTTAGTAGTTATTGAAATTCCCTTTGTAACCTTGTGTATTCAGTATTTCATTTGTAACCTTTGAGAATCTTTGTATTACTATTGAATGTATGCTTTGTTTGATCTGATATGAAGCCATTAGTGTGATACTTCTACCCTTGCCGGGTTGGGGTGTTACAATATCAATCTATATTAAGAAGATATACATCAAATCTTTTCTATATTTATCCACATGCATCTTTATCTTTGTCTTCATCTCATAAGCGGTACAAACTATTTGTACTGACAGTACTAACTCAGTTAGCACTGCTAGTTCTAACTTGAACCAGTTGAAACCTTGAACCTGTCAGTATTAACTGTTAGTTTAATTCCCAACACTTTTGAATCTCTGCACGAAATCTTCTGTAGACTCTCATTCCCTTTGTTTAATATGATGAAGTTCCACGGGCTCCTTAATGCATTTCTTCTGCTGATGGAAGTTTTCCAAAAATGCTTCCTTCAGTTCATCAAAGTTGTCTACGGACTCTGGGGGGGAGGTCGTCGAACTAAACCCTAGCGGATCCGGTTAACGTGGAATTAAACATGTGACACCAAATTGGCATGGCCCAGTGCTCTACTTTGGCTGCCAATTGAAAGATCTTAAGATGATCTTCCGGGTCTTCACTTTCGTCATACATCTTGACCTGAGTTGGCAAGCGAGTTCTTTTTGGCAGTTCAAAGTATCGGATGCGAGGAGTGAACGAATCGATTTCCTTACATATCCACGGCTGCGCTAGGTCATCGTCTTCAATGCTCGATCTTTGCCTTTTCGACCTTGACCTCCTATGTCTGCCGCCCCGGTCTTCCCTTTCGGATGGATCATCCATCCGTCGAGAGGAAGCCCCGTGGCTATAATGCCTTCCGGAGTCACGAGAGCTTTGATAAAAACTTTCTTCCCTTCTGCCACTGCTATGGTAAGGACTGTTGTTTGGGTCCCTTGAGTATACAGATATACTCCTTTCTCTCTCTCTCCCAATATATTGAACACAACTTTTTCCAGTCTTCTGAACACCTTTTCTTTTTTCGGACCTCTTTCTCTTGTTGATCTTGATCGGTCGCCCCTCCGTTTAGGGCTTCCGGATTCACTTCGATTCCGCTTAGCTTTAATTTTTGTCCTGAGATCCCTTATTCTGCTAGGTGTTCCAGATTCGGAATGTTGCGAAGCTTCCTCAAAGTTTAGACGAGCTTTTATCCCTTTGAGCTTCTTCTGTTGCATCTCCTCCTGATTGACTTTCTCAGCTATAATTGGCAGTATCTGATGGTAGTGCTTGTCACAGAACTCTCGGAGATCTGTGTCAGGCACGGGCCTACCTTGATCTTCCAGTGTCTTTTCTTTTCCTATCGTATTCTGTACAGTAGATGTGGGTACGGAAACAGCGGGTCCGGAATGATGGCTCATTGTGAGTATTTTCAAGAACGCAGTTATGTACTGGGTCCCACGGATGGCACCAACTTGTTAATGCAAAACGTGTGATGAGTATGGACTAGGGTTATGATTGTGTATTGGGCCGTAGGAACGGGTTACAGACAGGTTAGGCTTGCAGTAATCAAAGTAATGAAATGATTCCCTGCACAAATGAAAGTAAACCGTTAGCCTTACCATGGGGATGGACCCCACGATTAAGCTCCAGCGTGAGAGTAAGTAACCATATTTGTTAGAGAATGTATGTTGTATGTTTTTATGTGTGAGAAAGTCATACCTCGTAAAATGTGTGAGAGCCCCCTTTTTATAGGTGCATTTAATATTAGGGTTTCCTAGTATTTTGTTTTTTATGGTTAGTGGCCAGAGTGGGACCTTTGTCGGGTAAAGGTCCGCTATAATCGTGATTGCGGACACAGATCATCTTCCGCAACCCTTGGTCGATCCGTTGTGGGACCACAGAAGTGCCCTTGGGATGATCTGCGTTCGTCTCTGTATGTTCGAGCCGTAACTCATTTGTTTTTGGACTTAGCGGCCCGGTATGTTTGTTTGTTGAGCCGGTGCCCAAGTGTGTATAATACAATCCAGGCCCAGTAGGCCTGCTATCCGTATTATACGTCATCAAAGCAAACCTATTATGACTCGGATATGGTCCTTTTTACATGTATTAATGCTAAATGTCTTGAGTAAAAAACATATCCACGCTTATGAAGGTTAATGGCAGCCGCTACACTGGTTCAAAGAATCTATATATACATCCAACTACAACAATAGTTGTATGAAAGTAAATTTAAAGATCTTCAGGTGAAATGGGTCAAATAGCTGAAGCACATCAAATGGTTTGAAAGTAAAAAGTTCATTTTTTATTGCTTACAGCCTCCTAAACAATGATGAAGGAAGTAGAGGATTTAATTTAGACTTCGTTTGAGAACAATGACGAAGAAAGGAGAAATAAAAAACCGATGAATGGTTAGTACTTCATATGCAATAGAATTGAAAGGTAAAAATAGAAGCAAAGAGAACTTTAAAGTTTAAACTAAGATGAGAATAATACGTGACTGAAAAAGAAAATTCATGGGAGAAAAAGATTGAAGAAGAAGCAAGACCAAGCTCAAAGAAACAATATAAGATTCCTACGAACATCACGTAAGCGACCTTGATAGCCTGGAACTTATAGATTGGATCTTTGAACCCGACACAAAACTAATACTATGACAACGGTCCTTTCGAGTTACAGTCACACCACTCGAAGCTCTCGCTGGGCAATCTAACTTGAACTCATGATACAGACATGCCACGCTAATTCAAATTAGTCTCCAAGATCACCTCCTAGTGTTGCAAAAATCGTCCTTGTGGTTTGGCGAAATTGCACGTTTCGTACTTGTGGTTCATTAAGTGCAAAAATCGTCCTTATTTTGCATTGTTACATGCACTTCTGGTCCTTCAACAGTGAAATTTGGCAAACCACAAGGACGATTTTTGCAATGATGGAGGACCAAGAGTGCACGTTAACAGTGCAAAATAAGGATGATATTTGCACTTAATAAACCACAAGGACAAAACGTGCAATTTGGCCAAACCACAAGGACGATTTTTGCAATTTACTCTTTAATATAAATTAAATAAAGTTGTAAGTATGTAAATATATATAAAAATATATTTATAAGTCTTAAGAAATCCAAAAATATTAATTTGGAAGAATTAATATTTTTAATAATAAAAATAATATATTTCGTTCTTTAGTCGGTTTTTACCAAAAATATACTAAGTGTGAAATTTTTAGAAAAATCGGGCATGACCCGTTCGTTTATACAAGCTTTTCCATTATCTCACGTGTTGCAAAAATACTTCAATCTCAATTTCAATAAGTAACCGACATTGGCTATTTAGCCTAAAAATACCTTTTTCAAGTATATGTATATATTTCATCACATTTTCTTATTAAGGCATCATTTTCGAAAATAAGTATGTGTTACGTTTTCAAAGGTTAACATTTAATCACAAAATAGTCGAAAGTCAACAAAAGTCCACCAATCAATATTTTGGGCCGTGTAGCCCATTTAAATCGCGGGTTGGGCCCATTAAGCCCAACGAAGTCCGAAAACGTTTAATTTCGACATTTAACGTATTACTAAGTTAATATATGTATAATAAGCCGGAAAATAATTCAAAACTCATTTTAGCAAGCCGAGATCATCATTGGGCCGAGAAGCCCAATGTGAGCCCATTAGTTCATTTTTAGCTCGAAACCAAATGACCCTTTTTAATTTACGTTTTTTTTTCTCGTTAAGTTTCAAATAAGCAAATCAAATAAGCCATTTGGTCAAAAAGTCAATGTAAGCCGAAATTTAGTGGGCTCGGCCCAATCCTTGTCCAGGCAAAATAATAACCAAAACCCAAACTAAAAATCAATTACGTTATATCTCGTTCTGATAAGCCGTAAAAATAAGCAATAGTCTAAAAATTACACAAGTTCACCACTAGAGCCAAAACTTTATGTTTTTCAAAACCCCAATAATTATTTATCTTTATGTGTATGTCGATATGTATTAAAATCAAGTTAGGGTTTCTAGTTTTTGACAAATCAAGTAATAGTTAAAATTAAGCACTTTTAACATCAAGCTAACATGTAACTAGCTCAAATTTACCACACAAGCAAGAAAATGTGAAACTTATATGTATGTTTAGTGTTGTACATGTAGATGTATGTATGTACATATTTCACAACTTTTTCAAGATTAACCAAATGACACAAATAACCACATAACATCAAGATTTAGACTATTTAAAGCATGAAATTACAAAGTTTAACAAAGTTTGAGAATTCCCACAATGTTTTGAAAGTTAACGAGGGGTAGGAGGACCAAAAAGAACCAAACGTGCTTCCAAATCACCCAAAGTATGTTCCAATTAACCCAAAATACTTGAAAGTACACTCCGATTAGTTCAAACTTCACTAGATTTTTGTAGATCTTAAATTTGAGTGTGTTTCGTGTGTATGAGAGTTGAGAGAATAGATTGGTAAGTTTTAGATGATAATATGAATGTGTGTTTTAATGTGTGTAAAGATTAGGAAACAAAACAAATTATAGTGATGTAATAATAGGACAAAAAGGCTCCACTAATTCTTGTTTGGTTGTGGATTAGGCGGCAAACCGAGGGGGGGGGGGGGGGAACAAAAAAAATTGAAAGTTAGTATCGTGTGTCGGTTTAAACTTAAATGTTACCGTAATGTCTCAGTTTGACGTTTTTGGACACGTACTCGTAAAATAAAGTTTTTATCAACGTTTTTATCAAAATAATATTAAATATTATTATTTACTCAGAAATGTATTTATTTGACTTCTACCATAACTACTGAAGTTTCGGCACGCGTGTGGGGTTGTTTTTCAGTAAATGCAAGAAAGCTTCTCGGTTTATTATGTGACTTGTCAGTAAATATCAGAACTAGAATAATTTACGTTTACTGATGAAAATAGACAGTTTCAGTGGTTACTGTAAACTACAGTACACGGGATAGCTTCCCGAAATGCTCACGTGAGCTAAAAAATGTTCAGTTATACTCAGTTATATTCAGTTTAGTAATAATAAATAAATATTTATTATTAAAATAGAGTTTGAAAATTACTATTTGTTACAGTTTTGTTTCCAATGAGCTTTATGTAGTAGCATTTACAGATGGGTTATTTACGTATTTAAGAAAAGAAATTTACTTAATATTTATTACATCATCATTTAATATTTTTTAATTAAATTAGCCAATAGAAGATTTCCACCTGCTCAAAGATGACATCAGCAAAAATCTTAGGGCTTGTTTGTTAATTTTTTTTATTAAGTCATGTTTAATTAAAAGATGACTTAATGCAGACAACCTCAGTTTAATTACTTAATATTTTCAGTCATCTTTCTCTATTAAGTCACAAACAAACAGTTTTCATATGACTTAATTAATTCAGTTTTTTTCATACTAAGTCAATTAAGTCTATATCAAACACCCCCTTAGTATTAATTAATAATTAATAGAATAGATAATAGATAAATTTAGCATTTCAGTTTAAAGAAATAAAGAAAGCGTAAAGTAAGGAGATACGCATCTTCAATAAGCAATTTTGTGCACACGTATAAAACGAGAAATTAGAAAGAAAACGTGTATTCTGTGTGTCTTGAGTCTTAAAAAGATAAAGAAAAAAGAAGTGTTATTGTGTCGATCGTTTAAATATTAACCGATTGTTGTATCTTTTAGGAGGTTTTCATATAACTAACAAGGGAAGTAAGAAAGGGTTGGATGCGTTGCAAACAACTCTATTTCTCTATCACCCTTTTTTATATACTTTATATCTTTTGCTTCAACTTTTTATTTGCTCCTTAATATAAGATTTAGCATTCCGGTTTGAAAAAGGGTGTAAAGTAAGGAGATATGTAGTTTTAACTAGCGGGTTTGAGCACACGCATGAAATGAGAACTTAGAAGGAGCAGGGTGTATTCTGTGTGTCTTGAGTTTTAAAGAAATGAAGAACAAATAAGTATTCTTGCATCAATCGCTTAAATATTAACTGATTGTTGTATCTTTCACAATGTTTTATCTTTCAGGATGTTTGCCGAGAAAGATGCTAGCAGAGCTCTTGCTAAAATGCCTTTGAAGAAAAAGACCTAACGGGTGACATCACTCGTCTTGGTTTATTCGAACTTGACACCTTAGACTGAGAATACAAGTTTATGAGCAAACATGGCCGTTTTTAGGGGAGTGCAACCGGTGCTATTGCACAGGGCCACCACTTGATGAGGGACACAAAATTATCCACAAAAAGTTAACAAAATATATTCACACAATTACTTGGCAACTAATTGTGTAGGGTAAGAAGAAAGAAAAAGATATTATGATGCCAAGTCATTTGGTGGGTACAATTTTGTAAACTTTTTGTTGAGGTATCATTGGTCTTATTATATATATACACTATATGAGGCTTGAATTTAATTTCTTCATATGCACTACTAAGACATGTGTATTTTGTGTGTGTGTTTAAGGGTCTCTTTGTGGTGATAGCACGGGCCACCAAAATCCATGAGACGGCCCTGTGAGCAAATATGCCAAAGTTGGAACCATCAAGGCCTCCGAAACTGCACACGGGCCATCAACTTCTGATCAACCCGCCGGATCAAGTGCAACTTAACCTGCTGAGCCGATTGTCTAGTTCACTGCAGCCCAACCCGGTGAGCCAGCATCGGTTGCCGATGAGCCATCAGAAAACGCAGCCACAATTACAAAAGAAACAACCTCAACTACAAGTGAAGCCAATAAAGATGAATAAGTATATGATGTGTGGTAAATTGTTTACTTTGTGTTGCGATAACAATAAGATTATAACTCGACCAACAATACCATATAAGGTGTTTGTGAGGATTGTGTTAGAATTTTAATACCATGACAATCATATATTTATTCTAAATCAATCAAACACGTATGCGACAGCGTAGGATCATATTTAACACGTAAAAGATTAACCGAATAATAAAAGTAACGTACCTTTGATCCTAGCAAGAACAAGGATCAATACTTCAAATCTTCTTCTTTAATAATCAAAGTGGATTAGCGAGATACCCCTTACCATTTTGTATCTCAATCCAAGATGTATAAACTATAGTGAGTTTATACCAAGGTCTTGTACACACGTACTATAACCGGGTTAATGATTATGCTAGTAATAAACACAAGTTTTAAACCAAACTAGCTTTGTTTAATAAAACTGGATCGACCAAATCCAAGGGATTATGGATCGATCGGCAATAAGAAGAAGAAGAGAAAAACAAGACTTAGGGTTATAGCAAGAGTGCAAAGATTTAGAAACCCTAACCCCTAAGCCTTGTATTTATAGTGTGATAACTTAGAGGACAAGTTTGACATGGATTGGGCTTTGCAAACCCCAACCGATCGGCCTATGACTCCTCTAGGGATTCTAGAACTTTCTTGACCCTCTAATTTCACTTACAGTCCTTCCTTTATTTACTAATGGTCGTTAGTCAATTCCCGTTAATTACTCAACGTACGTTAGTCGTTATTTTGTGTTCCAATAATTAAAATATATAAAGGTTTATATATATATATATATATATTAATTATTATACATTAATCCTTCATACGTAATGTGTGCAATCCCATGGTCCCGAGTTCGATTCTAGTCATACACGTTTAATATTTTTCCATAAACTTAACAGCTCCCACTTGGACATCTATTAATAGTGTAATGACATTGGTTAGCGTCTAGCAACACGCCAATGCCCCTAATACAACTCGGGTGGTGGTCTCCTGGAAAAACCATTCGATGATTCATCATCATACTTATTCTTTTGTTTCTAATACTACATTAATAAAGATATGGATCTCAGTCATTCTTTATTAACCATTCTGTTTCTCGTTGTTTCTGATTGAGCAAGATTACTAAATCTTCTGAACATATTCAGGGGAGATCTTGGGCGTGCGCACGCAAACATCTTGTCAACCCTACGAGGGGCCCAGCAGTATTAAACTTCAAACAAATTTGAAGGAACAAATTCTCTCTTGACTACGAGCCTAACCCATGAACTTTGCAACACTCCTGAAAACAATCCTTATAGCTACCAGTTACGTATAGCGGTAAATTGCTTCACAGAAATGCACTACATCCATGACCGTTATCTGGTATCTCAAGTCTGAGGATAACTATATATATATATACATGATTTACTTGATGATAAGATCCATAAAGTAAACTCATGAAGTTGGGATAATATAACAACCCGCAATTTTTCAGGCTATTATTTTAATCGTACAACTATTTATTTTTGACAAATAATACAAATTAAATATTTACTGACATTTACTGATGGGTTAAACACAAAAACGAGAGGTTATTTCGTTTTTCCTTGAAAACGACACCACACGCGTACTGACACCACACCAGTAAAAGGTTACTTTATAAATTCGTGTCAGAGTCGCAGAAAATATATACACTGTGTCAGTTTAATTAAAACATCCGTACTCATAACAAACCCAGAAATCTCAGGGGACACTGGGATTCAACGAGACACGGATTACACCAAACACATTAAATATCAAACTTATCCTAATACATCTACAAAATCGTCCACTATCTTTATAAAAAAAAATATAATAACGGAAAGGGGAGAGAGAGGGATAACCTCCCAACTCCCCCACCTTCTCCTTCATCCCCAAATCAAGCTCTCATCCTTATCATCCTCAAGATTTCATTGCTTCAAATCCGCCCTATGAATCGAGCCTACAAAACAAGACAACAAGAATTTTAACATCTACCCATTTGTTTCTATTGATTTTGTCGTATCCCTAAAGTCAACAAGCTAAGAAATGTCGACATAATTTTCAAAGAATGGCTATGGAGCGTCTAGTGGGAGAGAAAGGAGTAATGAGATGATCCTATTTTATCTCTTTAAGAAACCTTTCATTCCCAGCCACCCTCTTCACCACCTATTCGACTAACAAACACAACAAAGGGGTTAAAAATTGGTGTGAAGAAGAAGTGGGTCTCTTGGAGTAGTGTAGTATTTCTTGGTTTCCTCTCCATCATCCTCAGCCGGCCACCTTTAAATGTAAGGTTCCTCCAAAAGTTTTTAATCCTTAAGTATTTTCATTGTAATCGTATAAATACTTGTTGTGGTATAAATATTTTGAGCTAAAAATGTTAAACTTGTTAATTTTTATTGAATTGTGGAACTTGAATTTGCTATTGTCAAATCATAAGATGTGGGATCAATAATTTTGGGTTTTTGTTGATTGTTGGTGTGGTTCATTTTAATGAAAAATTAATAATGATGTTAATCTTGGCTCGATTTGAGTGTGTTTAATCCTATTGTTGTTCTTGATTCTTAACCCGTCGCGAGCTTAAATCTTTGTAAATGAAAATTTGATATGGCTTAATTAAAACTAGTGTTCAAGTGTTGAATTGGTTAGGTTCTATCTAGTGCAATGAGGCTAAATGGGTACCTTTGGCGAATATAGTCACGAGTTGAGTTGTACTTAATACTTGGTGACTGCTCATTTGCGCTTGAATGGGAATTTAGAGTCAAGGCACTCTAATGTTCGAGTTTGTTTTGGTGCTAAGTTGTGGTAAAAATCACCCCCTTTTTGGGTGTTCACTGTTTCGGTTAAAAAGGTCCCTAAATGACTCCTACTAGGTGCCATAATACTCGGTTATTAGAGTCCCGTTATTCCACTCATAAAACTTTGTTATTTGTACATTTAAATCACTACAAGCCGCTTTGATTCGAGTCTTAGAGACCCCCAAGCTTGCGTTAAAAGATGAGTTATAAGTCTTTTCTTTTTGTGTTGTTAAGAACTAGAGACGTGGGTGCAAATCCTTACTGATGCTAAAACCTTGATAGTAATACTGGAACCTATCTTTTTGGTCACTATCAATAATATTTTTGGGTCAAGCAGTATGTCATTTCCTTGTTCTTCTTTTCTTGCCTGGCGTTATCAAAACCTAATTCCTCACGTTAGAGGAGTTGTGGTTTGTGGAATTGTCACTGGACACTTGGTTAGGCCACAGCCCACCAAGCAAGCCCACATGTTAGCTACCCTTAAATCCCCATCGCAGCTCATGTACTCACTTGAAGTGTAAAAAAATCTGTTAATAATATATAAGCCCATTCGAATGATTAGGCCACAGCCCACTCCCGACATGAAATCATGTTACTCACTCGTTTCATATATAAGCCGTCGTCACAACTCGTCAAACTAATAAAACATGACAATCTTATATTTTAAGCTACACGATTTATTTAAAATAACTACACTACTAAAAATACTTGCTACACATATTTATATATTTAGACAATGCCACGTTTATATATATATATAACTCGACATAAAAACTTTATATAAACAATTAAATTGTTTTCACTACTCAACGACTATAAAGTCTATATATATTTTACAACTCTAAAATAGCCGTGCGAGAACCTAAACCCGTTCAT
The DNA here is from genome assembly GCA_021014915.2 of Artemisia tridentata subsp. tridentata. Classification (NCBI taxonomy): domain Eukaryota; kingdom Viridiplantae; phylum Streptophyta; class Magnoliopsida; order Asterales; family Asteraceae; genus Artemisia; species Artemisia tridentata. The sequence continues at coordinate 336,406,542 of CP139506.1, forward strand.
TAACTCGAGTATATATATTAAAATTTGTTATGTTTTATCAACACTCATAATAAATCTATAAACTATGAAATGATTTTTAATGCAAACCTTATAACTTATTAACACAAGGATTTATTATTTTCAAAAACATTTCTTTCATAATAATAGACACACACACACACACACACACACACACACACAGATATATATATATATATAGTGTAAGGTTATTTTCAAAACCAAAAAAAGGTACAGAACTGCGAGAACAGATCCTAGCCATCTATTATTTAATCAATGGTTATAAATGATGGTGGCATGATTGTAATTAAATAAAAAATCAAGGAATGTTTTATAAAGGGTTTAGGGGTATTATTGGTATTTTTTATAATCATTTCAAAACCGTTTAAGATTTAATTTCCCATATAATACGTGATCAATCAATATCAGTTATATTCTCTTTCTTTCTCCAGATCTAAACAATACATACTCTTTTCCTCTCAACCTTCAAAACCCTATCACCACCAGTGCTGCCAATACATTTTCGGCCGCCGGCTGTCCGAATGGATCCGACCACAACTGAGCCACCATCACCAGGTCTGTTGAGTGCATCGTTTTTTGTTTGTTTTTGTTTTATTGGTTTCCTTTTTGTTATTCAATAGGTAAATTAATTTTGTTTCATCATCAACAAATCAAATCACAAATTCAGATAGCGCAAGATTGTTGCCACCGGATTGTGTTTCATGATCGGTATTGTTTTAATTGATATTTTTGGTGTCGATCTATTATATTACTGGATGAACGAATTTATTTTGTATCAATCTGGTGTGACGCAATTAATATGAGGCGTTACAATAAATTCATGAACCTCGTACTTTATGACTTAATTGGTCGGTCAGAACAATAAAAGGGTCTTCAATTTGTGTCTTCCGATTATTATATTATCTCAAATTCAATTGAAGATAGCAGCTTTGTGAGGTTATGATTATTTTAATGATCATGGGTCTGATCGGTAATAAATTAATGTGGCTAATTGGGAGTTGATGTTTTGTCACTTATGGTTTATTAAAAAGATTGAATTGAATGGTGTTGCTGTTGTTGACTCTTTTACTGTCAGAGTATGGGATTAATTCTGGTTGTTGTCAATTAATTAATACTGGTTTCAGTGGTGTTATTTATTCGGTCAATCAGACTTAAGCGGTTGGAGGAGGAGGACGGCGGCGACTCCAATTGAATCAAAAGGTTAGTATTGGTTTCTTTTAATTGTTTCAGTAGACTAAGGATGTTTATTTTTAATAGTTGACATCTTTTAATTGCTTCAGTAGACTAATTAAGTTTTTTTATATATATGTATATCAGGATCGATGATGGAATAAAATTTAATTTTCAGTTATTGATGAAGATGGTCAAGATGGTTCACATGAGGATTAAAAGATTAAATTATTGAGGTTGTTAAAAAAGAAATAAGGTGAACACATATTCAAACATTATCGGTCCTCAATACAATAGTTGTTGTTTTCTTTTTTACAAAAAGTATAGTTCTTGAAATGCATATATGTTTTATAGCTGATACAAAATCAATAAAAAGAGTGTGCATATGTGTTATTGAGAGTGCATATGTGTTTTTACAGTTTCTGGTGAATTTGTTGCCTTCTGTGCATATGTGTTTTTATAGTTTTGGAGTTAAATATATTGAAAGTGCATATATGTTTTTAGTTATGATATAAAGATTTTTTGTGTTTAGTTCTATTTTAAGTGTGCACTTGTGTTTTGTGGTTACAGGTACGAGTATGATGAGCAATATGAAGAGTGCACATGTGTTTTGTACATACTATCTAGCGATAAGATAGTTAAGCTAAAGATTTAAAGATTAAAGACACAAGTGCAGCCACAGATACAAGTGCACATATACATACAAAGAAATACAAAGTGTCCAACGAGGGAAAATACATGTGCATATATGACAACATTTTTGCTTTTAGAAATTTGTATTTGAAGTGTATTATCACATGATTTTAAATTTTGTATATAATGTTTTTGTTTTAAATTGTAAACAATACATGTAAAATACTTTTGTTTGCCATTCCATGCACTTCAAACACACGTAAATTTACATTATCTAAAAAAACACATATGCACCTTACCGAATACACGTAAATTGAACACTACAAATATACGTGAACATACATTATATAAAAAACACATGTGCACCTTACTAAACATGCATGCTGAAAAAAATATTATTCAAAAAAAAAAAAAAAAAAAAAAAAAAAAAAAAAAAAAAAAAAAAAAAAAAAAAAATTCCTAAAATATAGGGAAAAAAATGTTTTTTACTAAAAAAAAATTCAAAAAGGAAAAAAATGTACTATTACTATTATACCTTTTTGAATTAAATAATAAAAATTAATATTCAAAAAAATCTGATTGGTTGATGTGGTTCTCGCAGTTCTGTACCTTTTTTTGGTTCTGAAAATAACCCTTCCCTATATATATACACACACACACACACACATAACATTTTCCATCATACCATCAACGTCTTACAATTATAAATCGTTCCGTTCATAATCTTTCAGTTATTGCCAAACTAAAGATTTTCGTCTTAGTATCTCGTAAGCACTTTCAAGAGCCAATAATTTCAAATGATTCAGAAAATGACATTTAAACTTAAATGCTGCCACACCAGCAACAATAACATAAACTCTTTAAAACTGTTGAATTTAAGTCTTAAACATAGTCTGTGAACTAAAACGAACCTTACTAATCTAGGTCGCGTGTTGGTGCTGAACTTTATCTGAACTATTGTAATATCTGACTGCTATATGCCGAGGTGAGTATTCACAGCCCCCTTTTTACCGCTTTACTTGTTTGGGGTGGAATGCATGACTTAAATTTTTATTTGAACTTATGACTTATGTTTTATCTGAACTCTTTGAAATTGACTTTGAACCTTAGGACATTATATTGAGATTATGACTTGTTTTGAACTTTATGTGCCGTACGTACTAAATGCCAAGTCTCCCATGTTCGGAGCATTCTTGACAATAATTCTCGCCATGTCGGTGAGTGACAATAATTCTCGCCTAGGTGGTGGAGTGACATAAAGTCTCCCATGTTCGGAGCAGTGCAAAGTCTCCCTTGGTCGGAGTAGCCTTTATTTATTATGTACATGGCATTTTTATTGTGAACCTGATAAACATGTATGTTTGACTATAAGACGTAAAATTTTCTATGAAATGGTTGCGTAACCGAATGGTTTGACACTACCTCTACCATATGGACCTTTTTCAAAAACCTTGGACTTCTTTTGAACAAAACCTGTATACTCACCAACTATTTTCATAGTTGACCCGTTTTCTCATGCATTTCAGGTGATCGCCAGTAAGTGTATTTTATGAAGACATTAGCATTAAGAAGTCTTCATCTATCATGTCTAGTTGGATGAAATAAAAGTGTTATCTTTTGGAAATAAAACTATTATGTTTCAAATGCCGTTGTAGGCTAAAACAATGTTGTATTAATGTATTGTTTCTTTAAATTTTAATTATGGTATTGTACTATATCTCTTTTGCAATGAATATTGATTTCGTAGCACCCCAGGACCCGAATGCTTCCGCTATACCACATTTTGGGGGTGTTACAGATTGGTATCAGAGCCTAAGGTTATAGAGAATGCCGGTTTTTCTAAAATAAAAATCGCAACTATAACCAGAATAAAGTTTTCTTAAACACCGAACATCATACGAGTTGACTAGTCCGAGCATTGCATCATTACTCCTCAATTATGCATAGCCTGATCACCTATGCCTAATTCGGGAAGAATCATGCAATGATGGGAGTAGAAGTCTCGGATCATGTTTTGGTCGGGTCTTAAGAGTCTGATCACCTGAAATTGCATTAGTCGTGTGTGTATGCATATCATGTTCGAACAACCCCGTTTATGTTACTGTACTTTATATAGATATATTCATATACATGCCTTCTCCCTTGTTACATTATGACCTGATAGACTAAGCACGTCTTTGTTCCCGTCGTGTCACAATCACTACGTCTCCAAACTGTTGCTGTCCCGCAACACCATCCGTCATCGTCTACGTATAACATCAATGTTTTTGGCTTATTGTAGAAGCATGGCTACAAGGAACACTCGTTCAGGAAGCATCAACAATGAAACCCCAAGAGACAGTGCTGCTGGGTTGGCGGATCTCCTCACCCAGATTGTCGCACACATCGATGCAGGACGAACCAATGAAGGAGCTGGTACCTCGACCAACGGCCATGGATGCAACTATAAGACTTTTATGGCATGCAAGCCAAAGGAATTTTAATCCATTTAACATGTTATGTATATCTATAACATATCGACTCATCCGTTTAACCTGTTATGTATATCTATAACATATCGACTCATCCGTTTAACATGTTATGTATATCTATAACATATCGACTCATTCGTTTGATAGATGTGACAATAAGTTACTCCGTGAGACCTTTTTTTTTAATCCGTTTAACATGTTAGGTTGAGGATTTTGGCGGGTTTTTTAATTTTTATGTTAGAAAACTACCGGGACACATAAAAATTTGACTAGTTATTTTATTTAATTTTAATTATATATTAAATATAATTATTTATAATAAATAAAAAATTTTAATTTTATAAAAGTATTTAATTTAAAATTAAAGTATTTAATTTTAAATATAAAGTATTTAATTTTAATTATATATTAAATAAAAGTATTTATAATAATTAAATTTTTTTGACTTTATAAAAGTATTTCATTTTAAATATAAAGTATTTAATTTTAATTATATATTAAATAAAAGTATTTATAATAAATAAATTTTTTTTAAGTATATACTAAATACCGACGTCATGTCCTCTCGTTTGTTATAGAATATGAATTTTGTTTAATGTAACGCTATACGTATTATATAGACGGGCTATATGGAATAGACAGGTTTTAATATATTGGTTAAATGTTAGTTTGCGTTTGGTTAGTATGGCATACTAGTTTGATAAAAGTGATTATTTGAATTTTGTTACAGAAAAAATATTGTTTTGAAAAAGCAGGTTAAGGCATTATGTAAGGTTTAATTAGGGAACAATAAGTTTAGTTTCTAATTAATGTTTATTGAAAGTGCTTAATGTTTATTGAGAAAGCAGGTTAAGGCATTATTTTGTCTAACAACTTTGTAGTCTTTTAAGCTTATATGTAATTTATGAGCTTATTCGGGTCTTATGAAACTAGTATTTGTGCGTTTGGTTATATGGTTGTGCTTGGTTAGTTAGTTAATAAATAGTTATATGATTGCGGATATGTTATGCGTTTGGTTTGTATGGTATTTGTTATGTGAAAGTGATTATGCATTTAATTAATCAACAAAATTTAGGATTTTAGTGATTAATTTCGGAAAGTCCCCGTCCGAAGTTAATCATCCTATAGAAAACCCATCTGGAATTAATTGATTAGAAATTAATATCGGAAAGTCCCCTATTTAGGACTGCTTTTTGAATGTTTTGTCTCATTTAGGATATGGATGCGTATAACTGATTTACTATTTGAGATGATTTCGACAGTGTTTCTCCTTTACTCCTACGAATATGTCTTTAATGCACATATTTGGGGAGTTGAGGGGAAATGCTGCCGAAATTTTCTCAAATAGTAAATCAGTTATACGCATTCATATATGAGACGAATCATTCAAAGAGTGGGTTAGGATTTCCTTCCATAGTTGCACTAGGTGAACAAAACAACTCGTAATAATTCCACGGTTATATGTGTTTGTGTCGAATCTTTTGAATGTGTTTAATTAAGTGCATATAATAACTGATTCCATCATAAAAATGCAGTTATGATACTTGATAAGAGTTGGACCCGTTTAGAGAGTCGTTCAAAACAATTTTTTGATGGTCTTGCCGCATTCCTCGATCATTGCAAGCCGTTACTGAATAATTACGGAAAAATAAAATGTCCATGTCGTATTTGTCGTAATGTTGAATGGGTAACTCTACATGATCTTAAAAACCACATAGGCGACCGTGGTTGCGACCCAACTTATACACAATGGCGTGATCACGGTGAACCGGATCCTCCGCCGTTAGTACATAACACAACACAACACAACGTGAGATGAGTGACATGGGTGCGTGCCTTAATGATATTCTTGATATTCCTCCGAATAATGATATTCTTGATATTCCTCCGAATAATGAACAAAATGAGCCAACTCAAGGAAATATTGGCGAGACAAGTAATGAGCCGACTCAAGCAACGACACCTCCTGTACGTAACGAGTTTGAAGAGTTACTTGCCAGTTCCAACGAGGCTCTGTACCCGGGTTGTGACTTTATGACTACCTTGGATTTTATGGCAAAGTTTACGCATCTCAAGGTCAACGGTAAATGGAGTGATACTTCATTTAACAATACGCTAAAATTTCTCCAGGAGGTATTTCCGCCCAGGTTAGGTTACAATCTCCCACTGTCATACTATGCTATAAAAAAGACATTTAAAAAGATCGGGTTAGGGTACGAGTCGATATATGCTTGTGAAAATGATTGCTTTTTATATCGGGGTGATGATGCCAAAGATTTGGAGTATTGTCCGGTCTATAAAATGAGTAGATGGAAAGACAAGAACACAACGGGGAAGAAAGTTCCTAACAAGGAGTTGCGTTACTTTCCTATTATTCCTAGACTACAACGTTTGTACAAGTCTATTCACACCGCAAAACATATGACTTGGCATGCTACTGGAAAGTCTACGGAAAACGGTAAGATGCAACACCCGGTTGATGGTAAAGCATGGAAGAAGTTTGACAGTGGTAAATATTAGGATTTTGCTAAAGAACCAAGAAACATTCGATTAGGGTTGGCTGCTGATGGTTTCAATCCGTTCGGCAACCTTAGTCAGTCTTACAGCATGTGGCCGGTCATATTAACAACATACAACTTGCCTCCGTGGTTATGCATGAAAGAGACTTCTTTGATGATGACGTTGTTGATTCCTGGCCCTAAATCACCGGAGAAGGACATTGATGTTTACTTAAAGCCTTTGATTGATGACCTGCAGGAATTATGGAAAAAAACCAGGTGTCTTGACTATGGACGCTGTTACAGGCAAAGAATTCTACATGAGAGCGATGCTTTTATGGACCATCAATGATTTTTCTGCTCGAAGTAGTTTGTCTGGTTGGAGTGGGCAAGGTTACTACGCATGCCCTACATGCAAAGTAGACACTCCGGCTATGCGTGTGATAAGCAAAATAGCTTATGTTGGCCATAGAAGATTCTTGATGCGTGGTTTTGCAACCTTACAACAGGTTTTACCTCTCGAGGGATCTCAAGAGGCTTACAACCCCACCAGGCAGTGTACCTGACCGATGTAGTATAGTGTAGTGGTAAGTACGGGGGATTGATCGTTCAACTCAAAGAATAGTGTTCGTTAGGATTGAAATTTATCTACTAGGTTTAGAGGTGAGGGATGATTCTTTTTGTATTTTTATATTTTATGGAAAGCAAGTAAAAATCTCTGGTTTTGGAAGAAGGGGCGGAATTAGTTGCTAATCAACTAACCCAAAAGCTACTAATTAAACTAATATGCAGGAAAGTAAACTAGGGTTCTACAAGGGAAGTGAAGCGTATCTACCTATGATGTATTACTCCTTGCTAGCTATCCAATTCTACCTATTGAATTGTCACACCTTGTTTTAATTGACGGGTTGTATTCCTTAATATCATTCGTGGGGTGGCGTACGTACTTCCCCAACTCTATAAGCTCCTACTTCACTCCTATGTCGAGCCGGCTAAGAAGCTCCTAACATGGGATCACTAGAATTCGCTCATGCATTAAATACAACCAAATAAACCTAGTACGCATTGGTTCATGTTTCTTAAGACGTTCAAGCAAGTTACCGTATAGGAGGTTAGCCAGTTTTCTTAAGCCTAACATCGATATCACCCAATCAAACAAGAGACAATAGGAAACAAGAATTATAAGCTAAACCAATAAGATCTATTGAAGTGTCACACCTTTATTGATGACGATAGACACATACATCAACAAGGAATCAATAAGATCTAATTAATTATATACAAGTTTCACACAATCATAAGTAGACACAAGGTGATTTATCAAAACATAATCAATGAAGGGCAAACAACCATAATAATGAAAGACATAATTAAGTTAGAATCAACAAACCAATATTTGATGTTTATGAAATGATTGAAACCCTCTAAGTTGCTGGAAAAACACCTACCTAAACCCTAGAATCGGACTTAGGGTTTAGGGCTTACAAATAATGAAGTTGTGATGTTGTATTTATAGCTGATTTTCTGTCCGCATCGATCTGACGGCTTCAGCCTTAACAAGTGACGGCGTCAGATCCCCTTTTTCACCAAATTGTAGATCTTTTCGTCCCGATTCCGTGGCCTCTTGAATCACCAAAATCCGAGTTCGTATGAAGATTTTATGGCCAAAACAGTAACAGCTACTCCGCGCGCGAGTTGTGATTGTCTTGATTAACATGTGGCGGTTTCACTAAGGTTCCTTCTCGTGTAAGAATACTTTGACGCCGTCACTCTATATCATCTGACGTCGTCAGGATGAGTCCTGACGCCGTCACCTTCAAGATCTTCTGGGCCGTCTCTCTTTAAATTAAACCGTGACCACCTATGGCGTCACAAAGCGTGACGCCGTCAGACTTCCAATGTAAAACTTTCTGGCGCGTCACGTGTATAATTCCACCACTTTCATCTTCAAGTGACAGCGTCAGCATCCAAAGCCTGACGCCGTTAGGTGTAAAATCCTGACTTTCCTTGGTCTTTTTGTTTTCTTCATTCTTGAGCATAAAAACGTCCAAAAAGCTCCAAAATGCTTCATATTCCAGAAATCACGTCCCAAGTACCTAAAATGAGAAAAGAAACGATTTAGGGCAATATTTGATCATATAATCACGGATTAGGGCTTAAATGACCCCCTAAAAGCGGTAAACTTTTCGCTTCATCAAATATCCCTACACTTGGGATTTGCTTGTCCTCAAGCAAATGAGCTTTTCCACCAATCAAAATACAAGTTAGGGGTCATTTAACATTAATATAAAAGTAATTACAACAAATGATCGTTCCACCTTAGTCAAAACAAGCACGGAAATTATACACTAGCACCTCACATTAAGTGTTTGGATACTCTCATCCCTCGGGTGTTGTAAATTTATATATGAAAATGGAGAAATATCACTCATTACCTGTCATAGCAAATAGATTACCATAGGCTTGGGAAAGGATCAAAACCTCCACCACATTGGCGTAAGCACCTAGGATAAACTATCAAAGAGGTCTTTACAAAGGGTTATAACGTTAGGTTTAGGGATAAGGAGAACACGGTTTGTTGGATAAAGGATATTTTTACTGGTGGCAAGTCAATCATCTTGGTCAATTACATGTAGAATGAGGCGTTGCTAAGCCAAGACTCGACTCAACTTAAACTAATCACGAACTAATGAACATAAAACAAAAAAAAACATAAATAAAAGATAGAGGCGGATGGTAGTCCGTATGCTTTTGCTTTTCTTTTTTTTCTTTTTTTTGTATTTTTCTTGATTTTTTTTTTTTTTTTTTTTTTTTTTTTTTTTTTTTTTTTTTTTGCATACACTCTTGCCCTACCATCCAAAACAATACATTACTAGGGATTCTTTGTACCATCCCTACACTTGAACTTTTACATACTTTACATAAAATTATTCTAATGACTCGAATCAAGATAATCGAAACATTTGGAGTACTTTAAAATATTAACGTACATATGGGGGTAATAAATGATGTTCTTCCCCATTACTCCATTACACTAGTACTTTACCCATAAGTCCCAATCGTCCCAAAACAATATGTACAAGGATATGACTCGACTTAGCAACCATGTAATCAATTAGATAATTAACTAAGGGTTTAAACAAATGTTGTCACAATAATGCACTAAAGATGAGTGCACACAAGGTAGGCTAAGGCGATTTGGGTGTACATTTAAGTGGGGTGTAAACAAATTCTTACTTTAAGTAAAATGCTTAAAGTTAGAAACGAAAAGATAGGCTCTGAGGGGTGTACTAGGGGTATCGTGTACTAAAAATGAGTACAACGCAAAGGGTGTGGAAGAATTACTTGACCAATGTAGCCAAAGTAATTATAACAAAAACACAGGTGTAAAACAATGGGTTAATCCTAATGCCTCTTATCATGTAGTCAATCCTAACTACACGAATGTAGTCTCACTAGCGGTCTCGGTATGCATCACAAACGCAAGTTCTAGAATCTATAAACTACCGGTACACTCATAAGCACCAACAATGTATGCTTTTTCCTAAAGATCTAAAGGCGAACCTCACATATTTGGGGTGGAAATTTTTGAGTGGTATGGTTTTTGTGCTAGTCATACAATTCCCTATCCATGAGACGCTTATTAAAATCAAAGTTTCACTCCTATATGTTGTAAAAAATTTTAAATTTGGTGCTAAAATTGCCCTAACCAATATTTCTCTTGGCTTTATTACCCATTCACTATTAAACAAAACAAAAATCAAGCGAAGTTGTAGTTTCTAAGGCATCCTAATTTACCCTCCTACACTTAATCCGAACATTGTCCCCAATGTTCTAGACAAAAGATGTAAAAGTAAAAATAAATGAGAATGGAAGAAACTAATACTCCCCTGATTCGCTCGGTATGGATGATGTGATAATATGGTTAAATCTCCCTCCAAGAGAATGAACATGATAAGCTTCACTCCAGAAATATAATCATCCTCTTGATGTGTTGCACGTACATCTTCTTATCCAATAATACCTGTAACCAACAAACACAAAAACCAAAGCATCAAACCGAACAAAGAAAAACCACAACTAGATGTATTTCCAGACTTAGAAATAAAAACAAAACAAAGCAATAAAAGGATAGGATACTTGCGGGATGACTTACAAATAGGGACTCATAAAACATGTCCACAAGTATTGACACATAAATTGACACATAAACAAGATAGAATACATGCTAATCATGAATTGTGAATTTTCCATGTTCGAATTTTGTTCTTTTTTAACAAAATATAAACTTTCCTACACTTATCTTTTTTTTTTTTTTTTTTTTTTTTTTTTTTTTTTTTTTTTTGTAAAATACCTTTATATGCAATTAAGACGAGGTTAAAAACAAAATAAAGCATTTTCACAAATTATTCGAAACATGAAAATTTAACAATTATGATTAAGCATATATGACACAAACAAACAAATAAAATAAAAACATCAAACAATTAAAAACATGGGTTGCCTCCCAAGAAGCGCTTGTTTTTGTTCGAGTCACGAGCCTGACTCTACCCTTATTTAACGGAAATAGGGGAGGTTTTCCCTACACTTAGGATTAAGTGTGGGTGAAAGTAGCGATACACACCCTTAGGGTGGAAATATGCCACGTGAGGTGAAGGGGGTGAGTGAATGGCTTCCTTCATCCTAAAACTACCCGGATAATAAGGGTTGATGGGTGGGTCGGTTCCTCTTTTGTCTCCTAGAAATATATCTAAGGATGGAAAGTTGTGTAAAGGTTGAGGTTCCGGTTCATCAACACTAGGAAATTCCCTGGAACTAAGAGTAAGGTTATCATTACAAGTATTCAAACCTATATCCTCTAGTGGTGCTTGGTCCAAGGGTTCTACCTCCATTGGGATTCCTAAAGTCTCTTCTACTTCCTTCGGGTAAGTCACGGGCGGTGTGTGTGCCTCAAATGATGGTAGGACTTGTGGGGTATTTAGCGGGCTTATGTTACTTACCTCATCATTCCTTGTGTCAAGATCACCTATGTGTTCATCTTGTATTATGGTAGTACCTAACCATGACATGCAACTAGGTGGCTCAACTCTACCCTCATCCCCAAACAAACATGTTTCATGATCCTTGAAATTTGTGGTCAATTGACTTGTACTAACGTTTGTTGGGTTGTCTACTCTATAATAATATTGGGCACAATCTTCTATGGTATCCCATGCTTCTTCAGCATTTAATTCCCTAAGGTCCCTACTGGCAAAATCGTTAATGCATATTTGGTCATATCGGTCGACACGATCGTAAAAGATTTGGGTTAGGGATGCTAAATCGAAGCTATGATGAGGGACTATTCGGAGTAAGTTTTTAAAACGAGTCCATGCATCATATATGGGTTCATCTCGATATTGGTTGAACATCAAGATGTCATTAAGGGCAAATGGATTTCGTGGTCGGTAGTATGGTGGGTTCGCGTACTCCATATTGGTGAACGGAAGAGTCAATGGAAAGGTTTCTACGAACAAAGACACAAAGAAAAGATAGACTACTAGAAAGCTAATAAAAAGAAAATAAAAATCTCACTAGATAGGAATCTAATGAGTAGACCTAATAAAAATAAAATTTCAACCTAAGCAATAACTACTCCCCGGCAACGGCGCCAAAAACTTGATGCGTGGTTTTGCAACCTTACAACAGGTTTTACCTCTCGAGGGATCTCAAGAGGCTTACAACCCCACCAGGCAGTGTACCTGACCGATGTAGTATAGTGTAGTGGTAAGTACGGGGGATTGATCGTTCAACTCAAAGAATAGTGTTCGTTAGGATTGAAATTTATCTACTAGGTTTAGAGGTGAGGGATGATTCTTTTTGTATTTTTATATTTTATGGAAAGCAAGTAAAAATCTCTGGTTTTGGAAGAAGGGGCGGAATTAGTTGCTAATCAACTAACCCAAAAGCTACTAATTAAACTAATGTGCAGGAAAGTAAACTAGGGTTCTACAAGGGAAGTGAAGCGTATCTACCTATGATGTATTACTCCTTGCTAGCTATCCAATTCTACCTATTGAATTGTCACACCTTGTTTTAATTGACGGGTTGTATTCCTTAATATCATTCGTGGGGTGGCGTACGTACTTCCCCAACTCTATAAGCTCCTACTTCACTCCTATGTCGAGCCGGCTAAGAAGCTCCTAACATGGGATCACTAGAATTCGCTCATGCATTAAATACAACCAAATAAACCTAGTACGCATTGGTTCATGTTTCTTAAGACGTTCAAGCAAGTTACCGTATAGGAGGTTAGCCAGTTTTCTTAAGCCTAACATCGATATCACCCAATCAAACAAGAGACAATAGGAAACAAGAATTATAAGCTAAACCAATAAGATCTATTGAAGTGTCACACCTTTATTGATGACGATAGACACATACATCAACAAGGAATCAATAAGATCTAATTAATTATATACAAGTTTCACACAATCATAAGTAGACACAAGGTGATTTAGCAAAACATAATCAATGAAGGGCAAACAACCATAATAATGAAAGACATAATTAAGTTAGAATCAACAAACCAATATTTGATGTTTATGAAATAATTGAAACCCTCTAAGTTGCTGGAAAAACACCTACCTAAACCCTAGAATCGGACTTAGGGTTTAGGGCTTACAAATAATGAAGTTGTGATGTTGTATTTATAGCTGATTTTCTGTCCGCATCGATCTGACGGCGTCAGCCTTAACAAGTGACGGCGTCAGATCCCCTTTTTCACCAAATTGTAGATCTTTTCGTCCCGATTCCGTGGCCTCTTGAATCACCAAAATCCGAGTTCGTATGAAGATTTTATGGCCAAAACAGTAACAGCTACTCCGCGCGTGAGTTGTGATTGTCTTGATTAACATGTGGCGGTTTCACTAAGGTTCCTTCTCGTGTAAGAATACTTTGACGCCGTCACTCTATATCATCTGACGTCGTCAGGATGAGTCCTGACGCCGTCACCTTCAAGATCTTCTGGGCCGTCTCTCTTTAAATTAAACCGTGACCACCTATAGCGTCACAAAGCGTGACGCCGTCAGACTTCTAATGTAAAACTTTCTGGCGCGTCACGTGTATAATTCCACCACTTTCATCTTCAAGTGACGGCGTCAGCATCCAAAGCCTGACGCCGTCAGGTGTAAAATCATGACTTTCCTTGGTCTTTTTGTTTTCTTCATTCTTGAGCATAAAAACGTCCAAAAAGCTCCAAAATGCTTCATATTCCAGAAATCACGTCCCAAGTACCTAAAATGAGAAAATAAACGATTTAGGGCAATATTTGATCATATAATCGCGGATTAGGGCTTAAATGACCCCCTAAAAGCGGTACACTTTTCGCTTCATCAATTCTTAAAAAAAATCATAAATGGAGGAGGGACAATAAGACATTCAATGGTGAAACCGATGATAGAGATCCTCCTAGAAAAGATACTCTGGCTATTATCTTGACTCAACTTGCGAAATTTCCCACACGTGTATCGGGGAAACATCCAGATTATGGGGGTGGGAAGATAAAACAGAATACGACAATCGAACTGAACTAGACTAAACGGTCTATTTTCTACGAGCTTGAATATTGGTCTTCTCTTTCTCTACAACACAATTTAGATGTCATGCATATCGAAAAAAATGTGTTGGAGAGTATCTTGAACACTTTGTTAATGAATGACAAATCTAAAGACACCGCTAAGGTAAGACAAGACTTGCAAGCTTTGGGCATTCTACAGGAGTTGTGGCTCGGAAACAAACAAAACGGGAAGTGCTTGAAGCCACATGCTAAGTACTCCCTCACACCCGATAAAAGAAAATTGTTCTGTCAATACATCAAAACAATTAAACTACCAGATGGTTTTGGATCCAAGTTCAAGTCAAAAGTGACCAAAGATGATAACAATATAACGGGCATGAAGTCTCATGACTGTCATATAATGATGCAACGGTTACTTCCTTATGGACTTCAGCAATACTTGGACGCACATACTTATACACCATTAATCGAGCTTTGTTTATTCTTTAAGCAAATTTGCGCCCCGAACTTTAATGGTGAATGACATGGTGAAAGATAAAGACTAGTTGATCAATATTTTGTGCAGTCTCGAGCAAATATATCCTCCTGCTTTTTTTGACATTATGATTCACTTGGTTATGCATTTACCTGAAGAGGCTCTTGAAGGCGGGCCTGTTTCATTCCGGTGGATATATCCATTTGAAAGATACATGAAGAAGCTAAAAAACTATGTACGAAATAAAGCTAAGCCGGAAGGTTCAATAGCGGAGGGTTATGTTGCAGACGAAGCATTAACTTTCTGTTCTCGTTATTTTCGGGGTGTTTGGACGAAAATTAATTGTCCCGACCGTAATCAGGACTGTCCTCGCCCAACAAGTGATTTTCAGGTGTTCCGATCACTATGTACTAAGTCTGGTAAAGAGACATTGATATTCTGATCACTATGTACTAAGTCTGGTAAAGAGACATTGATTCGGTTAGATCTCCAAGAAATGAAGAAAGTGATATGATATGTACTTCACAACAGTCCTGAGAACAACACGTACATGAACGCGTTCGAGAGGTACGCGTTTTTATTTTGAAATTTCTTTTTCCCAAGTTATCTTTTCGATTTATTCTAATATCATTAGCATTTTTAGGGAATTTCCTGATAGCGACATGTCGAAAGAATTTGCTAGCTGGTTTGAGATGAAGGTAAACTTATTGCATGTATTTCCCTATATAAATAACGACTATTACTCATCTCTATCTATTCTTATCTTTTTCATAGATCCGTAAGCTTTACATAGCCAATGACCCAAGTTGTACTCCCGAATTATTCGCTTTGGCTTGTGGACCATCACCGACCCCAATCTCAGTCAACTCTTGCATAGTCAACGGTGTGAAGTTTGTCGTACACAGCCGCGATATAAAACGTACAACTCAGAACAGCGGAATTTGTTCACCTGGTGAGAAGAAAGGAGAAATGTATTATGGTCAGCTAGAAGAAATTCTGGAGTTTGCGTATACCCAGTTCAAAGTTGTGTTGTTTCGAGTTAAGTGGTTCGACTTAAGCAACAAAAACCGTAGAGTCAAACGTTTTACCACTAGAAACAAAATGACACAAATTTGGGCATGTAGCTATGCGTTTGAAGATCAACCTTACATTCTCGCAACACAAGCAAAACAAGTATTCTACCTTGAAGATCCTGCCAGATGACCACTCCATTAGAAGGTCGTCCAAGATGTGAATCACAACACAACCTGGGATGTCATTGTAGTAGAAGACGATGATGATGTGATACATGGCAACAACTCATCTGATCTCGAACTGTCTGCTAATTTGAATGATTTGGAATTTCAAACCTTGAATATCGATGGTCATTCAACGTTAGTTGAGGCACCACCACCACCACCAACAACAATCATTCCTGTTGATGACGACGATGATTTTATTGATGATGAAGACGACGATCCTTATGATTTAGCAGCTTCTGATAATGAAGTCGCAAACAATTCTGATGATGAAGTTGAATTTGAAGTTGCGACTAATGCTGTTTATGATAGTGATTATGATTTAGCAGATTGATCTTAAATTGTACCTTGTAAAACGACACTTATTTGAATGAAATTGTTATGGACTGTTTAAATGTGTATATTTATTTGAATGTGTATGTATCTGAATGTGTGCATGCTTATGTTAATTTGTTCATGAATTTCTATATGTTATTCAACTTTTACTTTTACAGATGGCAGCAGCAGTCGCACGGGGTCACGGTGGTGACGGTGCTGGTGACCCACCACCTCCCCCGCGCAGTCTTGAGAGCGGTTGCCGTGGTAAGAATTTCCGGATTATTTTAAAAGAAACTTAAACTTGATCATTTGTATTTGGTTACTTGTTATTTTATGACGTGTTTTCACTCACTTCAATTTGTAGGATCACGACCCCGAAGGGGCAGGGGCAGGGGCAGGGGCAGGGGTAAGGGCAGTGGAGGGAGGGATGGCGGCGGCAGGACGGGTGTGCGTAAAGCCACCAAGAACGTAGCCCTCAAGAATGTCGTGCGTGATTTCGGCCCGCAGCCTATTGACTTTGACTTCAATGATCAGGGGACAATCAATCATGTCGGCGACAACGCTAAGTGGTTTAGTAACTACGTTGGTGAGCTGATTAGGGAGTTCCCAATGTGCTATGATTCCTGGCACATACTCGAAGCCGAAAAGAAGGCGCATATCTTTCCTCGACTCAGGGTCAGTTATTTCATTTTCCTTTTATATTGTTTTGTTATCGTGTTTATATATTTTAATGTGTATATTTATTTAAATTTGTTTATTTATTTATCTATATATATTAGTTAACAAATATCAAAAAATTAGTCAACAAATTTGTTTATTTATTTATCTGTATATATATTAGTTTACAAATATATATATATATATATATATATATATATTATATATATATATATATATATATATATATATATATATATATATATATATATATATATATATATATATATATAGTGAGACTTTCTTGCGAGAACCATCTTATATGCGAGAACTGACAGAACCACCAAAAACATACATGCACGCCTTCAATAATTATATTTTTGCACATATGTTCTAAAAACAACATATATGTTTTTAAAAAACATGGTTGTTCTAAAGAATTTGATAAGAAATTGGAAATACAAAATTTTTCTTTGAAGGTGTGCACGTATGTTCTTATAAGGCGTGCAATGACAATATTGCGGCCGTGCGTAAGGTTTTTGTGAAAAAAGAGGATGAGTTCATGATGATATTGAAGAACATAGGTGAATACTTACGATTATTGATGATTTGCATGTATTTTTATTTTATTTTAAAAGGCGTGCATGTATGTTTTTGGTGGTTCTGTCAGTTCTCGCAGATAAGATGGTTCTCGCAAGAAAGTCTCCCTATATATTAGCTAACATATTAAAAAAATAACAAACATCAAAAAATTAACAAAAATAAAAAATTTGTTTATTTATTTAAATTTATTTTAGTTGTATTTGATTGCAGGAAATGTTTGATCTGAGGACCCACATGCGTTCACCCCGGTGGGAGACCATCAGAGATGGCATCAACGATTATCTCACAACTCGCTACAGAGACAACAAGCACGACATGAAGCGAGATTACTGGACTATACCAGGTGGGGCTGACAAGGTGGAGGAGATACGAAGGTAAATTTTTTTATTTTTGTTAATTTTTTGATATTTGTTAATTTTTTTAAATATGTTAGCAATTGATATATGTTAATTTTCTGTTTTTGTTATTATGATAGAAACCCTCATCCGAACATGGAGCCGTCTGTGTGGGAGAAGCATATTCAGTTCTACCTCAGTGAGAAGACCGCCAAAAGGGCCGCTGTCAATAAGGAAAATAGGAAGAAGAACAAGGTCACTAGCCGCCACGGATCTCGGTCGTTGGCCGCATCTCGACACGAATACGTAAGACACATTATGATTATTTAACATATTGTTCATTATATATATGGTGTTTGATTTGTCGTTTTTAATTTGTTTCACCTTATATGCATGTGTATATATATATATATATATATATATATATATATATATATATATATATATATATATATATATATATATATATATATATATATATATACAGTTTGAGAGGAGTGAGAACCGTCAGTACCCGTCCCTGATACAGAGCTTCCACGACCAGCGTTGCAAGGACGGTGTATGGTTGCATGACGAAGCTCGTGTTCAATACGTAAGTACCGTTTTATTTATTTTTTATTTTATTTTATTTGCTTTTTTTTTTGTTTTTTTACACGCACTTTAATGATTTATTGAAACATAATGTAGTAACCCGAGTAATATATTAGTTTTATCATTTTTTTTCAACTACACAGGAAGAGATGTGCGAACTGCGGGATCTGGGAGCTAACACACCTACTGGGATAGCCTACACAGAGGAAGAGATACTTGCCCGGGTTTTAAAGGGCAAGCAGTGGGGTTATATAGCCGGTAGGGGTAGGGTGTTAGCAGGCAGTGGCAAGACAAAGTTACCCATGCCGCCTCCCGGTACGTACAGTGGGCTCGAGATTGACTGGTTGATGGCCGAGAATGAGAAGAAGAAGATGCTAAGGCCACTAAGCGCCAAATCACTGCAATTATGAATGTGTTACAGACTAACCCCGAGCTATGGGGCCAGTTGATGAGCCAGCTACCTTCTCAAACCGAGGTAGGCTCGGGCAGTGGGCGTGGCGGGGGCGAGGTAGGCTCGCATGGGGGGCGAGTGGGAGTGGCGCCGACGAGGCAGCGCGTAGGGCGTCTCGAGCTCGAGGATGATGGCGGTTCCGATGATGACGAGGGGCAGTGAGGTATATATATATGGGTTATTTTGTACACTTTAACATTTTCTCCATCCGTATGCTTGATCCTCGTCCATATTTTGTACACTTTAACACTTTAACACCTTGACTTTGTCCATCCGTATGCTATTGACTCATCCGTATGTTATTATTGTACACTTTAACATTTTGGCGACTTGAACATTGCGGATATAGCAACTTTTGTGGTATTGGCAGCTTGTAACACCCGTTTTGTAGAATTTGTAACGTTTTAATGTATTTGAGGGTGTTTAGCAATTATATATAAGTGTTTTAGCCGATATAACTTGTTTTGGGATATTGGCATGTTGGTATTGGTGGTGTACAGGTTTGGATTGTGTGGATTTTTTCTGGAAAAATTTCCGAAAAAAATCTGGAAAACTGCTGCTATGCAGGCTGATGTACAGTAGCAGTAGTTTATTGTGCCAATGACATGTCGCCGGCAAAAAATCAACATATTTATTCGATATATTTTTGTACCGACGACATGGCGTCGATACAATACTAGAACATTTTTGCTTAACAACTTTGGTACCGACGCTGTGTCGTCGGTACCAAAGTTTAACTTTCGTTGACTGTTGTTAATCACGTAGTTAATTATCAAAAAATGTTCTGATGACATGGCGTCGGTACAATACTTGTCGGATCCCAAAATTCTTTGACTGAAAATGGCTGTGGGACCCACACGAGCGTCGGCAAATGTCGTCGGGACAGTAAGTCCCGACGGGGCATTCTCGACTATCACCGGCCGACGTCATGTCGTCGGCATGACGCTTTTTTGGTCGTCAGTAAACTTCCTGATTGTACTAGTGAAATTCATCGAACATTAAACCATTACTTCTTTTCTCCGCATAATGTAACACCCCCTAAATTATGAGATAACAGCGGAAGACTAATTGGGTTATTACGGTGAGGATCGAGTCATAATCATAGAAAACGGCTCAAAAGAGACGTTTTGAAAGTTGTTTGTCATTCAAATAATACTTTTGTTCAAAAGTGAAATATCAGTGTAATAAAATCCCATGAAAGGGTGTGATAATTTGAAAAGAATGACATATTTGATTTTTACACCATGAAATTTATCAGAGTTAAAATGCCCTCTCCGTGTCTTGTCCTGCTCTATTAATTACCTGAGATAAACATGCTTAAAGTGTCAACACAAAGGTTATTGAGTTCATAGAGTTTAATAGAAAACAATTTATTTCAATAACTTCAAAAGGTGTACAGTGATATTTGAAATAAATTCAAGTACGGGTAAACAGTTGATTTCAATAATTTCAAGAGTGAGGTGATATCTGTAATATGTGCTAATAGTGATAAAACAAGTAGCGAGTTGCACGGGGTAAAAACCACAAGTAAACCACATATGAAATCAGTTAAGTTCAAATATAGGATCATAATCTTAGCTGGGAGTGGTAATAATGATGTTATGCCTGAGATCTATAACCATAGTATGGTGAAATACTAATACAGCTGTATCTAGATATATATGAAAACATATATATAAATATATTGCTCTAAGCCTCATGACACGCAAAACTTAACAATGTACCGTAAAACGGAGGTGATCACATCAAGGGAATGATGGATTTATGGCCCTCGTGTAATAGGTGATTTGCCAATTCTTATTTTCTCGAATATACTGTATCGCGACTAATACGACTAGCCAAAAAGGCATTCCGTCCAGTATTTAGTGGGATAGGTTGTCAACCTCTAACAGGTTTCGAAGCTGCTCACTATATTCACGTTCACTACTAGTGATTAATGGCTCATGATAAAGGGACTTTCTGGCAATAAGGTAACTTAGGCAATATCAACTTAATGGGTGAACGCATGATCTTAATTCTAGCAAGTATTTCCATTGAAATGTGGAAATAACATATAAAAGTGAGGTGTACATTCATGATGTTACGTGAATGTGTACAGTGAAAATAAGTATCATGTTACAACAAGCAATTTGAGAATGCTATCATTTGAGTTCAGTGTTTAAGTTAACCAAGTAATTTGCAAGTAAAACAAGCATATATCTCCCCCAAAGAGTAAATCAAAACTTGTAAAGTAGGGGTTATAATTCTGAGTAAATCGTGAGAGTTTTCAATGTACTTGTAAAAGTAATAAAATATAATTGAGCATGTATCTCCCCAAATAGCATTTATAACACAAGTATAAAAACGGGGCTATGACTCACCTTGAGCGTATCTGACAAGGTGGAATTATGAAATCAAGTAAGATTATGGGAACGGCTTCAACACGAGACCTGAATATAAGGGAAGTCTGAGTATTTGACTTATTACGAATAACGAGTGTGAAAACGAGAAATCGTATAACGATTTGATCGGTGACGTGAGTGTGATATGCTTAAAATGCCTAAAGTTCAAAAATAATATTATTCATAATATTATCTTGTTTTTATGTCATTGAAATCCAATAATATCGTTTCCTCGAAAGTGGTGAAACGAAACGGGAAGTTAAATCGTTAAAACTCTTTATATATAAATATAACGAACGTTATATATTAAGTAAATGAAATATACAAAAATGCACGTGACATGACGGGGAATCGTAAAATGAAATATAGAAATGAAAATATCAATTATGTTCTGCTGGTCCTTGCAATTTTTCTGTTTTTACACGTTACACCCTAACGGCGTTAGCGTTGCACCGTTAGTCCTTAATTATGTATAAATTGCATTTATAGTCCACTACATGTCCAAAATAACTTTATGAGCTTGGAATATGATAATATATCAATTTCTACCCTAATGTTTCTGTTTTGGCAGTTTCAGTCCATGTTTTTAAGGGTTGGCAGTTTTAGTCCTCTAAAGTGTAACTAGTTTGCATTTTTAGTCCAAACGTACAAAAATTATGGGAAAAATATTCCGAATTTTTCCGTGGCTTAATGAAGCTTATTAAAACTTATATCAACTACTTATTTTCCAAAATAGCTTATTTTTCACTTAATGGGCTTTTAACGAGCTAAATAAAGGCCCGTTAACGTTGAATGATCCGTAGGCTTTGAGACAAGTTAGGCTTATCCTTGGGCTCATTTTTAATGTTATAAAATCATATCAAAAGAGCTTTTAGGTCCAGCTTATTTGGTTGGCTTAATTTCAGCTTATTGGGCTTTGTGATCCAATTTGAATTTTATTAACAGTTTTAAGGTGTATTCATATCAAGACATTCACAACTTGCAAGAACTATTCATGTCAGTGATATTTGTGATTCCTAGCTAGATTTTCTGACCTTGGAAGACTTTAAGAGTTTGTGGGAGTGAGGGAAAAACAAGTGGGAGTTGTGTGTAAATTGTATATGTCAACTAGTATTTGTTATATGCACATAAATGGTTCTAACGTGTAACATGAATTTCTAGGATAAGAAAAGTACTCAATAACATGTATATGAGTTAAGAAAAGTATTAGAAGTAAGTGGGAACAAGTTTGGGTCAAAACGGATAATTTTGTGAAAATTCATATAAGTCGAATGGGTGTTCAAGGGCCAATCACTTTGGTCTTTTAAAACGTATCAAATGATGATATTAGGAGCTAGAACTTTGCATCCTATTTCTTTGGTGGGGGGAACAATTAGGAGATACAAAAATATATACATGTTGTGTTTAAAAATTGAAAGAAAACGAAGCGTTTTGGAGTGCACCTGGTCGACCAGAAAATGAAATAATAAAAGAAGTTGGGCTTTTGGGTGGGCTGTATGAACAGTAACCGGAAAAGTATTGTTGGGTTGGTATTATTTGGCCCATTTGATAATATATGTGTATAATTTAATTTTGTGAATCGCGTGTGAGCTCGTCCCGTTATTTGATAAATTATGTGATAACGTTTTCGTTAAAATAATATAATAAAGAAAATTTTAAATTTTCCTGTAAAAATGGTGATTAGAAATAGTGACGGAGATTAATATATAATTAATCGTTGTTAATTATAGAGAAATTTTGCAGTTTGCTACACACAAATAGCAAAGAATATCTGATTATGAAGATAAAGAAATTCTTCGATAATGATTTACCTAAAACGGCATACGCATTACTTAAACTTAAAATCTTATCGTACGTTTGAGTTAAGCTCGGCGAAAGCACTAAACACAATACTATACTACCACTTACTATGTTGATCATTTACCGATATTTAAAAACACTTAAAATTAGTCGGTTAAAAGGTCAACAACCATAATTACAATAAAACCTCTATAAATTAATAGTGTTGGGACCGAAATATTTTATTAATTTAGCGAGATATTATTTTATCGATAAATTAATAATTTATTAATTTAAAGAGGTTTTACGTATGGCCTTTAAATTTTCAAGTCTAATATACTAGCTAGTTACAATGTATACTCATTAGAGACGAAAAAATATATTTGAAAAACAAGTTCCAATTAACATTTTATGAGTTTACATTCACACTTTATGAAAATAAAATTAACACTTTTTGTTGCAATACGAGAAGACAACGCACCAACTCTTTAGTGCAATAAGGAGATTTTAAGATAAACTCAATATAGATTTGAAGTTCAACAAAAAACAAATGACTATAGATTCATTTTTATTAAACAATCTTAGGATTTTAAAGTATATATCTCTCTATCTCACACACACACACATATATATATATATATATATGGAATTTTTAGTAATTATTAATTTATAGTTTCATTGGAACTAATATATATACACTGGGGTTTCAAAAAAATTATTATCTTATTATTTTATCGATTGGGATCCAAATTTATACTGGTCCCAAGTTGGGACTGGATAAATTATTAATTTTATTGAGGTTATTAATTTATCGAGTATTAATTTATAAAGGTTTTACTATACGACCAAAATATCCTACCAATTATTTTTAAGTCTTGATATTTAACAAAGACAAAAGTTCATTACAGAACATAATTTATCTAAAGAACCAATCCTTTTATCTCAACCACTTATCATCCTAACATCTAATGGTGGAGATTAATTTTTATTTTAATTTAATTAATTACTAAAGACATATGTGTAATTACACTCTAAGAAATAATACATCTCATCAGTTACATTTTCACAACACACTCATTTCATTTATTTCTCTCTCTCTCACCAACCTCTTTCCCCATTTTCCTAAATCAAACCCTAACTTCTTTCTATCAAAATCAACCCAAAAAACCTTTATGTTGAGGTGGAGAACGACACAATACAACCGCCGCACCACCGATCTATTTTTTCGGCGAGTTCTATTTTCTAATGATTGTATGTGTGTGTAGGAGTTGTACGGTACTTTTTTTTTTTTTTTTTTTTTTTTTTTTTTTTTTTGAGAGAGAAGTGTAATGTAATAAAAAGAAACTTTTTTATTTTCCAGATTTTGATTATAGATTTGAGTTTAAAAGCAACTTTATGGATTGCTTATTTACGGTTTTGATATCAATTTATTTTTTTAGGTATTTTTTGTAAAAAAAAAAATAGCATAAATGAAAAAAGAAGCATTCTTTATTGCTTTGCTTGTTGTATTTTTACGCAGATCGATATGCAAATCACATGTGATTTTACTTCAATTGTAACACCTAAAATTTATAAAGCATGTAAAATGACCAAAATGCCCCTACAAGTTTAAAAATTAATTAAAAGCTTATAAAGTATCAAATAAATTCCAAACTTCTGACAATGCACAAGTTATGATCCCAAATAATTTTAACAACTTCATTTAACATTTATAAAAGTGAAAAATTACTAAAATGCCCTCATAGAACCGAATGACATTTTAATTAACATTTTAAATTATATAAAGTGAAGTAAATACATTTAAATGTAGAAATCAATCACTTTAATGAGTCAATCAATTTTGGCCGAAATTCCTGGTCCTATCCCTCCCCATGACTCGGTTTTCCATATTTTAAAACAATCCACATCTTTTCTTTGTAACCCTAATTTGCCGAGAGAATAGAAAACACACAAAACAATTCCTTAGCCTCCATTCGACAATCTAAAATTCCCAAAGCATTTTTCTGAGGTTGATCATCATCCAAGGAGTCCTAGAAAAATCATTGTGAAGGTGTTCTTTGCACGATTCGATCTTGGTGAGTTTTCTCTTATCGCTAGTTGAAAAGAAAGGTATAATTCGTATCAATTCATTCGATCATCATGATACTCATTTCTCATTTTTCTAACACTCCTCACATCATATGTGATCCATGAAAAATAGTGTGGGAGCTGTTCTTGGCTGGATTCGATTCTTGAGGAATTATTTCCTTTCGCAAGAATATAACCAAGGTAAATTCGTTAATAAATCTTACGACCTTCATAAAATTCGTTTGTTGTTTTTCCTGAGATCCTTACGTGATATATGACCTATGAAAAATGATTACAAGGTTCGAAGGTCGTTGGTGAAGTCGTGATAAATTCTTGGTTCGAATCTCCTATACGTGTACAAAAGAATTCGTGTAACCCTATCCACACGTTCGAATCCTCTTGTGGTATTTTTCTCAGATCTTATATGTCCTAAGAACATCAAATAAAATGATTATATCATGCCATGCTCGATCTATAAGTGTTATGAAGAATTAACCATTAAAACGAGTATAGATTATGAAATAATAGCATGCGAATTATAAGGCTTCAAGTATAATTTATTTAAGTATATTATGATCATGCAAGACCTGGAAAAATGTTGCTACGAATTGTTATGGACCAGATCTAATTGTTTCGAAATTAGTTGTGTTAATCGGATTTTGTATATAAAACGTATAAAAGGAAAGAAATTCCATGCGATCTGAAAATGAGGAACTAGGGCTTGTTCTTGTGATTATTAATGATGTTAAATGATATGGTAATGATTAAAAATGGGTTAGAATTGTTAGGGTTTGGATTTATGGATTTAAAATGCTATACGATTTGGTTTAAAATGTTTTGGGTGAGTTTTGTAACTTTTAAAACTCAAGGGTTATTTTTAGAACTTATTTTGGACTGTGTACTTTTCGTATAAAATATAAGTGGAGGGGGTCTAGTGTCATTTTTATATTTTAAGGGATTAAAATGTCTTTACTATTTAATTATAATCGATTTGTAAAATAATTAAAATAGAGGGACTAAATGTGTAATTTCTGGAAACTTAGTGCTGTTTTGGATAATAAAATATATTCAGGGGGTTATGTGCTATTTTGATAATTTCATGGTTTAATATGTAATGGTTTATAATTAAAAGTTGAAATTGTAATTTAAGGGACTAAATATGTAACATTGATAACTAGAGGGGCCTAATGTGTAAATTATGAATACTTGAGGATACATTCGTATATTATGATAAAATAAGTGATCATTGTGTAAAATGGATAAATTAAGGGTTTAATGTGTAACTATGAATACTTGAAGGTTTAAAGTATAACTTTTGAAATATAAGGGTATAAAATGTAAATTGTGAAACCCTAAGGACCAAATATGTAAATATGGTGAAAGATACCTTAAATCCATTAATAATGATTTAACTAAGTTATGTCTCCAACTTTCTAAAAATAGAAACTTTCTAAAAGTGGAAACTTACTAACTATGGAAACCTGCTAAAAATGGAAAGTTACTTTAAATGGAAAGACAAGTAATTAAGAATGAATTGTAATTTCCTTCTTCTCCTTTAGGTGTGAAGAAGGAGAGACTTTGAGCTGTCCCCTATTTCTGTGCTTATTACTATTTGTGCTTTCTTCATAAGGTACAGATACTCTGCCCTTGTTTCAGTAAGGGTTCTTATTTTCTTATACATTGATTTTGAGTTATGATTCAGTTAAGATTTCCCAAGCCATTGCTATGTTCCCTTTTAAATGAACCTTTGATATTACTTTTGATATGACCTTGAGATGCACCTTTTGATATATGACCTTGTGCTATGATTTTGAGACATGACTCTTAGTTTGATACCCGAGCCATTTATGTTACCTAGCCAGGAAGGTAACCTGGCCATGTCTGTGATGCACCACTGGCATGACTCCCGTGTGGGGGAGTGATTTCTCACACCGTCCCTTTTATGATTATCTGCCATGGCTACTATGATTTTGGGATGACTTTGAGTTGGGGGCGTATGGGTTGCAATCCTAGATTTATATGTTTAGTGGATTTAACTATGACTTTGAGTATGACTTTGAGGTGACTGGTACTGTGTGCAATACATGCCTTTCACATTTATGGGAGCTAGCTACTCCACCCTTTTGATACATGAGGACACCCCTCATATTATCTGGTTGCCTGAGAGGTATCCCCTCTGATTGTGAGCTTATGACCTTGAGACTATGATTTTGACTTTGAGTTATGGGCTCGTGGTAGATAACTATCCTATATTTCCTTATTACTCTTTTGCCTTGATTATACCTTATGATATTTTCCCAGTGCCTCATTATATTTCGGTTTCGTTATCTTTGCTTTGTATTATGTATCTGTTCACTGAGCTTTGTAAGCTCAGCCGCACGTTTTCTTTTTCGTGTGCGGCAGGTATCTAGCTGGGAGTTGGATTTTATGTTTGGGATGAGAGTTAGTTGAAGCTTTTACCTTAGACGATGTCCTACCCTAGTCTTGCCAGTTGTTTAGACATTTGGATTATGGATTCATTTCGTTATGTATTTCCTTTGAATTATTCCGTTATCTTGTGAGACTTTTGTATTGGATTCAAGTTTTGTTGACTTGGCTTATTTATTTATGATGTTTTATGGCTTCCGCTGTGTATATGTATGAATGCTTTGAAATGTCGCCATAATGTGATATCTCTACCCTTGTCGGGTTGGGGTGTTACATCAATTTTTTTAAGGTGAATCACATGTGATTTACAAACGAATCACAAAAAAAAAAAAAAAAAAAAAAAAAAAAAAAAAAAAAAAAATCACGTGTGATTTACTAAATTTTAGATTAAAAAAGATCACATGTGTTTCAGTTTATAACAACAAAGAGTAAATTACACGTGATTTACATTTTTTCGTAACAGAACAAAAAAAATAATAATAATAAATAACAGAATCATGCGTGATTTCACGAATTTATTTTATAAAAGGAAATAAGTTGATTTGCTATTGAAGATCACATGTGATTTATTACTTTAAAGATCACATGTGACTTGTGAAATCACATGCGATTTATTACTTTAAAAATCACATGTGACTTGTGAAAATAAAAAATCATAAGTGATTTTGTAAATAAAAAAAATAACTGATCACAAGTGATTTTCTTGCAAATCAGAAAAAATAACAAATCAAAAGTGATTTTACAAAGCACTTTTGATTTTTCTGGGCGAAAATTTTTGAAAAAATAAGTTCTATCATCAGAATTATATAAAAATACATGTCTATAAAATGATAATTTAGTGATAGAAAAAATAAGTTCATCAAAAACAAACAACCCCTAACACTAACAGACACAAATTTTAAAAAAAATAAATTTGTCCAAAGTATATAATAAAATGTATAAAAAGGACGATTTTACAAAATCTAGTTTTACACAAAAAAAACCATCAAATTTATCAAATGTCAAACCAACCCATTTCAAGATTTAATCTTAATTTCAATACCCAGTTTTCAGTTTTTCAAAAAACACATGGGAAAATTTCCCCCAAATTGTGATCAAGATTAGGGTTTGATTGGTTTGAAATGACAAAGGAGATAAAAGTGTATTACAGAAAGAAAATTAGAGTTAAAAATATTGAAATTGATCATATACCAAAGTGTTTTCAGCTTCCTAGAAGTGTTGTTTCCGCGAAAAGGCGTACTGATTTTAGTTTTGGAATTTGTTGTTTTAAAGGTATATTTTGTTAAAGTTTTGGTTTTTTATGATGTTGGAATTTTTTTTTTCTTGTGAATTTGTGATATGGGATTTGATATATGAAGCCTTTGTGCGATTTTATATGTTTGTTAGGATTAGGATTTGTTTGTTTGTATGGAAGTGAAGCGGCTGCGCCTTATAGCTTTATTTTGTATGGATTATAGAGGGTGTTTGGGATTGCGTTTTGGAGTGGTTATTGGATTATAGCGTTTGCAAAACGAAAATAGTGTTTGCTAACCATCTCAAATAAGTGATTATCTGCGTTTCATTAGAGACAAAACGTAGTTTGTAAAAGTAGTGTAGGTTCAAACGCGCTTCTTGTAAACGCAGGCAGTTTTGCCAATGCTATCCCAAACACCCCCGTAGTGTATTATTTGTACTTGTATAAGATTTTTGTAGAGATGAATTGTTGGTTCACAACCTTTCCCATTGTCGTATCTAAAGGCTAATTTCGTAAATTTGATGTGTTGGTCACAATGTTGTAAGGTTACTAGTTGCCTGAGTGATCACTCATTAGAGGAAAATTGATGCTTCTGATGAACAATGTACGCTAATATATGATGAAAGTTGAATTCATAAGGCTATTGTAGTTTATGATTGATTTGATGATACATGACATAATGTTATTACCTTTTTGAGCAATGGTTTGAATGAAATTGGAACTTGTTTGTAAGAGATTCTGACTTGTGATTTGGTGTTGGAAGCATTTGTGATGATTTGTGTCTGAAGTTGTTAGGGTTAGGGCTTGTTTGTTTCTTAGTGAAGATGAACAGTTTTCCAATTTATAATGTTGTATTGGATTATTATCTTTTTATTTAGTGTATGATTTGCGGCTGTTTAAGGGTTATGTAGAGCAGAGTTGATGATACAGAACCCTTGGCATTGTACTCGAGAAAGGCTAATGTCTTGTATTTGACGGTTTAGTTATGTTGGAATTATATCTCAGTAGGATTAGGTTTTCTTGTATATTCGCTGTGTCAATTTCTGTTACATCATGTTAGAAGGTGTAACCTTACTATTTGCGCAAGTACTTAGTGATGAACAATGTTGATATATATGATGAAGTTCGAATTCATAAGACTTTTGTACTTGATGATTGATTTGATGATAATTGAAATGTCACAAGATAAACTTACAAAATAGGATTGCGGATATTTATGTGCTCTATCAAATAATTTTGGATGTAGATGTGGATAATTTGTTGATTCATTGGGGGTGATGAACTAATTTCTGGTGTCTAAGTATTTCATTTGGACCATCGTTTTTGGGTTTCAGATATGTCAAATGACGCCATAAGTGGCACCGTTGACCCGTCTCCTGCTAAATCCACCAAGAGTCAAAATAGAAGGCGGAAAACAGTAACTAAAGGCAAACATGTTTCACTCACAGATGTTAAGTCATTTGGGGGAAAAGCACATCTTCAACCTTGCAGCAAGAGGTTTAAAACATTAATCATTTTATGTCACGTTTGATAATCTTGTTATTTCTAATATAATAAAGGTTGCATTCTCTTTTTATGTGTGAAAACAGAAAAGATGAAGATAGTGATGATGATGCGTTGGAGCTCAGTCCTACTAAATCACAACTGACGGAAAACAGTGATGTAGCTGATGGTCACAATGACCAGTTATCTGGTGTGTACCCTTCGGTAAAATATATTGCATAAATCACTAAAACTGTGTTATGAGCCTGTATAAACGTTACGTTCCTACTTTCCGTGATCTAACCATTGAGTCCAGCTTTTTATACATCATCAAACGAAATGGCATGGCTCAGATTATTGGCACCGTGTTTCTGTTATCAAGAACTCTTCATGTTTTTTCTAAAAGGGGATTATTGTGGGTTTCAAATGAGATAGGCTAGTGGACCAATGACAAAGTTATAGTCTTGTCTAAAAGCCAGATTAAAAGCAATATTGGCTATGTATGGAGTCTTGTAATAAGCATACCCATGAGGTTAAGTTAATTGTAGTTTCGTTTATTTCTATTAGCTATAGAGTCTGGTGTAGAGTGTAAAACAATCTAAAAAGTTAGGATGCCAATTCTCATTATATTTTTAGTTGCCTGGATTTCTTATAATCGAGAACTTTTCATTGAAGGAGTGCTTCAATGGATTCTATTCTTTCCCTTTTTTTTTTTTTTTTTTTTTTTTTTTTTTTTTTTTTTTTTTTGTTTGTTTTTCCCTGGAGAGAGAGGGGGGAAGGGGGGGATGATTTTACTCTGACATGCTCTCGAATTCTTAATCGAGTAAAGGGATATCAGGGGAAATTTTGGTCCCTTTTCTACCAAAAGCAGACAGAATTTTACCTATGCCTTAAATTAAGATTTATGTCTTAATGAATACGATGTGGCATAGCTAATTTTTCTGATAAATGTGCTTTTCATATGCGCGTTCTTGTTAATTTTGTATGATTATATAGTCAAACGCATTGTTGTGTTTTATCTATAGTTTGCTATATGTTACATGTTGACCTCTGTGCTAAAGTGTGTAAGTCAACTCCTAATTTAGATATTCATTGGTAAAATGTGAATTTAAGTTGTTGCTTTAAAGGTTTCAATTTAGACCAATAAGCAAACACACAGACAAGCACCTCGTGTATCCTTATTCATTTGTATTGTGGAGTATTCACATGCCGTGCACTCAAGTTTCTGCACCCGCATCCTTGTAACATATGAAGAAACTAAATATTTTTTATGTATGTAACAATCAAGTGTCCTTGGTTCTGAATTTCTGATATTCTTAGGTTAATTTTATTTACATTAAAAGGTTTCATTTTTTGATAGTTGTATATAATAATCTCAATGGTGTATGATCCAGTGAGGTCTGGTTGCATTGGCAAAGTGGGTGACAATATATAGTGTTCATCTTCGTTGAAAGTAGAAAAGTAAATCATTGGTAGAAGTGAACACCTAATGATGCTTCAGATGTTGTTCATCTTTTTTAATTGTTGTTTCGGCTCTATTTTCTACATGCCTTAGATTTTGTTATCAGCAACTCATCGTTGGCTGACATATAGTATAAAGTTACCACCCAGTGGATGACAAAACAAAGGAATCATGCTGGCCACTTTTGGTATCGTCATAATTAGTAATCCTTATTATGCACAAATAGGTAATGCTAACCTTTAAATTTGCTGCTCTAACTGTTATAACTTCGTTGTGCATATTCAGAAAGGGAAAGCTCACCGAGTTCAAACAAAGCAGGAACTAATTCCACAGGCAGAGCAAGAAGCCAGCGTGAGAGAAAACGGAAAGTTCATTTTGATGTGAGTTAAGAGGGTGCACCACATATTGTTGTGTTAGTTTTTTGTTTTTTTTTTTTTTTTTTTTTTTTAATTAAATTTAAAGTCTTTCATATATATCAAACTAACCCTTCAATTTTAATGCAAATCAGGAGGTCAGCTGCCCATTATACACATCAAGGAAAGTCCGTAGGTTCAAAGTAATGCTTTCACTTGGACTTGCTGCACCAGTTGGATCTCCCTTTAACTCCTCATCAATGCATTTTTGAGAACCAACATCCAACAATCACAATCAATTCTTTATGAAGCATTTCAATGTCCTCGTTCGGTTTCTTGTTTAGTTGAGAATAGGAATAAGCTTCTTATTTGACTTATAATGAAGATAAGTATACAGAATATGTGCACAGTTCTGTATATTTTACTGAGTTCTTAGATTTTAAGAAACCATCCTGAATATTTGCAAGATTTTGATACATATGGAATAGTAGCCTGGACATGTTTACAATATCTTGGGATTTGTTCCCTGATTTTTTTAGGAACATAAATCATTGGAGAAGTTTGATTATAGTGTTCTTGAATGTTAGTTGTTTGTGGTGTAATCAGTTTTGTTTCTGCTGTGTTATGCAAGTGTTGACAACATGACATGGTTGTCGAGATGTTATATTGATCAAATAAACATCATACTTTGAGAAATAACAAAAACGAGGACTTCAGTGAGCATAAAGCAATGATGCTACCAACACGAATCCGTTGGCTCTTTTATGTCAACAGAAGTACCATTTTTGTATTTTCACTTGTATTGTATGCCGAGTGTGAATCCAAATAATAATCATTGGAAAAACATACTACACAGCGTTTCTATCTGTGAGTCCTCCTAAATTTACTTGGTTCCAGGCCTCTCTCAGCAACTATCAAAGAGGTTTTCAAGGCTGATCTTAGTGTGGGCACAAGGTATTTCCTTTGTGTTGCATATATGACTTTAGGTTGATTAGTTACAGCAACAATTATTCATTTTATGTACTTGAAATTAAGCACTTAACAGCTACTGTTTATACTTAGGATACAGTACTAGGAACCATCAAAAATTACAAGCAACATATGTTTTTCGGTGCACAAGTTCATACAATGATGGTGATGATAACAGGTTAAAAAACAAGATTATAAATCTTAGGGCTGATATCAAAAGCTGGAGCTTTGAAAACAGGTTGAAATATACGGCAAAGCTTACGAAACTTAGAAGCCTTTTGTTAGATTGGGACCTGAATGCAGAAAGAGGTCTTTTATTTGCTTCTAATGTGGGTAGGAGAGAATTAGTAATTGCTTATATTCATCAACTCGAGCAAGAGCAACTAAATACATTGAAGCAAAAAAGTCAAATTAAGTGGGCAATAGAAGGAGACGAGAACACGAGGTATTTTCATGCCTCGAAAAAGAATAGAGGGATAAAAAACATGATTAACGGAATGTTTAGCAATGGAGAATTGGAGATTGGTCAAATGACCCGACCATTATAAAAAAATCTGTTTCCACTCACTTTGAAAACAGGTTTAAAGAATCTCGGGAGAACATGCCTCTTCTTCGCAGCTCTTGCTTCCGGAAAATCCATTCTGATAATGCACCTTGAGTCCCCGTTTATGGAAGAATTAAAGCAAGCAGTAGACCAATGCTCGGGCTCTAAGGCCCTAGACTAGATGGGCTTAATTTCAACTTCTTGAGGATTGGGACTGGTAGAGGTGCACAAATCGGGTATTTATCGAAACCGAACCGGTTTTCAAATCGGTTTCGGTTTGAGTTAACTGGTCAAAAACCGGTTTTGACTCAAACCGGTTATTGCCAAGAAAACCCAAACCGGACCGGACCGGTTGGGGACTGGTTTAAACCGGTTTTGGGTAAACTAGTCCCAAAAACTGTTTTTTTATCGAACTAAATCTAATAAGTGCAGTTTTTTTTGGACTAATCTATAACATATATATGAGACTAAGCATGCTGCATGGATTTTCCACCTCAATGCCACCTAATTGCCACCTAATTGGCACCTCAATACCACATGACATTTTCAATGCCACTTGGCATTTTCCACCTTGCACGAAATTATTTAAAAAATTAGACCATGCTTAGATTCAAACCCTGGACATCACACTCACAACCAACACTCCAACCACTGGAGCAACTATGTTTTTGTGATAGATATTGTAAAACAAAAATGTCCTGTTTCAATTGTATCAACCCTTCCATAATTCCCTCACCAACTAATCAATATGATTCGGTTTGAGTTTGAAAATCATATCACTAAAATCTAAAATCACGGATGATTTCAAAATCAAAATATGAAACCGAATATTATCTCCCTAAAACACAATGCATAACACACCCCTTCTAATTGAAACCGAATATTACCTTCCATAATTCACATACTGATTTTAAATTATTGATTACGATTGTTGGGTCCCTCAGTACCCAAGAGTCGTTAAAACAGGATTTGAATACAAATTAAGCTAAGTGTTAATTAAACCGAAAACATTCTAAGTCACTGAGTGAACAGTCACTCAGTGAGTTACCTTCAAGATGCTCAGGACGAGTCTAAAAAGAAAGACTCACCAATTCAGGAAGGCATTTCTCCCTGAAATGTTGCTTGAGACGAAGAAGAAGGTAATGGGATCAGTGAGCGTTAGACAAGAGCTCACTGAACCCCAAGTCTCCTCAACAAACAATAACTGAAGACTGAAGGCAAATGACTGAAGAACCTGAAGCCTGAATAAAAGGCGGGATAAAGCGGGAAGGTTTTGAGAAGATAAGAACAAGTCTTATCGGGGTCAGACAAACCATCCCTCAAGTGGCTAAAAGTCGAAGAAGTGTCAGGACTGACACTCGAAGACTTTTTGGCGCAATCCTATTGGTTCTTGGAAATGACAACTACTGTTGTAGTTGTCAGACACGCTTCCTATTTGTTTATGTAGTCTTAATCTTCAGTACTCTTAACATGTTTGCCTATAAATAGCAAACAGATGGAGAAAAGTGGGTTAGGTATTTTGTGCAATTAAAGCTTAGACTTTCACAATACCCCTTTTCTCCTACAAAGAGTAACGTATCCCTGAGATAGCTCAGTGGGTTGAATTGTTACCACTTAAAGCATTGCTTAAGTTTAGATAGGAGACACCATACCTTGTCTATTCAATCCCAAGTGTTTGTTCCGCAAAACACTTGGGTAATAGATTCTTTGATTCATTTCTAATAAGAATTTAAACGTTGAAAATACTTTGTGTTTTTATATTTACGTTTTATTAACTGTTAGAATTAATCAATACATTGTATTAGTCATAAACACAAATAGATTAACTTTATAGTTAACTCTAAGCGTGTTAAGGGAACAACAAGTGGTATCAGAGCCTCTGGTTTATAAAATCTTTCTAAATTAACCAAGAGTGCTCAAGGTTTTTAAAACCAAGATCCTAATATGACTGATATAAATGTGCCCCAGCTAGTCGACAAAAAGGATGGAAGCTTTTCAGCTGTTGCCCCTCGACTTGAAGCTGGTAAATTTAGCAAGTGGAAAAAGCGAATGCTTTGCTACTTGACTGGTATGGAACCATACTACATCTCTTGTGTCAAAGATGGTCCCTATGTACCAAAGACTGCTGAAGGGCTAAACAAGCCTGAGGCTCAATGGACCATTGATGAGAGGAGGGTGGTCAATCAAGACCAACGCCTGAAAAGCATCATTATATCTTGTCTTCCTGACGATATAATGGAATCAGTCATCAACTGTTCAACAGCCAAGCAAACTTGGGATGACTTGGTCAATAGCTTTGAGGGTCCCTCAAATACCAAGGAAAACAGGGTCATGGACCTGAAACTTGAGTATAATACTTTCAGGGCAAAAGACTCTGAAAGTCTCTCTCAGACTTATACCAGATACAACAAGACTTTGATAAACGAACTATCAAATGATGGTGTAGTGTTGTCTAAGCATGAGACAAATGTTGGCTTTGTCAACAGTCTCCCTGAGAAGTGGCTAAACTTTTCACAAGGCCTGAGGAATGCTAATCACATTCAGACTCTTGAGCTCCCTGAGATCTATGGGAAGTTTGTCTATGAAGACAACTTAATCTCAAGGAGATACCCTGACTCAAAAGCTCTTGAGTCCAAAAATGCCTTGACCTCCACACCCATATCAACTGATGAACTCAAATAAGTACATTTTATTATCATCATTTATCCTATTTATTTGACTTGTTTTATTATATTATACATGAGAATCGATACGTTAATGTTTACTTTAGTAATTCTCAGGTAAAAACAAGCATTATGTGAAACTTGGCGATTTTGGACTAATTATGGAGCAAAACAAGCAAGACGTCAAAAGCCTACTGAAATCCAGAAGATCAAGCTCGTTCTACTCCAGATACGCCGCAACATACTTCTAACATACGGCGTATCATTATCAAGATTTCACAAGTTACAATCCAAGACAATCCAAGTACATGCGCCGCATACAAAGATCAAGATACACCGCATCTAAAGACGGTGTACGAATATATTAATCTTGGACCCCACGCGAAGTTAAGTCAATGCGCCGCATCTATTCATTCTATGCGCCGCATCGACCCCTCAGACAGAAACTATAAATATCCCAAGGACAGACGAATTTGGAGAGTTTTTGGAGAGCTTAACTCAGAGACCGAAGACAGAAACCCTAAAGCCGAATTCAGACGACCAAGCAGCACAAGACACACCTAAACGAAGATACAAGAGCTGTAAGAAGGTCTTGCATGTATTCAATTCATTAAGTAGTTTTGTTTTATTGTATTAGTACACTTTAATTCATCAGGATTGATGGGCTTGTGTCATGTGACTACGGAAAATCATGCACTCCCCTTAATATTGCTTTCCCATTAATTAAAGTTTATATGTTGATGTCTTTGGTGACTTTTATTAGTGCATTGATAACCTCTGTGTCTAGCTGAGCATTGCTTGGGTCGCCATGCCCCTTCCTCGCCTATTTAAGAGACGCTTAATAAATAAGATAGACATAAGTAATCATTAAGGGTTTACTCGCCGATAAGATTAGAGCCAACGAGAAAGGTTTAATTATATACACTTCATATAAAACTAGCAATAAAACAAGTGACAAGCTACTTAATTATCAGGACAGGTCTTCTTATTGTCTCGAGTATCTATCTGTGTACGTGTGTGCTAATCGCTGATTCGTGCTCATTAGTTTAGTTTACTAATTAATCATAACCAAACCGTGCCAGTCTCTCAGGCTGAACCCCCTTGCGTTAGATTAGGTTGTATAGCTAACTTAGGATATTAAAATACTGATTAGAATAACTAGATAATACGTTCCACTCTTAGTGATCGACACTCTACTTACCATTATATTCATACTGACCGGGTACACTGCTCGTTAAGTGTGTGTGTTATTGATAAGTCGGCTAAATATAAATTTAAAACTTGAGTAGGCATTAATACTGCTAAACCGCAACGACACATCACGCGCATCAAGTTTTTGGCGCCGTTGCCGGGGAGTGAATTGTTATTATCTGTTAATTTGATTAGTATTTTAATTAGGTTTTTCTTTTTATTTTTTTTTTAGATTCTAACCACTAACCCTGTTATATATTAGATAGATTGCATTCATGGTATAATTTGCATATTTTCTGTTTTTGTGTGTTTTTGTTTTCTTTAATTTTTTTTTCCTGCATTCTGCTATCGTTGTATTGTGCTGATACAAACGATACGGCGCATCTGTTTTCACAGATACGGCGTATTGCGTTTAATTTTTATAAAATACAACGCGTTTAATAAATTCGAGTACGACGCATCTTTCCCCAAGATACGGCGTATTCTGTTTTTAATAAGAAATTTTTCTAAACCCTAACGCCATACGACGCATCTGTTTTAACAGATACGGCGTATTTTCTATTTAAATTAAAAACAGTTTTTCGAATTATTAAACAGATACGACGCATCGATCTCTATCGATACAGCGCATCTACTAAATCAAAAATCTTATATTTTGAAACATAACGAAAATACGGCGCATTAGCTTTTGTTAATACGACGCATTTAATTTTAATAAATAAAATTGATTTTTGATAATTTAAACTGGATACGGCGCATTCTAAAATTATAAGCGGCGTATCTGTTTTCTGAATAAAAGTCTGATTAAATTTTAACGTAATAAGATACGGCGTATCCAACTTTTTGGATACGGCGCATCGTCTACAGATATCAGCCATTTTTATTCTTTACATTCGTTTCTAAATTCATTAATTTCTCTTCTAGCAAACAGATCCTACTGATGATTTTGCCTATGATGACAGGTTTTGCTATGGAAGATATGTCAATGAACGGATATCTTGCTAAGGAACTTATGAAAGATAAGCACTATGAAAAGTCCCGCACCAAAAAGCCGTTGATTCTGGAAAGTGATGACGAGTGTGATAACTATGAAGTTAGCTTGAGCAAGTTCCCAGCATTAAGCATTACTAAAAGCTCAGAATTGGAAAAGGAACTCTTGCTTTCGGATTCATTCGAAAATTTCGATGCTATTACTAGCAACTTACCTACGATCGATGCTTTACTCAAATCCGTATCTCAAACCAACATGCCCGTCTACTCAGTGGAAGTTTATGAAGATGTCAACTTCAATGTACTCACGATTGATGACGATTTATTTTCTTGGGAAACCCCTCTTGAAGCTACTTATATGGAATTCAAACGCTTATGCAATATTGAAGATGGGATATTCTCTTATGATTTACTAATGAGCTACACTGAAGATGAATTGTTACTCTTATGGCCTATCATTGAATCTAAGGGATTAACTTGGACGACTATCGAAGAAAAATATGGGAAATTCCAAATTGAATACATGAACTCAGCAAATGCAGTCAACAAATCGAGCAACAAAAGCTATGGTAGAGGAAATATCCAACCTATACATACTCCTTATATGCCTTATTCCGAACAGTATTGGGGATTAGATAAAAGCAATCTGGACGATGAAAGAATTTACGCTGAATCGGAGATACTGTTTCATAAAAAGTTGGTAAGGTTGATGGATATCTCTTTAGAACAATGACTTGAACTTAAATACGGTGATCCCAAATTTGCACCTACGAATGAAGTCAAACGAATTGTGACTTCATGGTTGACACGAAGTTTTAAAGAACAATTTAATGAGTTCATGGAGATAAGAAGGAAAATGATTGGTAATACTAGCTTTGACGTTAACTACGATCCTAACAATGTTGATTTTTTAGATTGGTTAGCTAGTAAGTTCAATAACCATAAGATCATGGACCGAGCTACTAAAGATGTGTTATGGGTATATTGGATGAGAGGGGAAGATGAGGAAGTAGAAAGCAACAATGGATCATCACACGATGATTCAACGATTAAGGAAGACATTAAAGAACTGTTCAGCATAGACATTGATGTGTTCAATTATGAGACACCCTTGTGCAAACAGTTCAAAGAATTTAATTACCTTCTCCAAATCGACACTGACGTGCTAACTGGAGATCTACCAGGATTTAAAACTTATGATGAGTTCAAAAACACCTGGTACTACGAATGGAATGACCAGATACCATGGGTTTGGGATAAACCATGGGAATTTGGGCATATTAATCACACTTGTAAACCTTTCCGTTTCAAGGATGGAAGTAGTGAATGGCCAACCTGTGATTGGAAGAATGATGGAACCTGCAATGGGGGAAGTATAATTGGTATGAAACGGGTTGGAAACGATGTATACTTTGAAGACTATGATTGGTATGAAAAAGTTGAAGACTCCCCACGTACAGCAGAGGCTTTGCAAGAAAAAGGTAAGAATCGAATACTTAAAAGAACTAAAGGGAGCATCGAATACTACTTTCTGGGAATGGGTGCATAGAAAATTTGATGATTACTCAAGGCTTAGTCGACGCTTGCAATGGGAATTGAAAAGAGAGTGGGATGAGATTCAAGATTATTATCAATCCTTTAACGTGGTTAATTATGATCCCTATGATAATAACGATGAGTCGCAAGGAGAATTGATTGATGAACTTGATGACTATTTGAATGAGGATCCTTATTTCAAGTTTGTTGATAAAGACGAAGAAGAATTCATCAAGAGAAAATGTCGACTACTTGGGATCACTTATAATAACCCACCCATGATAATTTCTGAAAAAATTAAAGTCATCAAATACTCTTTGGGACCATATGAGGAATATGTTGCGACGAAGACCAAAGAATATATTAGATTAAGTCGAACGGAAGAAAATGTTGCGGAGCTATACGGTGACATCTTTCGGATGAAAGAAGAAGGATGGCACGTAACAAGAACAAAATAAGGAGCTGAACGTGAGTCTAACTTGAAGACTCTGGAATAAATACAAGTGCTGACCGGGAGACAACCCGGAAGAAAATTTTTTACTTTTCTGTTCTGTGTCGAGTCTGTCAGACCTGCAGAAGATGCGGCGCATCTCCATCATAAGATGCGACGCATCACCTGCACTGGTCATATCTTATTTTATTTTCTGCATTTTTATTTTTGACTTTAAAACTTTCTATCAGTTTATTTAATGCGGCGCATCCCTGGTTAAGGATGCGACGCATCTTTTATTCTGATTCGTATTTATTCCAGGCTCGATACGGCGTATCTTTTTCCATAAGATACGGCGTATCGACTGACTTGATGATTTACAGTTTAATTTTTTAAGTTTTATTTTTACTAACTACTAATGTATTATGCAAGTTTGAACCTTCTTAACTCAGGTGTGTTAAAGTCTAAATGGTATTATAGATTCCTGCAATTTTTGTGGATACATCATCTATGAAGCTTAAACGTTCTAATCCACAAGAAAGTTGACTTTTGCTCTTATACGAATAATGGAGGATCATACCGAGCAAATCTCAGGGGAGTTTTTCTGTTCTAATTCTTTTATTTTCCAGTTTTTAACCTTTAACACAAACAACGAGGACGTTGTTTAACTTAAGTGGGGGGATTGGAGAATTAGAACACTTACTTGTCCTAAACTTTTTCAAAATATGCTTAAAATGCACTTAATATATCAAAATAAAATTTTTTTTAGCATGTTTTTGTTTAAAGTCTAA
Organism: Artemisia tridentata subsp. tridentata; assembly: GCA_021014915.2. Classification (NCBI taxonomy): domain Eukaryota; kingdom Viridiplantae; phylum Streptophyta; class Magnoliopsida; order Asterales; family Asteraceae; genus Artemisia; species Artemisia tridentata. Next base: position 336,447,857 of record CP139506.1, read on the forward strand.
ATTACATAACCGCACACATAACTCTATTCTTTCAAAAATATTAAAACTTTAGTGTGCTGGTGACTTGTAAACTTTAGAACTTGGCTTGTATACTATTCGAGACCACCATAATAAGTATTATCTATATAATTGGAATGACTTGTCTAAATTGGTAAATTTCTAGGATTACACCCAAATAGCCTTTATATGTTATGTGATATTAACTAACTACACTGGTTAGTTAACCCCGTATAAACCTTTTGTTACTCTCACTTTTAGAGTAAGATACCCCTAGAAAAACCCTCAGAGCCATTCCTTTCGTCTCTTACACCTTTGTTATAATGTTTCGATACATCCTTACACCTTAGCCTACCCTGTAGATTAAAATCCGTGGTTAATTGCTTTAGGCAAAGTGTGTTTCCTTACATTACCTGTGTTCGCGTGCGTAATTCATTATCTTTGGTTAGGTCGGGAAATTGCACAATGCAATTGGTATGAAAGTAAATATTGTATAACTTTTAGTTTATTTTTCGTGTGTTTGCTACTTTCGCTATTACAGTTATTTCTGAAAGAATGAAGAATATGGAAAAATTATCCGGAAAAATAGTGATAGAAAAGTTGTGAAATTTTACACATATATGTAGAAAAAAAAAATCGAAAAAATAGAAAAGAAAAAGAAAAAGGAAAAGTTGGAAGTTTGTTTTAACCAACTTATGTAAAGTTTTGTATTAAGTGGGAGATATCACCACTATTTTTTGTTGTATATTATATTTATGGATTGAATGGGAGTTGGCCGTTATGGGAACGCCAACTAAGGTTATTCTTTGATTGGGATCTTGTTGAGTATAATTCGTGTCTGCCTAAAGCGTGTGTTTCAAGTGTTAAAGCGTGAGTTATTCAATGATATGAGTCTTATTCATGGGATGGTTGGGAAAGTGATTAACCACACTTAGGATTTTAATTTATCTGTTTTGTTTATTTTTCATTGAGAAAAGTCCAAAATACATCCCTGTGCTTTACCCAAAATCCGATTTACATCCTTAAACTTTTTTTTGGAACAAAATCATCCCTCCGTTAGTAAAGTTGGCACAAATACATCCCTCTGGACTAACGATGCAAAATTTTGCCCGTTAAGTGCCTCACGTGTTAGTCACGTGAGGGGTATTTAGGTCTTTTTGTATAAGTCCCATGTATAACCCGCCTCTTTTTAGTGGATTCATTCTTCCCCAAATCAAATAAAAACCCTAATCCCAAATTCATAAACCTAATTCCAACATTCTTCCCCAATTAAAAAAAAACCCTAACCAAAATCAGGTAACCCCAAGCATGTCCCACACTATGATTTGTAGATGTGGGCTACCAACTGTTATTCGAACTACATGGAGACCAGCCAACCCTGGAAGACGATTTTATTGTTGTCCAAAACCTGTAAGTCGTGAACATTTTGTTGAATTTGAAAGTGGATGTGTAAGTTTAACTGTTTTTTAATTATTTATAATTGCTTGTTGTAAGGAACCTAATGATGGGTTTCAAGACTGGGTTGATCCTCCAATGTGTGCTAGATCCGTCATGATTATTCCTGGATTATTAAACAACATGAATCAGCTTCAAGAAGCAGTTAGGGAAACTGCTGCAATAGCAAGGGAAAATGCTTCAAAAGCTAGAAGATTCAAGATCATGTTAGGATTAAGTTGGTTGTTCTTTGTTATGTATTTGATGATGAAATGAAGTGAAATGTACTAATGTAATGTTTGTTGTTATCAATAAAATATGTATGGTTTTTTTGTGAATTCACTGTGTTAAGGTTGAAATGGGTTAAATTGGTACAAGTGCAAACAATGTGGTTGACTTTCAATGGGTTGAATTACATTGACTGATCAATAGGGTGTTAGAAGGTGTGAAATGTTAGCTGCAAAAAAAGAAAAAGAAAAACAGAGATATCTGTTTGATAGCATGATAGCTGCAAACAGATGTTTGATAGCATGATAGCTGCAAACATAGTCATAGAGTGCATGAAACAAACCAACAACATTGATTAACAAGAAAGACATAAACATTGATCATAAATATTGTAACCTTCATACAGTCTAATCAAAACCAAAAGACATAAACATTGATCCAAACAGTGAGGCATACAGAGTTTCAAAAGACAAACACTGATCTTAACCTTCATACAGTCTAATCAAAACCAAAAGACTTAAACATTGATCTCAAAAGACATTAACTAACACCTAATTCAGAGTTTGGCTTTTCCCTTTGATACTTTTTTAGCTTTTGCAGAAATTTGAGATCCACCAACACCTGAACATTGTGTTCCACCAACATTTGAACTCTGTGATCCAGCAAAAGAAGTAGCTTGTGATCCAGCAACCTTCATCTTACATGTTCTTTTGTTGTGTCCTGTCATGTGGCATTTAAGGCATGTCACTGTTTTCCCAATCCTAGACAACTTACCATTTTTAGACATCCTTTGGGTTGATATCTCATCTGCAGTCTTTCTCCTCTTTTTTGGTGGCCTTCCAATCTGTTTGTGAACCTTTGGGGGAATGATAATGTATGGGCTAGGATGTTTCTTCCACAATGGTCTTCCAGTGCAAGGTTTGATGGTGTGAGTGTACTGCTTCTTCCAAGTTGTGAGCCAATAGCATCTATGCACCCATGTCTCTGGCAACCCAATTTCAGAACTGTTTGCAGCCATGTTATTGATGACTGCAACTGCATGTTTACAAGGCATTCCAGTGAGCTCCCATTTTCTACAGCTGCAGGTCTTATCTTGGACATCAACCACACACTGGTCTTGCCATGGGCCACTAACTTGGTATTTTGTATCACCACCAAAAAGAACCTAGCATTATACCATAACAGTTGATTTAATAAGCAATACATTACAAATTTAGTAACCATTATAAAGATAACAGTTTACCGTGTAGAAAGTGGCATCATGCTTTATTGCATCAAACAATTTTGTTGCAGCTGGTGTTAAAGGTCCTTGACTCTTTGCTATGACTTTTTTAACATTAACTATCCTTTTCATCAAGTATTCCCTAACGAATTCTAGTGCTGTCAAAATTGGAGCATCTCTCCCATCCAACAACTGTCTATTAAAGACTTCACACAGATACTGTTCTGTAAAATCACCTTTAACCTTCATCACTGCCTGAGCCTTTGCTCTTTTGATCTTGCTTGTAGAGATATTAACTTGATATTTCTGTTGCAGTTGTTCCTTTAAGGCTTTAATTGGGATTTCAGGGTTTGGTTTGATGACATCTTCAATATCCTTGGTAAGAAAGCTGTTTGTGCACTTTCTCACATCTCTTGTTTGCAGACAATCATGTGAATCATTTAGGGTTTGTACAGTCCATGTGCCTTGTTTGTTATTTGAAATGTGTAAAGTCCATGGACATGTAATATCTTCATAAATATAAGAGCCCTTTTTCCCACCTACCTTTATCCTCAATCCACCCACTTTATTTATTCCCTGTCCAACATCATTTGGCCCACTTGTATTTGACCCACTAGCTTTTGTTGGCCCAGTAGAGTCTGTAAACACAGGACACTTTCCCCTGCATACTACTCTTACCCTTTTTTTGTCATTCTTCCAAGTATACAACTGTCTTCTACTAGCCACAGCAACTTCATTAACCAATGCTGAAATTTCTTTTTTATTCCCAAACTGTCTCCCCAAAAAAACTGAGTCTTTACTTTGGCCTACACTCCCACTATGATGAGCATTTTTCTTTCTTAAATTTGACATTGCTCTCTTTCTTCTATGAGTGCTATTTTCATTAACACTTTCAGTCTCACTTTCACTGTCAATGTACATAGGCATATCAAAGTCATCTAGATCATATGCTTCTTCAAATTCTGAGTCAACAGTTTCACTGGCATTGTCATTTCTAACTCCCACCCATTCTGCATCTGTATCAACATTTTTATAGAATTCTTCCATATCTACATCCACTTCATTTATCTCATGTTCCTCATCTGTTTGTATATAATCACTATCTTGGCTATCATCACTCTCAGAACTAGTCTCATTCTCTCCACTAAAACTCTCAGAGTTACTAGCATCACTAGTCTCATTCTCTCCACTGAAACTCTCAGATTTACTAGCATCACTAGTCTCATTCTCTCCACTGAAACTCTCAGAGTTACTAGCATCACTAGTCTCATCTACATTAGCATTCATAGGTGGTCCATCTACATTAGCATTCATAGGTGGTCCATCTACATTAGCATTCTCACTTGGTCCATCCTCAAGCAACAACATTGGCAATCTAGTTGCCTTCAAACCAGGCTTCTTAATGGTCTTCTTAACTAAAGCACTAGTTTCTTCTTCATCTATTTCCTCCAAAATCACTTTATGTGGTGATGTAAATGGTGATTTCAAATAAGTATCTAGGACTGTATAACCATGCTCAATATACACATCAATCAGTTTCACCTTATCAGCATACCCAACTAGGTTAAGCACATCCATATCACCACCTAGTGCTTGTAATCCATGATCTAAGTCAGTGTTAGGTACTCTCCAATGATAGAACATCTTACAACCTTTACCCTTGTAACCTAACTTTTTAACCATGTCATTTAACTCAATCACAGAAAATAAGTCCACATCTATAAAGTCTACATAATTATGATTCCCATTTGTGTAGGTTCTACCTGGGGGTTCAGTGAAAAAACCACCATGATGAATCTTCAATGAGAAAAAGTTTTGTCTTGTACCTGTTATTAGCAAGTAACATAAACAAAATTAGGGTTTCGATCTTTAAAAGATTATGTGGTTATAAGTGAAATTAAACTTACTATATGCTTGTTGTTCATCCACAGGATCATCATAGTCGCGAATTGTCCATTCCACAACCACCATTGTTGTTAAACATATGTTGAACACTGGAATTGGATTTGGGGGTTTTTAAATTTTTTTTTTGTTTCAGTGGGTTTTAGAGGGAAAACGAGGTGGGGGAAATGATTTTCCCACTAAAAAGAGGCGTGACTTATACAAAAAGACCTAAATACCCCTCACGTGACTAACACGTGAGGCACTTAACGGGCAAAATTTTGCATCGTTAGTCCAGAGGGATGTATTTGTGCCAACTTTACTAACGGAGGGATGATTTTGTTCCAAAAAAAAGTTTAAGGATGTAAATCGGATTTTGGGTAAAGCACAGGGATGTATTTTGGACTTTTCTCTTTTTCATTTTTACACCAAATTGTATCCCAAATATTATCCATACCCTATATATATCATTCTTCATCCAAACCTTTGATTTATTGAGATTAGGGATTTGAGCAATCTTAAGTATCGTAGTCGTGGATTCGGCTATGTATTTATGATTTTGTCGCCCTTTTTGATATAACATTATTGGTGAAGATTACTTGGTCTTATCTTTAGCCTATTCGAGTTAAAGATTTGAGCAATTGCAAGTATCGTGGTCGTGGATTCGATCATGTATTTGTGATTTTGTCGCCTTTTCTGGAATATGAGATCGATAGAGACTAAAAAGGATGATCAACCCTTAACCAACAAACCCTTTTTACCGCTTTAGACTTGTTATTCTTTGGCTTTAGTGGGGGAGATGCGTATACTTGCCAAGCCTATGATAGAATATTCGTCACGACTAAGCAACTAAACGATTTAGAATTGTTTTACATTAAAAATTATTTTGGTTTCTACTTCGTTAAGTGTTTGGTTGTGTGATTATGATAAAACGAATACGTGCTTAAATATAAAAATAAATCCTAATATCTTTTAGGATACATTTTCATTTGATTAATTCTAAGGTTTACTTGGGGACAAGTAAAGTTCAAGTGGGGGGATATTTGATGAACTCAAATAAGTACATTTTATTATCATCATTTATCCTATTTATTTGACTTGTTTTATTATATTATACATGAGAATCGATACGTTAATGTTTACTTTAGTAATTCTCAGGTAAAAACAAGCATTATGTGAAACTTGGCGATTTTGGACTAATTATGGAGCAAAACAAGCAAGATGTCAAAAGCCTACTGAAATCCAGAAGATCGAGCTCGTTCTACTCCAGATACGCCGCAACATACTTCTAACATACGGCGTATCACTATCAAGATTTCACAAGTTACAATCCAAGACAATCCAAGTACATGCGCCGCATACAAAGATCAAGATACGCCGCATCTAAAGACGGTGTACGAATATATTAATCTTGGACCCCACGCGAAGTTAAGTCAATGCGCCGCATCTATTCATTCTATGCGCCGCATCGACCCCTCAGACAGAAACTATAAATACCCCAAGGACAGATGAATTTGGAGAGTTTTTGGAGAGCTTAACTCAGAGACCGAAGACAGAAACCCTAAAGCCGAATTCAGACGACCAAGCAGCACAAGACACACCTAAACGAAGATACAAGAGCTGTAAGAAGGTCCTGCATGTATTCAATTCATTAAGTAGTTTTGTTTTATTGTATTAGTACACTTTAATTCATCAGGATTGATGGGCTTGTGTCATGTGACTACGGAAAATCATGCACTCCCCTTAATATTGCTTTCCCATTAATTAAAGTTTATATGTTGATGTCTTTGGTGACTTTTATTAGTGCATTGATAACCTCTGTGTCTAGCTGAGCATTGCTTGGGTCGCCATGCCCCTTCCTCGCCTATTTAAGAGACGCTTAATAAATAGGATAGACATAAGTAATCATTAAGGGTTTACTCGCCGATAAGATTAGAGCCACCGAGAAAGGTTTAATTATATACACTTCATATAAAACTAGCAATAAAACAAGTGACAAGCTACTTAATTATCAGGACAGGTCTTCTTATTGTCTCAAGTATCTATCTGTGTACGTGTGTGCTAATCGCTGATTCGTGCTCATTAGTTTAGTTTACTATTTAATCATAACCAAACCGTGCCAGTCTCTCAGGCTGAACCCCCTTGCGTTAGATTAGGTTGTATAGTTAACTTAGGATATTAAAATACTGATTAGAATAACTAGATAATACGTTCCACTCTTAGTGATCGACACTCTACTTACCATTATATTCATACTGACCGGGTACACTGCTCGTTAAGTGTGTGTGTTATTGATAAGTCGGCTAAATATAAATTTAAAACTTGAGTAGGCATTAATACTGCTAAACCGCAATGACACATCACACGCATCAACCTCCACACCCATATCAACTGCTTTTTATACTAATGGTGTTGTGCAGGACTTTCAAGAGGATTCTGAGGATGGAATTGATGAAAGGACTAGTGATGAGTACCTAAAAGATTTAAACTTGGAATTCCAAGAGAGGGCACTCCTTGCTAGTTCAAAACGTTTCATCAAAAGAAACCAGTCCAACTTTTCAAAAGGAAAAGCAAATGAAACCACTGAATGTTTTAATTGTGGTAAAAAGGGTCATTTTGCTAGGGACTGTTATTCTAAAACCATCTCAGAACCCTCTTACAAATTTTCAGGAATTAGTTCCTCAGGAACTAGCAAGTTTCAACCTAGAATGTTTCAGTCTACCCAACAACTTCAAAACAAGGGTCAAAAAGACTTTGAAGCAAAATATAAGAAAGCTAAGGCTAAACTTGCAATTCTTGAAACTAATCCCTCTATGTCTCAGGCTGCTCAAACATCCAAACCTATTCAAACAAAGAACAAGGTTTTAGTAGCTGAAGCATATGACTAGGATGAAGAAGAGGTCTCCTCAGATGAGGAAATTAGAGTGAGTGCACTGATGACACTCTCTGATGGTGATCAGGTAGCTGTTGGGAAAAGCCATTCAAGGAATGGAGAGTGGGTAAACATCACCATGAAGAAGGTAAATACTTTACTTTCTATGGATGATAATTCTGATTGGCAGTCTTACATGGATTATATTTGTGTAGATCTTAAGTTTGTTGAGGAACAAAGGCTTAACCTTTTTTCAAAATATAACAATATAGTGTCAGAATTGAATAAATGTAGAGATGAATTGATTGTACTGAAGCAAGCCAAATTAGAAACAATTACTCTACAAATTCAGAACACTGAAATTTTGAAACAAAACCAAGCCCTACAAACTGAACTTAACAAAGAAAAGGCTGTCATCCAAGGCTGGACCAAAAAGAACCCCAAGGTCTTTGATACTGTGGGTTTAATCCCTAGGAAAACAATAGGAATTGACCATCTCATGGTTAACCCCTATGTGAGTCCCAGTGAATTGACCTTTGTTCCAGCTGGCATATCATTTGAGCAAGAAATGCTTCCCAAGTCAAATGACTGGATTGTCAGGGAAAACCCAGTCAGTAAGTTACCAAACTTTGAGACTAGAAAGATCTTGCTTCCTGAAAGTCAGGCCTTGAAAAATACGCTTGGACTCTATGACCAACTCAGTAGTACTGAGTTAGTAAGTGAGCCTGAATCAGATTCATATCCACCACTCCCTCCACTGAATACCCTTCAGGGTGCTGCACCAAACTCTGGCCTCCCACCAATGGTCTACTCCCAACACTCTCCAAAGGAGAGATCAGGAATGGGAAAAACAATCCTGAAAAGACCAACCCTTGAAGTCTCAGTAAATACTGATGACTCATCAACTTCAGTCCCTTCTGAAGTAATAACCCAAAGCCCTAACTCAAAATTTGATCAGTTGGCTGAAATGGTCAGGAAGCTGGGTGAGAAGATTGCATCTTCTGAGAAACCTTCTCAATCCAAGAAGAAGGAACAAAAACCAGCTTCCTCAAGCACCAAACCCAAACCCTCAAAAACCCTGAAAAGATGTGAGTTGTGTAACTATACCAATCATTTCATTGATGATTGCTATAGAATCCTTTACTGCATGATTTGCAAAAAGGATGATCACAGGACCTCTGATCACAAAACACACTCAGTCACATCAAAGATGGCAAGCCTTAAAGCTCAGTCTTTAAACTACCCTTCTGATTCTAAACAGAAACAGAAACAAAAGGCCAAGCCTTTTGCACCTTGCCCCTATTGTGGGTTCAATGACCACCATCCTAAGGATTGTCAAATTGACAATTGTTGTGAAAATAGTGGAGGCCCCACTCATGACACCTCAGGACGTGATAAGGTCATTCAGGCCAGAAGAGGTATGACAAAGTCAGCCTCTCAGTCTACTGAGTCTACATCTGCAATCAAATGCATAATTTGTGGTAGCTCAGTCCACACCACCACTGACCATAAATCAATTGTAAATGTTAAAAAGACCCCCAAAGCTAAGCCCTCCAAGAAGTGGAGTCCTAGAAAGAACTAACCCAGTTTACCATTTGTGCAGAAACATGCCAGGGATCCTGTTTGGCATCTAGATAGTGGATGTTCAAGGAGCATGACTGGTGTAAAAGAGTATCTGCACAAGTATGTGGATGAATCAGGACCCAAAGTGATATTTGCTGATAACTCATCATGTCTCACTGAAGGCTATGTTTCAGTAAACTGCAATGGTATAGTCTTTACTAGGATAGCTTATGTAAATGGTCTTAAATACAACTTGATCAGTGTCAGTCAACTATGTGATGCTAAATACATAGTTCAGTTTGATGATAAGCAAGGAATCATCTTCAATGCTAATAAGAAAGTTGTCCTTATTGCACCAAGAAGGCATGATGTTTATGTGTTGGACATGTCTAGTCTAACTCAGAATGGAACTTGTCTCTTTACCAAGGCCACTGATACTCTCAACTGGCTTTGGCATAAAAGACTCTCCCACCTGAACTTCAAAAACATAAACAACCTTGTGAAATAAAACAAGGTCCTTGGCTTACCATCTCTTGTGTTTTCAAAGGATAAACCATGCTCAGCTTGTGAAAAAGGTAAACATCACAGAGCATCCTTTAAAACCAAAACAAACTTTTCCATCAGGAACTGCCTACATCTTCTCCATATGGATCTATTTGGACCAATCAGTCCTAGATCCATTAACCATGAGAAGTATACTCTGGTCATTGTGGATGAGTACTCAAGATACACTTGGGTATACTTCCTGATCAAAAAGAGTCAGGCAGCTGAAACAATTATGTCCTTTGTTAGGAATATTGAAAATCAAAATGACATCAAAGTCAAACAGATTAGAACTGACAATGGAACAGAGTTCAAAAATTATGAACTTGAATGTTTCTGTGATGAGAAAGGAATTTCCCAAAAATTTTCCTCACCTTACACATCTGAGCAAAATGGTGTGGCTGAAAGGAAGAATAGAACCCTCATTGAAGCAGCCAGGATAATGCTAAATGGATCAGTCCTTTCCAAACACTTCTGGACTGAAGCAGTAAAGACTGCCTGTTACACACAAAACAGATCCATCATTGTTAAGAGACATAGCAAAACTCCTTATGAGTTATTCAAGGGAAGGATCCCTGACATCAACTACTTTCATGTCTTTGGGTGTCCTGTGTTTATTCATAATCACAAGGATCACTTAGGAAAATTTGATGCCAAAGCTGATGATGGATACTTCCTTGGATACTCTCTTGTCTCAAAGGCCTTCAGGGTGTTCAACACTAGGAGACAGCATACTGAGGAAACATTTCATGTTACCTTTGATGAGAGCACTGATGCAATCAATGTCTCTAACAACTCAGTGGAAGAGATAGGTATTAATGAATCATCAAGATACCCTCCTGATGAACATCATCCTGAAAATGGTCCTTCCACTCAGTACCAAGCAAATGCTGACATCTCCTATTACATCATCCCCCACAACCTTCCTTACCCAACCATCACTGAGTTTGTTGAAGCACAAAGAAGTACTGATGCAATCATTCAGTCTGAACAAAATACTCAGGAACCAAACAATCACAGTGATGAGTCAACCCACTCAGACACTCAAGATGCTGAAGATCATCATGTGTCTGATCCTGATCCTACCCATCAGGCCTCTACAAGTTCTAATCAGTTTCCAAGACCTCAGGACAGTTGGACTAGGTCTCAGGATATAGAACTTGTCAATATAATTGAACCCAAAAGTGTCAAGGAAGCACTTAATCATCCAAGTTGGGTTCAGGCCATGCATGATGAACTGGAACAATTTGACAGAAACAAGGTAATGACCTTGGTCAAGTGTCCTGAAGATGTTTCAGTCATTGGCATGAAATGGGTATTCAAAAACAAATCTGATGAAAATGGCATAGTCATTAAAAACAAAGCCAGACTTGTAGCCAAAGGCTATAATCAACAAGAAGGCATTGACTATGAAGAAACATTTGCACCAGTAGCAAGGATGGAAGCCATCAGGATCTTCCTTGCTTTTGCTACATACATGAACTTCAAGGTGTACCAAATGGATGTTAAAAGTGCATTCTTAAATGGTTCACTGAAAGAAGAAGTTTATGTTCAGCAACCTCCTGGATTTGAAAGCCATGAGTTTCCTGACTATTTCTGCAAGCTTAACAAAGCCCTTTATGGACTGAAACAAGCTCCCAGGGCATGGTATGAAACTCTTTCAGCCTTCCTGATCCGAAATAAATTTTTCAGAGGCAAGATAGATAACACATTGTTTATCTACAAGACAAATAATGATGTCATACTTGTACAAGTGTATGTTGATGACATCATCTTTGGCTCAACAAGTTATAAACTTTGCAAATAGTTTGAAAAAATTATGGCAAAGAAATTTGAAACGAGCATGATGGGAGAACTGACTTACTTCCTTGGTCTGCAAATCAAGCAGACTGATAAAGGAACCTCTATCAGTCAAGAGAAGTATGTCAGAAGCCTACTGAAGAAGTATGAGCTCAGTGACTGTGCCTCAGTCAAGACTCCCATGGTACCCCCAAACAACCTTGGTCCTGATCTTACTGAAAAACCAGTGAATCAAACTCTTTTTAGAGGAATGATAGGATCACTGATGTATCTACTTGCATCAAGGCCTGATATCCAATTCTCAGTCTGTTTGTGTGCCAGATATCAATCTGACCCAAGAGAATCTCATATCACTGCTGTGAAAAGGATATTCAGGTACCTGAAAGGTACTCCAAACCTTGGATTATACTATCCAAAATGTTCAGGCCTTGATCTTAAAGGATACTCAGACTCTGACTATGCTGGATGCAACATGGACAGGAAAAGCACCTCAGGCTCCTGCAAAATTCTTGGTGGAAAACTAGTCTGTTGGAGTGCTAAAAAGCAACAATCAGTTACCATGTCCTCAGCTGAAGCTGAATATGTTGCAGCAGCTAGTTGTTGTGCAAATGTACTCTGGATGAAAAGTCAACTCAGTGACTATGGAATTTAGTACAAGATGGTTCCCATCTTTTGTGATAACACAAGTGCAATTTCCATCTCAAACAACCCTGTTCTTCATCAGAGAACAAAACACATTGATATTAGATATCATTTCATCAGGGACCATGTCATGAATGGTGACATAGAATTACACTTCATTCCTACTGAATATCAGCTAGCTGATATATTCACCAAGCCATTGGATGAACCAACTTTCACAAGACTGAAAGCTGAACTAGGAATGTTGGATATTGAGAATCAGTCCACTGATTGATTCCATCCAAATAAGTGTAAATTCTGAAAAATCCAAGTCCCTGACTCAATGTGTTCTTCAGTGAAATAAATCACTGAACCTCAGGAACTAAACCCAAGTTCCTGAAATCTTGAACCTCAGGAACTAAACCCAAGTTCCTGAACCCTAAGTCCTTAGGAATTAAACCCAAGTTCCTGAACCCTTGAACCATCAGGACTAAACCCAAGTCTTGAAAAAACAGGTTCACTGAATGAACAGTCATTCAGGGCCCTTAGATGACATTCAATGCTAACTTAAATGCTCTAAGTATCTAGTTAGTAAATGTCCGAGGTTGGTAACTGAATTCTTATTTAATATAATAATATTTGTTCTTTTGCCTTTCTAGCATGCACCTCATGGGCCACCACATTCCCACTTGGCATTTAATGCCTCTCCAATCACATAACTGATATGTAATGACTCAGCTCTGCAAGTTATACTTTTTGCAGACGGCTCAACTGTTTGCCTAGACAGTTGCGCCAAATAGGGATAGTGGGGTGGTTAGGCATTAAATGCGGATCTCAAACGTTTTTATTCAAAACGATTTTCAAAATAATATCTTTTGAGAAAATAACCGCTCAAATGCCTAAAATACCTTCCACTTCACTTCCCTATAAATACCCCACTAACAAGAAACACACACACGCTTTTTAGAAATCTTAAGCAAAATTTTGCCCTTTTCTTTCAAAACCAAAAAATCTTGTGTGTGTGTTCTTAGCTATTAAAAACCCAGACCATTTGTTGATTACCCAGACTTTCCCAAAAAAAAATGGCTTCTTCTATGGCTATTACATACGCCCTAAATGTGGAATTCACAATGGAGGGCGTAGACTTAACCAAGAACAATGTGGTAGGCAATTTTGCCTATCCCCAAAAGTTTTAGGCGTACAAGAATGTAGTTAAGTATCTACAAAACTGCTTTCTTGCTACAACATTTACAAAGACCCCCTCAGTCATATATCATGACTACTTGAGGGAATTTTGGTGTACGGCAGTGGCAACTATCCCTGAAGACACCAAGGACTCAATCATAACATTCACAGTGATGAATGGGAGAAGGACCCTCTCCCTTGATTACAAAACCTTTATCAAAGCCACTGGCCTTGATTTTGCTGTGAATTTTGTGCCCAACCCCACTGACCAAGAAGTTAAAGCAGAGTTGCTTTTTCTAGGGCCACAAGACCCCAGACAACCTGAGGTGGCCCCAGGTTCATTATTGGCTAAGGCACCAATAATTAAAACTTGGTTTCCCCCAGCCTGGAGGATCCTGATGACTTTTGTCATTCAGGTCATGGGAGGCAACAAATCCTCCACGGAACAATTGAACTCATCACAACAATTGATGGTGTTCAGTATCCTAGAGGGTAGAAAAATAGACATCGGAGGAATAATCTTCCGAGACCTCGTGTCCAAGCTCTCAGGAAAGTCTAGGCAAAAACACATGTCCTATCCTAGATTCATTTCCTGCGTGCATCAGGACCTACTTCACACTGATTATATGAGGCATGACGCTCAAGGTTCTAAACCTGACGTCCTACACAAGGCTAATTATACTAGTGACATTACTGAGGTACAACCAATCGCCCTAACCAACTACATGCTGGTAGTCATTCAGGGTGACAAAGCTGTCTCACCCATTCCTTCTCTTGAAAAGCAGGAGAAGAAGAAAAAGAAAGCAGGGACCAAGAAGGTGGTTAAACCTAAATCACTCGCCCTTGGATCTTCTGCCTCAGAACCCTCAGAAGGGGAAACAATGGCCAAGACCTCAGAGACACCCATCATTGAGACCCTCTTGACCCTAAATCAAACGCCAACGGAGGTCACTGATAAATCATCCTCAGTGTCCTCGGGCAAACCTCAGTTTCCTCATGGCTCTACTGACATACACAAGTTGGTAGGGTCAGGAACCTTCAACCTCTCACATCCCGATGAAGGCACTGACAAATCACAATCAGCGCCTGAGGGAGAAAAGGGTCCTGAATCCTCGGTTGGGCAGCACTACTCAACTGGGAAGGGGACCCACACCCAATCACATCCCGATGAAGGAACTGATAAATCACAATCAGTGCCTGAGGGAGTCAAGGATCTTGAATCCCCAAAAGGGCAGTACAACCCTGATGGGAAGGGGTCCATCAACAATCACAAACTGTGCCTCATGATAGTGCTGGAAAACACCCGTCAGTACTTGAAGGCGCAAAGGGGGACAAAGACTCAGAGGGATTGAAACCACCCGCTGATACGGAACCCATCACCCAATCCAGTCTCTCGGGAACTGACTTCAAACACCAGGCTGAGCAAACCCACTCAGTTATTATGGAAGGGTCAGGACCTGGCCAAAACCCGTTGCAGATTCAGTCGATGGCGGATCTTCGGGCTATTCTTATGTCTGATGAAGAGCTCCGTATAGAGAGTGAGGAAGAAGTTTATAAGGTAGGTGATGATATGAAGACTGATGCTCAACCCACTGATAAATCGCATCAGTCCTCTCCACATGGTACATGGTGAAGAATCAAAGTCTCAAGTTGATCATTCTTCAGACTCTGAATCATCCTGCCCTCCAGAACTCAAGAAGTATGACAACATTCTTCCTCTCACTGAAAGACAATTGGTCAAGTTCCTACAAAAGGCCAACAATGCTCTCTTTACTGGGCTAACTGAAGAAATTTTTGACCAACACTGTGAAGCTGCTGTTCATTATGTCAACCTGAAGGAATCAGTGGAATTCTATCATGATGATGTTAATGAGCACAAGTCATCTATCTCCTTCTCCCTGACAAATCTTGATGATAATCTTAAACTATTCAACCAAGCTCTCACCAACATACACAAGAGCGTTGCAACTATTTAAGAGTCAGTGAAAGATGACCCTGAGCTTAATAAGAAAATTCTTCAGGTTTCTGAGGACTACCATCAACAGTCAACTCAGTTGACTGAGCTGATAAACATGCTGAAATCCTCCAATCTTCAGGGACTCAGCTCTATAGTGGACTCCATCAAGTCTTCCCTGGGTCTTATGGAGTCACACTTGGCATCTTGGGCTACATCTTCTTCTTCCTTGGCTTGGAATCTTGGGCCAAGGATGACAGCAATAGAGGCTTCTCAGGCTTCTCTTGAGGCTAAGGTCTCAACTCTTCAGCAGGACACCTCAGACATCAAATCGATGATGACTGAGATTTATCAAGCCTTCAAAGGTCAGGCTGCTCCCTCAACTTCAGTGAGCGCTCCAACTCTTGCTCTCACCATGACTCAAGCAACAGTTGAGGGGGAGAAGGTCACTGAAGAACAACCTGAACAACCTCCTTCTCACACTGAGGGGGAGATTCCTGAGACAACCCCATCTTCATCTCACCAAGACAAAGGCAAAGGCATTCTCACAACCACAGAGCCTGAGCCTACAGGGTCCCTTATGAAATAAATGGAGTAATGTATCACCTCACTGAGGCCCAAATTACGGCTCATTTAGAAAAGGAAGAAGGGTTGAAGAAAGCTGCTGAAGAAGAAAGGCAAAACAAGTCTGCCCTCATTCAGGTTGTCAGAGAAGAGGCTGAGAAGATTGGTCTTGAGCCAAAAGAACTTGCTGGAAGAAAGGTTGGTGAGAGCTTTGTGAAAGCTCAGGATGCTGAAATGTCGGCTCTCAGGAAGAAAAGAGAAGAAAGGCTGAAAAGGACTGAGGAGATAAGACAAAAGAGAATTGAGAAGTACCAATGGGTCATGACAAGCAGACTGAGACCTGAACCCATTACTGATGTAAAGATTCATCAGAACACCAAGCCTGCTGTCATCACTGTTTTCAGAGGTCCTGATAAAAGGAACTTTGAAATTCATGAGCCCTTTAGGTTCACTGACTTTGGGATCACTGAATTGGATGAACTGGGTCCAATCATATTCAAGAAGTCAAATGTTGCTGTCAGAGAACTAATGAAGTCCCTGAAAGTTAGATATGAAAAGCTGAATGCAACACCTGAGGAACTTGGTATTCCCTCACTTCTCCCTGCTCCAGCCAGTCAGCCTGCCCCCTCTCAGACCTCTAGAAGAAAGAGGAAGATAATTGGATCTGAGCCTGAGATCAGAGTCCCTGGCCTTGAATGCAACAGAGCCCTCCCTGAAGGAGTTACATTCGTGAACAACAAGGTCATAGAACAACCTGATAGAGTGATATTCTTCACTGATGAGTTTGGAGATCCAGCCTTCCAAAGATGGAGTGATATTGATTTGGCAGGAATTAAAGCCATGCTTGGTTTTCTCATGATGGCCTCACCAATCCAGAGTCCTGAAAATGTGAGGTTCTGCCAAGACCTGAGAACCAAGATTCAACTTCATCCTGATCAACATGAGCTCGAATCCAAGAGACCCAAGCTTGAAGCCCTTGGATACAAACTGGACTGAGAATCTGCAACACCTCTATCATGTACATTTAGTAGTTAGGACCCTTGTAATGAAATTAATAAAATGATGTTCCTTTGTTTTGTTATTTCAGTGTCCTTATTTACTTTCTAGTACATTCAGTATGAACAGAAGTTATTAGCTCACTCATTACTGATCAAAAACACTTAAGCATAATTTATATCCAAATAGGGAGAGATTGTTGGGTCCTTCAGTACCCAAGAGTCGTTAAAACAGGATTTGAATACAAATTAAGCTAAGTGTTAATTAAACCGAAAACATTCTAAGTCACTGAGTGAACAGTCACTCAGTGAGTTACCTTCAAGATGCTCAGGACGAGTCTAAGAAGAAAGACTCACCAATTCAGGAAGGCGGTTCTCCCTGAAATGTTACTTGAGAGGAAGAAGAAGGTAATGGGATCAGTGAGCGTTAGACAAGAGCTCACTAAACCCCAAGTCTCCTCAACAACAATAACTGAAGACTGAAGGCAAATGACTGAAGAACTTGAAGCCTGAATAAAAGGCGGGATAAAGCGGGAAGGTTTTGAGAAGATAAGAACAAGTCTTATCGGGGTCAGACAAACCATCCCTCAAGTGACTAAAAGTCGAAGAAGTGTCAGGACTGACACTCGAAGACTTTTTGGCGCAATCCTATTAGTTCTTGGAAATGACAACTACTGTTGTAGTTGTCAGACACGCTTCCTATTTGTTTATGTAGTTTTAATCTTCAGTACTCTTAACATGTTTGCCTATAAATAGCAAACAGATGGAGAAAAGTGGGTTAGGTATTTTGTGCAATTAAAGCTTAGACTTTCACAATACCCCTTTTCTCCTACAAAGAGTAACGTATCCCCGAGATAGCTCAGTGGGTCGAATTGTTACCACTTAAAGCATTGCTTAAGTTTATATAGGAGACACCATACATTGTCTATTCAATCCCAAGTGTTTGTTCCGCAAAACACTTGGGTAATAGATTCTTTGATTCATTTCTAATAAGAATTTAAACGTTGAAAATACTTTGTGTTTTTATATTTACGTTTTATTAACTGTTAGAATTAATCAATACATTGTATTAGTCATAAATACAAATAGATTAACTTTATAGTTAACTCTAAGCGTGTTAAGGGAACAACAATTATCCATTTTGAATTTCAAATGCATATCACAAAAATCACGGATTTTTTTAAACTCAAATTTTTTTTCCAAAACCCTAATGTTTATCTATAAAGGCAGTAGGTGTACCGATTTGTTAACATCACATTTATCAATCGACATATATCTTTCATATCACAAAATCAGTCATGAATAGGTTTCCAGGGAAAAAAATTGGTAACATGGGATACCAGAAATCACCATCAGCACCAGGTAGCAGTTTCAGAAAGAGTGGAGGTTTTGGAGGTTCTGGAGGTTCAAAGGGTTTTGGTGGTGCTGGTGGACCAGGAGGTAAATCATTTCGTTGATACATTCTTAATTATGTTGTTGATACTAATATGATGTTTCTATATGCAATTGTGTTTTTTAATATTTCTTTTTAGGCTGATTGATGTTTTGTTCTTACCAAAGCTATTTGCTTCCAACTCCTATTATGCTGTGTTGCTTGCAAATTCGTATGAATGCTATTTGTTCTTACCAATCTTATTTGCTGATTGATGTTTTGTGTTGGTTGCAAATTCGTATAATACAATCTATTTATGAATGTTCTTTCTTTGTTTCTAAATCCTTATACAAATACTTTCAGATCCTTATATGTTGTGTTGTATTCTTTAAGTTGCATTCTGAATGTACAAAAGAATCAAGGATCTTTACATATGTTTCTTTGGCACATTGGATCAAAAACCAAAAGGGTTAATATATGCAGTAAAATTTTTATACGGCTGCAATTATGTACGTGTGTGATGATTTAGACATTAGAGTAGTAGAAGTGTTATTTTTGTAACTGAATGTTATCAAGGATCTTTACATTTCTTGCTGTGGCACATTGGATCAAAAAAATTAAAGGTTTAATGTATGCAGTAAAATTTTTGTACGGTTGCAATTATTTATGTGTGTCATGTTTTGGACATTAGAGTAGTAGAAGTTTTAGTTTTGTAACTAAATGTTATCAAGGATCATCACATATGTTTCTTTCGCACAATGAATGTTATACTGGTATTTACGATTTCAGAATTTTAAATACAAATACTTGCAAATCCTTTTATGCTGTGATTTTTCATTATTATACGATTATAATTGTAGTTTCATTTGTGTATATCAGGTAATGGTTTTGGTGGTACTGGTGCTTCCGGTGGATCAGGAGGTTAGTCATTTCTTTCATACATTGTTAATAATTTATTGCTACTCATATGATGTTCTTATATTCATCCATAAGCTGATCTATGTTTTCTTTCAACTCCTTATTTATATTCATTTGTATCATGTTTATTATAAAACAATGTATTTAGGAATGTTGTTTTTTTTGTAAATGCTTATATATGGTTTAATAAGTGTTGTATTTATGAATGTTTTTTGCTTGCAAATCCTTATCTTTACATGCTGTGTTGTTTTCATTATTATACGAGTATAATTGTAGTTTAATTTTTATATATCAGGTAATGGTCAGGATAAAAAAATCACACCTCTTAAAGAAGTGAATCCTATGTTGGATGACATAGCAGTTCGAGCCAGATGTATCTCAATTTGGCATTCGCATAAATTGAATGCTGAAAATGATCCATACAGCCTTGATCTTGTGCTGCAAGATGTCGAGGTATCTTCACTAACCTTTTTTCTATGTATACAATACCTTATTAATACAGTTTTATGGAACACATAATATGTCCAATGCAGAACACTAGGATCCAGGTCTACATAAAGAAAGAATTCATGTTTCGGTTCGAGCCACTATTTGAGGAGGGCCAATGTTACATAATATCAAACTTTGGGATTGCTGAGAATGGGGGAAAGCTTCCTTTGTTGCCGCATAGGTTCAAAATAAGTTTTTACAAGACAACCATTGTGACACGTATTGAACCTTTTGACAACAACAAACATGGTTTTATTCTAGAACCATTTGATCATTTGGGTGATCCTGAACATTACCAATACTATGATAACGACGCAGTTGGTACGTACTCGATCCATTTTGATCAATAACATTTCAATAACATTTATATGTTCTGTCACTTATATGCAACCAATATTTTTTTACACAGATGTCATTGGCTCAGTGGTTGGTATCGAGGAAATTGTTCCTGTTATTTCTGCAGGTGGGAAAAAGGTCCGTAGGACAGTTGTCGTTGAGTACACGGAGTAAGTATAAATAAACGAATTATCTATAATATATATTTTTACCCAAGTCATGTTAATGATTTTAGTATTTATTTATAACCTATTGTATGTATGTTATACAGGGCAAATCGTTTGAACCTCACTTTCTGGGACAAATGGGCGACCATGTGGGATCAGTATGCTAACAAGCGTGACGCCATTGATCATCTGGTGGTTATACTTCAACTGGGAAAAGTGAAGTACTGGGACGGTACGTGCATCGTTTTCTTATCTTATTTCTAATACATTCACTTATTTTATTCTTTATTAACTGTATGTATTCAATGTTTCACTAAGCAGGGTCAGCCGCAGTTCACAATGCCCTCTTCGGTTCTAAGATATTTGTCAACCGTGACATACCAGAGATCACTGAATTCAAAACAAGGTTGTTATCTTTTTTACTGTATAACTTAATGCAACAGTTCAATATTTCATTCTTATTAATATTATTAATTTATATTGTTTTGTAATTTTATTTTAGGGTTCAACAGCATGAAGGGTTTCAGCGTGATCAGCTCAAGATTGAGGTTTTCTCACCGGAAGTCAAGGTTCAAACGATGACTGAGTTTTTTCGTGGTTGTGTGAAAAGGATGGTTGGTGGAATCCGTGACTGTGAACCGGTGTGTTACTCATTCCAATTCTAAACTCTACACGAATTATCTTTCACCTATTTTCATTCATTGAATTCAAACATTTTCAATTATAAAATGCAGGATTCACATTGTATTGTTTTAGCAACAATACACAGGATCCACAAAGAGAGTGGCTGGGCGTACACAGCATGTAAAGAGTGTAACAAAAGAGTGGATGTTGTTGAGGGAAGGAATCACAAATCCATTTTTGTTTGTGAGGATCATGGCTCTGTACAGGCTGTATCCAGGTAACAAACATTAGAGTCCACAATCTTTATTTGTTATATTTTATTAGCATTTTTTAGATTTGCAAGTTTTTACATGCATGTTTATTTTGTTGTTACAGGTTTAAGGTAATTTTAAGGCTGATTGATGAGTCAAGTTCTGCCCCTGTGGTATTTTTTAACACCCAGTTTTCCAAGCTTTCCGGGCATACTGCCTGGGAATTGATGGAAACCCATGGTATGGACCCAGACGAATACTGGCCACATGAGGTGGACAACATAATCGGGAAGAAATGTCTGTTTAAGATCTACTACTCGGAGTACAATGTCAACAGGAACAACCACACCTATCGGTGTGATGGTTTTTCTGAAAACGTTGATTTCATCAACCATTTTAAGAAAGACTTTTTAGAAGATGACGTAGTAGACGATGTTCCTGATGAGGTAACCTATCATATAACATTTTAAGATATTAAAAATATTCAAAGTTTATAGTATCGTACAGTTGAGTAATTTTTTTTAATCAGGTTCCAAATGAGGAGTTCAGCACACCTTCTACTCAGGAGTTCAGCACACCTGCTTCTTTGATAAAAAAAAGTAAGCATCTTGGATCCCAGTTTGAGCCGTGTGTTGGATTTGCAGTCACCTCCTGCATCATGTGAAGCTCCTGGAAGTTCCTGAAGTTCCGGTTCAAAGAAGAGTCGTTGTTTGTCGCCACCTCCTGCAGCAGGTGAACCATCGGGAAGTGTAGGAAAGAAGCAACGTGTTGTTGTTGATCTCGATTAGGTTGAGAGCGAACCCGAGGATGAATCAGTTAACGGCACTCAACAAGATTTGGTCCAAGTCAAGATTGAACCAAAAGATTAGATCACTTCCAACAATTACTTGGTTTATCTGTGGGAAACTAGAAGGGGGGTTGAATAGTTTACCGGTTTAAAAACTTCTTTTAAAAATCTTGTTTTAAAAGTATGCTATTGGAAACTTTGATTCGAACTCTATGTTTAATCAAACAACACCAATATGAACTACAAACTAAGCTACGTAAAAATAACAAATAAGAGTAAAGAGTAGAGTTGGAAAGATCAAACCGAGACAGAGGATTTATAGTGGTTCGGCTACGAAGCTCTTCTTCGCCCTACTCCACTCCCCGAGTACCACACTCGAGAGTTTCAAACACTATATCAACAACCTCCCTTCAGGCGGAGAAAACCGTACACGTCGCTTATCCTATTTCCGACACTAAGCTAGATGTCGAGTGCTAATCTTAGCTAGCACCAATCTACCAAGGTCCACGTGACCAAACACACAAGCCCAATGGCTTCAAGAGATCACCAAGATCTCAACACGATCACAATGATCAACACTCACTTCACTCTACTCAACTAACACTAACCTAATGACCCTTGATCTTCTTGATCAATCACACAAGCCCAATGGCTTCAAGAGATGTTCACTATCTCTATAGATCACACTTGATCTTCACTCTCACTCACAAAAAGAAAATAAACTTGATGTATGCTAAGACACAACAAGGTTGTAACAAGTGTTACAAAAACCTATCAACTATAACTCTAGTATCTTCTTGATTACTTGAGTTCTTCTCTTGCCAATGAAGAGGGATGACAACACCTTGTATCAACTTGGATACTTGTGTTCTTCTCTTGCTAGTGAAGAGGTATGAAGAGGATCACTTGAAGGATGATTGGATCACTCTTGAAACAAAGAAAAACTAATCTAATTGACCCTAAGAAGTGAAAGGTGTGAGAGGGTTTTACTAAGAGATTTTTCTGTGTGTGAAGGGTGCCTAAAACTGTGAAAGAGGTGGGTATTTATAGGCAAAGAAAATCTGAACGTTACAATTCAAAATGGTACGGACGGCTCCACTAAATGACCCACGGCTCCGTTAAATTTAACGGTACCGTGGAGCCGTGGTAGACTAGGACGCTCCAAATTTTGTCTTTTCTGGTGAAAACTTATTTGGGGAAGGTTGGAGCTGATTTTGGGGGAAAAAATAGCTGTTGTGATTTTCAAACTTATTTTTCCATTAAAACATTTCTTAATATTTCAAAAATAATTTGTCATGTGTATTTTTGAAAAAATGTTTTGTCCCATTTAAAATGTGAATTTTCAAAACATGAATTCACTTCTTTGATCACTAGTCCAAGTTGTAACTTTGTTCAAGAGTGATTTGCGTAGAAACGGGATCTTCTGATTAAAAGCTTGTTAACGTTAATTTTAATGTAACGTGAGTTCACATTTTGTCATCCTCAAAACGTGAAGTAATCGAAAGATATAAATAACGTTTTTAGAACATTATTTGCATCAACAATCTCCCCCTTTTTGATGATGACAAAATATAAACTCATTTTAGGTTAAAATTAGTTTTAACAAGTTTTTAATGAGTTTACTCCCATTTCTCCCCCTTTTTGTCAAATCAAAAAGGTGGTTAAGGCTCCCCCTTGATGTGTACTCCCCCTCATTTGGAGAACACAAAGGAATCGAGCAATGGATCGTGCTACAAAACAAAGTTAGACGACAAATATACAATATCTAACAAGTAGCACATAAGACAAATATCCAACCACAATAAGAGAATTATGGCTAAGTAGCCAAAATGAAAAACCCATTACATAAATATGAAATAAATGTCATACATAAGTATGACTACAATAGGAAAGCAAATTAAACTAACAAGAAGACACATAAACTTCTAAAGTAACATGAGGCTTCTAGATTTGCTTCCAACTTCAAAAGGGTTCCTAGTCATTTATTTGAGGAACTAAACATAACCATGTTTAGTTTGGGCTATTGTGTGGTGGAGGTGGTGGAAGGATGATGGGTCCTATGGGTGGTGTGAGAAGGTGTTTTAGGTATGAAAACCTAAAGCTAAGCTCATCTCTAAGATTCATGATGAGTTCAAGGTTGTAGTTACAACAAGGGCAACTCAAGGTGTATGAGTGAAGGGGATACATGATTGGATAACCCATTAAGGGTTGAGGTGATGGTGATAGTGAAGGTGATGATATGTTGCTCCCAAATTCAAAGGGAGTGTTTGGTGAAAGGGTGAGGGTGAGAGTTAGAGGTTGTGGTGATGTTGAAAGTGATGAGGGTGTTGTGTGAGTTCCCAATTCAAGGGAAGTTGATGGTGATGAGTTGAGTGTTAGGGTTAAAGGGTGAATGGGACTAGGTGGAGATGAGTGTGTGTTGATTCTTGTTGTGGAGGATGAGGATGTAGGTTTAATAGAGGTTGCCTTGGATGGAGCTTGGGGTGTAGTGAAAGAAGATGATGAGTTGGTAGAGGTTATGGGTGTATGGGTTTCATCTTCATCATCCAAGGTGAGATCAATGAGGGGAATGTCATTGGTGATAGGTTTAGTTGATGATTGGGGTGTGTTGACATTCTTGATCCATTGATCAACTAGAGAGGTTTGGTTGGTTGGTTTGATGTTGAATCTAGGTTTCTTGAATACTCTTGATCCCATGATGATGGTATGGTGAATGTGAAGGTGTAAGGATGGGTGTAAGAATGGCAATGCATAATGTTAGCTTAAATAGCCAAAACATAAGCATGCAAGTGTGAAATGTTGGATTTGGGGATTTGGGTGCATGGGAATCAGGTTTTGGTTGCAGATTTTCTGGAAAAGATAGTCAAAAAGTGGAAGAGAATAGCAGTTTTCGTCTTCCAGAGGCACGGCACCATTAAAGGTGCTACGGCACCACTAAATTTAGTGGAGCCGTGGCCTATTTAATGGAGCCGTGGGATCTTTTGACCTTCTTTCCAGGTCTGCAGGTTTTAGGCAGCCTAAATGGGGAAATTTCTGGGGAATCCATTGGCTGCAAATCTCAAAGCCTCAAATTACTAAACACATAGAATTCCTAAAGCTAGTTTCAACTAGCAACTAACATGATCATGTGATCATCTATGTATTTAGGCAACTATTAAGCATGCATGAATTCAAGCATTTTTAACATCTAGTGCATGTAATAAAATAAACTAACATGCATGATTTAGGCAAGATAAACTAACATGAGGATTAATTAACAAGAGAATTAATCATGTTTAAAGGAAACACATCAAGCAAGTTAATGTATTAGGCAACAATGCCACAAACTATTAGTAGTATTTTAAGCATAATACTTATATTAATAATACTACTTAATTTATTTCCATCTAATCCTTTCTTTTCCCCAACTTCTTAATTTTGTTTCCAAGCCCTTTGATCGCCTTGCCGATGGACTTGAATCCCCCGATAGTTTGCTCATGCATCTCCACTTGTCTATTGTACATTGTGGTTTGCCTTCTCATCATGTGGGATAGATTTACCATCCCATTTTCGATGTCGGTTGTACGTCGAAATGATGAGGTATCAAGGTTACGAAAGTAGGTGTCGGGAGAAGGGATTTGAGAGCTAGAAGTTCCTTCTTCGTTCACCTCATCATCATCCTCATCCATAGGTTCAGATGATGATTCGTGACTGAAGGAGGAGGATGAATGGGGAATATCGGAAGTGGATTTACGACCACGTTTGGACCCTTTGTCCTTACGTTGCTTTGTACGACGTTGTGGTCCACCAAGTGTGTGCATAACTGGATTGACTAGGACATAGTCGACACTTTGAAGATGTGGGAAATGTTCCATGACCCACCTGAATAAACGAGTAAGCAACATGCCGTATGGCATGAGCTCATCGGACCGACGATGAATGTTGGCCATCCGTTTGACCATGTAGTATGCGAGGTTGAATGGTTCCTCGATACTAAGACAGTAGAGCATAAGGGCAAGACTTGCCGATACGTGATCACGGTTGCCCGCTAGGCTTAACACATTTTCACGTAGAAGAAGTTCCCAACTTCTAAGGTCGGGACGGAGTTCCCTGAGGTAGATTTTGGATGGGTCGAGAAAGACAACGGATCCATCACGTTTTTGGTACGTGTTGGCGACTCGAGGAATTTGGATAATTTGTTTGATTACTTCAATGTCGGGAATTTGGGTACTATAGGCACCTTCTATCTCAACATTGTAGTAAAGAGACTCTAGAGAATGGTCGTTGGTGTAAGCACACTGACCATATGAGGGAACACCAAGAATTTCACCAAACTGAGTGACAGACAGGGTGATATTTTGGTGTTGAATCCAAAAGTCAAGAAAGACGTTTCCGTCAGAGTCAGTGTAGGTACGAACACGACTGTAAAATTCGAGAACGAAAAGGGGACATATTTGATCGTTTATTGTGTATAAACAATCGAACCGAATAGAAGGGAAACAAGCACTGACTCTATCTGACATGACATAAAGTGCATCGACTACACGCCCTTCGTGTATGTATCGTGTTAGCACTTTGGAAAAATAAGCTTTTTGTTCATCAGTGATGTTTGGGTTTTCAAGTGTTTCAATGATGTATTTTCGGGTTAATTGATAATCATTCCGAGGCATTGTTTGTCTACAAAAAAATATTTTTGTATATGTTAGTTCGTTGCATTTTAATGATTAAACTTCTAGTGTGTGTGCCTAAATGCAAACAATGTGGAGGTGCGGCAATCTCGACTCTAAAATTATCCTAAAGAGATTACCCAAACGCTCCTAACTTCACTTTTGCTCAATCAAATATGTCGATCAATACATATCAATTATGTACTTCGAGCCATATTTGAGAGTTCATGTATGCATGCAAAAACGTTTTTAATTTGCATCAACAATGTATAAAAAAAAATTTCATGATCCTAGACTTGTGAAGATTTTCGAAAACTGATCGAATTGGGGTGTTTGGCAAATGCCTCAATCATGGTGCCAACAAGCTTTAAGATTGAAAAGCTTTAATGCAGAACGTTCCTAATCCAATTTTAATCATCCTAAACATGATTCCATTACAAATAATCAATCATAATCCGAATTTAGTGATTAATTTCGGATTAGGTTTTGCAACATAAATGGGTTTTTGGAAATCCTAGGTTTAGGGAATCATGTGAATACTACATTGTCTAATCCTAGTCTTAATTTCACAAGGGTTTAACTAATTTTGAAAATCCCCAATTCGGATTTATACTCAAGAACAAACCCTAGACTCAAATTAAAAGAAAATAAGAGTGAATTACTTACAATTGATGATGTTGTGGTTAAGATTTGTTAATTCCAATGCCTCAATCTTGATTTGCAAGAGTTTAGTTGAATTATGGTGTTATGGTTCGATTATGACAGCAGGTGGAAGAGGTTTTGTGTGTTTGGAAAGTTTGTGCAGAAGAAAAGAGTGACTGGGCGCGTTTTTCAGATGTACGGCTCCACGGTTCCACTAAACATTAGTGGAGCCGTGGCTCTTTAGTGGAGCCGTATATCTGATGGTCCAGTTTTTCTTCTGTTTTGACTTTTGGCTGATTAATCTTACTTATTTAGTAAGACTTTTTGACACGAGGAAAAAGTTTATACCTAATAAACCTTTTTGACGAAAGATGATTAAATGGGATGACCAGAAATGACCTTAGTGTTTTCGAGGAAATTGACTAAGATGTCATTGGATGAGGATTTTCTTCTAGTATTTCCCGTGAAATAAATAGAAGTTATGAGTTGTGTTTAGGAGGATGACTATAATATTTCCCATGAAATATTTAATTAGTCGGAGTACGCGACACAAGGGATGACTAGATATTTCCCGTGAAATATTCATGAGTCATGTGACGAGTGAAAGATATGACTTAAAAAGTCATGAACGATTTGTAGAGAATGACTTCAATGTTTCCCGCGAAACTTTCGAGAGGTCATAGAAGGGATGAAAGGTTATGAGGTATGTCGTGACGGATGACTTTAATATTTCTGAAGGAATATTCAAATAGTCATGAGCGGGATGAGAAGAATGACTTGAAAAGTCATATGACGAGACGCGAGAAATGACGTTAATATTTCCAGTGAAATATTACGAAGTCATGGGATAAGGCTTAGGGAATGACTTGAAATTTCTAATGAAATATTCAAGAGTCATGAGTCGAGAATAGGATGGAAGTGTGAGATGACTTTAATATTTCCATAGAAATATTGAAATAGTCATGAGCGGGATATGAGGAATGACTTGAAAAGTCATATGATGAGACGTGAGAAATGACATTAATAATTCCAATGGAGTATTAAGAGGTCATTTGACGAGAGTGTAAAGGTTAAGGTGAGAAGAAATACTTTTCAAAGAAAAGATTTCTCATTCGACGTTATCATGACGGAGGAGATGTCTTTCCGCGGGGAGATGACGTACTTCAACGAGCTTCGTTCATGAGCAAACTATAGGGTTCCCGGACAAGTCTAATGGCATCTTGACTGTTACTCTTCACAGGGAGTTGTCTCATCTATAGTGTTTGTTGTCATGCCTTTCTAGCGCTTGCGAACTCGGTTTCGGTCGTGGTGACAATAAGAGTAGTTTGTTTCTTGGGGAACCAAGATGTTTGTTAATCAACCTATGAAGGTACAAACATTACTCATTATGTTTCAACCCACATTAACTCTCACATTATCAGAGTTGGTATAGAAACATTTTCTACATCAATCTTCTCAAGATATCATAATCTCAAGTGTATAGTATCTTTAATGTATGGTATGATACATTAAACACTTTGATGTAAGAAGTTTTGGGATACTTCTTACAAGTGGGCACGAAGCCAACACTATTCATGATAATGGACCTACTTGCCGTTAGGTAAACTACTTTACCTATTATGCCCCTAATCTAGTTATATCCGCGCACTCACCTTCTTCGTCTCTTGTGAGTTTCGCATTTGCAGATATGGGCGTTATTGTCAATAAAGACTATTACTTAAACTATGTATCTCATACATATAGTATACATAAGTTTATAGGGATACTTCATTTAGGCAAGATTACGAATGTGCAAGGAAGAGAACTTGATTCACTTATCAATGCTTAATTCAAACTTGTCACGCATGATCTTCAAGCGATCATCGAACATTTCTGGACAAGTTGAATTTGGCATGATGAGATGTGAATAGAGTTTCTGTGTTATAGTGCCTACCATGTTTGATTCTAACTACACTATTTCATGCCAAACATTACTACTAACAAAGGGTGTTTTAAGAAAGCGTACCTGTGCCTGAGGTGTTTGCTCTTAAAACTAGAAGACTAAGGTACCTTTGTTGAATGTTAAGCATGAAAGACACGACTTGACTATAGCGTCATCGGGTATGCTTGATAACGCATCATACTCCTTTTGTTATACTCCAAGGTTTATTTACACTCATGTTTTCCTAGCAAAACAGATGTTCAAACATCTGGTCCCCAATATCTCATGGGTCCAAAGTTGTTAGAGTTAAACATCCTACGCATTTGTTGCGTTAGTTTAGGATGTGAGAATGGAGGACACATTTCCCATGGTAAGTAACTTTGTGGTGGACGATCATTCCAAGTTACGAGAAAGTTACTTGGATGATTTTGTCTTCTAAAGTTACCTCTCGGTAGAGGAGTTCTAGACCGAGGTTTGGGAGAGTTTACCTTTCTAGGTGGAGGAGTAGTTGACCTAGTGTCACGCTTTACAAATCCATGTTCGGGAGATGACAATGGTTTGTTAAAGCCTTTGGTTTCCTCTCTACTTGGAGTAGACACTCTAGTTCTATTTACAACTACTTGACTTGGTTTAGGACTTAAGTTACTTTTCAGAATTGACCCAGTTTTGTCCTCAGCACCACACGGTACCACTAAATTTAGTGGTGCCGTTTGTATCTTTAATGGTGCCGTCACCTTCAGACATGGACTTTTCGGGCATTACAAATTTTACTTGTTTAGTACTACTTGTAGAAGCCTGATTTGGGTCAAATCCTAAACCCGAACGGTCATGTTCACTATATCTAATATTTTCAAGTATATCATTAAGCTTTTTAGTTCCTTCATCAAACCTAATGATTCTTAAAGCATTTTCTTTAAGTTTTTCGTTTTCTACTTGAAGACTAATACATGACCCGCATCCTAAATCTACTTCCTTGTTTTTCTCAAGTCTCTTGACTTGATCATTTAGTTCTAAGATTTGTAGTTCTAGTTCTTTTAATTTTAATTTTAGCTTTGTGTTTCTACCTAAAATCTTAGTACTAACTACGCATAGTTTGTTGTATTCGTCATGTAATTCATTATCATCTACTGACGAATTATTATCACTATAATAAGAAGAGTCGGATTGTACCTCGTTAGAAGCTTGAGCCATTAAGCACGTTTCATCGTTAGGCTTCTTCTCTTCTTTTTCACCGCTATCACTCCAAGAACCTCCTACGAAGGCTCTTTGGTTGTTGGATTTAGGTGGCTTAGGACATTCTCCTATGAAGTGATTAGGATCTCCGCATCTAAAGCATCTCCTATCACTTGTCCCTTTTCTTTCATCATGATTTCTTTGGGATGACTTCTTCTCATCTCGAGATTGTCTAGGAAATCTACCTTTCCTCCTAAAGAACTTTCTAAAGTTCCTAATGGCTAGTGCGTACTCTTCATCTTCACTACCGGAACTCGAACATTCCTCATCACTAGACTCCTTCTTGGCTTTTAATGCTAGAGATCTAACTCTCTCGCTTTTGCCTTTGACAATGTCGGAATCCTTCTTGATGATCATCTTGTGAACTTTCAAGTTTCCTATAAGTTCATCGAGTGACAATGCCGCCAAGTCCTTTGACTCTTCTATGGCGGTGACCTTTGCTCTCCATTTAGGATGTAGAGCTCTAAGAAACTTCCTAACATAGTTCTTACTAGAATAACCTTCATCAAGAGCTTTAAGACTAGTGATAATAGTATTAAATCTAGCAAAAGCATTATCTATTGACTCATCCTCCGAAATGGAGAATTGTTCATATTGTTGAACAAGAAGATCTATCTTGTTCTCTTTGACTTGGTTATTACCTTGGTGAGTGACTAACAAAGTTTTCCAAATATCTTTTGCCGTATTACACATGAAAATTCTTTCAAACTCCTTTTTAGGCAAAGCATTATAAATCATCATTTTAGCCTCATTATTTTTGGCTAATTTCCTTTTTAGTTCATCACTTTGTTTATCATAAGAAACTATTTCATCCTTTTTACTTTCCGAATTCTTTTGAATAGGTTGAAAGTCACCCTCGGTAATAACATGCCAAAGATCAATGTCTTTTGATTTCACATACGTTTCGAATCTTGTTTTCCAATAAATAAAACAATCGGTTTCGAAAAGTGGTGGTCTTTGCATAGATTGCCCTTCTAGATATTTGTCGGAATCCATTGATCGGTTCAAGCTTTAAAATACAATATACTTTAAAAACTTGACTGACGTGGCTCCTGATACCAATTGTGGGAAACTAGAAGGGGGGTTGAATAGTTTACCGGTTTAAAAACTTCTTTTAAAAATCTTGTTTTAAAAGTATGCTATTGGAAACTTTGATTCGAACTCTATGTTTAATCAAACAACACCAATATGAACTACAAACTAAGCTACGTAAAAATAACAAATAAGAGTAAAGAGTAGAGTTGGAAAGATCAAACCGAGACAGAGGATTTATAGTGGTTCGGCTACGAAGCTCTTCTTCGCCCTACTCTACTCCCCGAGTACCACACTCGAGAGTTTCAAACACTATATCAACAACCTCCCTTCAGGCGGAGAAAACCGTACACGTCGCTTATCCTATTTCCGACACTAAGCTAGATGTCGAGTGCTAATCTTAGCTAGCACCAATCTACCAAGGTCCACGTGACCAAACACACAAGCCCAATGGCTTCAAGAGATCACCAAGATCTCAACACGATCACAATGATCAACACTCACTTCACTCTACTCAACTAACACTAACCTAATGACCCTTGATCTTCTTGATCAATCACACAAGCCCAATGGCTTCAAGAGATGTTCACAATCTCTATAGATCACACTTGATCTTCACTCTCACTCACAAAAAGAAAATAAACTTGATGTATGCTAAGACACAACAAGGTTGTAACAAGTGTTACAAAAACCTATCAACTATAACTCTAGTATCTTCTTGATTACTTGAGTTCTTCTCTTGCCAATGAAGAGGGATGACAACACTTTGTATCAACTTGGATACTTGTGTTCTTCTCTTGCTAGTGAAGAGGTATGAAGAGGATCACTTGAAGGATAATTGGATTACTCTTGAAACAAAGAAAAACTAATCTAATTGACCCTAAGAAGTGAAAGGTGTGAGAGGGTTTTACTAAGGGATTTTTCTGTGTGTGAAGGGTGCCTAAAACTGTGAAAGAGGTGGGTATTTATAGGCAAAGAAAATCTGAACGTTACAATTCAAAATGGTACGGACGGCTCCACTAAATGACCCACGGCTCCGTTAAATTTAACGGTACCGTGGAGCCGTGGTAGACTAGGACGCTCCAAATTTTGTCTTTTCTGGTGAAAACTTATTTGGGGAAGGTTGGAGCTGATTTTGGGGGGAAAAATAGCTGTTGTGATTTTCAAACTTATTTTTCCATTAAAACATTTCTTAATATTTCAAAAATAATTTGTCATGTGTATTTTTGAAAAAATGTTTTGTCCCATTTAAAATGTGAATTTTCAAAACATGAATTCACTTCTTTGATCACTAGTCCAAGTTGTAACTTTGTTCAAGAGTGATTTGCGTAGAAACGGGATCTTCCGATTAAAAGCTTGTTAACGTTAATTTTAACGTAACGTGAGTTCACATTTTGTCATCCTCAAAACGTGAAGTAATCGAAAGATATAAATAACGTTTTTAGAACATTATTTGCATCAACATTATCATTTTGATTTTTAATTTTGCAAATGTCTTTGCAAGAACAATGTTTTTTTTTTTTTTTTTTTTTTTTTTTGCTTCCTTTTGGAAGTATTTTCTATCTTTTGCATACCATGGAGATGGTATGTGTTGAACAATTATGCCATAATTTGGCTTTTTATTGATTTGCTCTTTATTTATCATTTGTTTTCTGATTATAACTCTGGCTTTAGAACAACTGTATATGTATGTATTTGCAGTTACCAAAGTGGTTCCAGTATGAAAACACCAAATAACAGTACACAATGTTTGGTTAAAGTCTATATTTGACTTGAACATTATTTATGATGTATTATTCCTAAATGGCTGCATTCAACACTATCCCACATGATCAATGCTTTTTCAGTGTTACATGTTTACTTAACTATACAAGTTATAACTACCTTCCAAACATCTTTTTACCAACCGCAGTACTAACTTTATATTTAGAAGCACTAAAAACTTTGTAGCAGCATTAAGTTGACATGACAGCAGCATAAAGTTCCAACTGCAGCAGTAATAAAGCTTATTGACCCAACATTTGGGCAGTTTTTGTTTTTTGGTTCAAAATTCTTAACAAGTGTTGAAGTATTGATCATATAGGTTGTTACACTTTGGAATTTAACCAAATCATTTCCAAAATTGCAGGTTACTACTAACAAACTAGCAACTTTTAAAAGATATGTTTCAATCTTGAATTTGAAATATTTTTAAACAATATCATTTCCTAAAATCTCTATCTCTTCACAGTTTATTTAAACTCTCAACCTCACCCTTAACAATCTCAACCTATTTTCATAGCTTGAAAACCTCCATTTATCATAAGAAATGGTTCATACGAAATCATCAAAGGTAACCATCATTTTTGTTTATTATATCATTTCAGAACATATTCCTATATCATATTTTCAAAAAAAAAAATTGCATCCACATATATTCATATAATAGTATGTTTATTTCTTAATAATGTCTTCTACATTCGTTCATTAGGTTACCAACAAGGAAGAAGATTCAAACATACCAACCAATGCAAACAACAAAAACTCAACTGTTATCGTTTTATCGGATGATGAAGTGGTATGTGTATAGCATGAACCTTAAAGCAAAAAGAATAATGCTGATTTATGAAATTAACTTATATTAACAAACTTACAGGAGGTACCCTTCCCCAGCAAACACAAAAGAAATGTAAAGGATGCTGCTTTCTTGGAAAATAATGTTGTTCATATTGTTTTGTCGGATGATGATGAAGTATTACCAAAACGTGAAAATAAACAGTTTGAAGAGCATGTTGAAAATCAAGACAAATTGGTATGCAAATATTATAATTTCCTGAAAAATTGGTATGAAAATATTATAGTTTCCTGGTATAATTTTCCTTTATCAAGAATACTAACTTTTTTAGATAGTAGTAACCTTTGTGACTCTAATGTGTTTTCATTTTTATCTTAGGAGTCTGATGATGAAACCCAAATCAGGTTTAAGCGAACTCGCAAGGGTACACAAACTAACTCTTCAAACAAGGTTTTGGACCATTTCATTGATGAACCTGCTGCTGAAGACATTGATCAAGACAATGATGATTTTCAATCATTTGATAATGTACTTTCATCTAAATTTAAAGAAGTATCAAACAAAAAGGATGACGAATTCGTTAATCATTCTTCTAACTTTTGCACCATTTGGATGACTTTACAGACGAAGAAACACAAGTTCATGAACAACAAACTTCAGTATCTAAAGGCTACAATTTTGCTCTCATTGATGAAGAAACTGATGAGGATACTAATAACAAGAACAACATAAGTGATGATGGTGTGTGGGTTAATATAAATGATCTGCCTCACTCTTCTCATGTTTTTTATAATCATAAGAAATACATTGATGATGAAGCAGAAGAAGATTTAAAATATTCGGCCATTGGTACTGGCCGGTCTGTATCTGATCGATATGATACAGACATTTTCATTGATGATGAATCTTTAGGTTATGATTCCACTGATGATGAAGTTGACGATGATGATTTTTGATAGTTAAATTTTTGGTTTTACTTTATGAATGTTTCCTTTATAATAAGCTTTTTCAATATTAACTTTAACGGCTTAGGTTATTAAGTTTAACTTCTGAATCACTTATAAACATGCCAATCAATATGCATCATATATTTTTAAGTATCGTGTTTAAAGAAGTTTAACATTTTATTTAGACAATCATTGAGTTTTATACTTAGAAACACCTTAAACTTCAATTATTGACAAGCTATAGAAAAGGCTAACTGATTCTTAGTTTGATATTAGTTTTATGTTACATACCCTACAATGTTTTTTTCAACTTGCACGTACGTGCATTTTTTACACCTAAAGTACTTGATGTTCATATTTACAAATGTTTGATTTCTGATAAAAAAAATCCAAATGAAAGCAATCTATTGCAAGTTTATATTGTCAAGGCAACATAAAAAAAATGAAGGCATACAAAATATAAGACAACTAACAACATTGATTCATTCGACATGGAGATAGGTAACCACGATCAAATGGCATGAATTCGACAACAATTGAGAGGATTCGATACACTTGAAGGGTGTTAGTCCTTTTATAACGTGTGTATATGATATCTTGAGTTAATATGATTAAGTATGCGGAATCTACTTAATCACACTTAGAAGGTTATTTGGTTATGGAAATGGAACAGTTATGTTTGTTGAAGAACAATGAACAAAGAAAGTTTATCACCAAACGATTCAATATTATTCAAAATAATACGAGTGATCTTCACTATCACTAGGGTTACAAAACCTTGAATCTTATGTTTCTATGACTTGTGATATTGTTGTGTTTGTTCTTTTCTCTTAACAGATATTCTAGTTCTATTCTTTGCAAATCTTAACACTTGAAGCACACACTAATATCTAGTCTAAGATCTCTCATTTATAGTCCAAGAGAGATCTTTACAAATATTGTCAAGTCTAATCGAACACATGCTTGAGAGTGTCAGTCATTAAGATACAACATGTATCTGTGTTTACAACTTGTTACTGAACACTTTGTCTAAAGATATTATCTACCGTGTATTGTTGACTATTATACACATAATATCTTTGTATTCTTATCCAACCAGCAGTAGAATACTTCAATAGTTATCCACTCAGCAGTAGAATCTTCTTCACCAGCAGCAGCATCATTCAGCAGTAGAATGTTTAACGCTAGCAGTAGAATCAAATGCACTAGCAGTAGAATGATACTTAGAGTATTTCTTTGAGCAGAACTGATCTTGTGAACATGTAATTTCCAATACTAATCTTCAGAACATTTAATTCCCAACAATCCTCCCCTAAACATGTGAATCCTTTTCAACATGTTTCTTAATTAAATTATGATTGTGAGAATCTTTCAAACACTTTCTAGTCAGATTCTTGATCTGAGCTTCTTCTGTTCTTCAAGATTAAATATCTTTCTCAGTAACTCATCTGCCATTTTCTTTTGACTTCAACAATATTAGTACCTATCTTCA
Source organism: Artemisia tridentata subsp. tridentata (assembly GCA_021014915.2). Lineage (NCBI taxonomy): Eukaryota > Viridiplantae > Streptophyta > Magnoliopsida > Asterales > Asteraceae > Artemisia > Artemisia tridentata. Next base: position 336,484,127 of record CP139506.1, read on the forward strand.
AGCTTCAAACAAAGCCTAAAAGATGGTGCAATTTCCTTGGATGGAGGAATTATAAGAGGCAATGGTGCTGTGTATCTTGGATGCTTGTTTCAACAAGTGAAATCATCTATCAGCATGCCTTTGCAAGTGATGAACAAACGTAGTGAACTGAAATTGAAACTGAAAGCTCCTAGATAGAACTTTCTCCTTTAGAATGCTTCATCCCTTCTGAATATATATAATACTCCAGAATCAGCTCTATTCTTGTCATTTTCAACCTCCATGTCATCATCTTGTATGCTCTTGTCTTTTCCTCCCTTACATTTGGTTAATCTTACTTGGGCTTTATTTCCTCCCTTGAGATATTTCCTCCCCTGAGATGCAAATAACATTTCATCCTCCCCTATTTGGAAGATCTCTCACCATCATCCCATCATCATCTGATATACCAATGTGAACTTGTTTTCAGACAGTGTTGTACATGAAGCCATCAATTCCTTAAGAGTTTATGTGTTGCCCTCATCACTTCTAGGTGTGTTAACTCCTATGAGAGGTGATTCATGGGGCATTGACTCATTATCCATCAATGGATGGTTTTGCTGAGTCCCTTTGAAAATCCTTTTAAGAAACTTTTGACTTAGCAGTATGTTCATGATTTTATTATAGAAAAATCATACTGCTTTCAACCATTTTGAAGGGATTAAGTGTATAACAGACACTTAATCAATAATGCGGTTTAAAGCAACCTCTGGTTGTGTGAGAACCAATGTTTTCAGTTATAAATAACTGCCTGTGTAAAGATAAACCTATTCAAAAGGCTTTTGTGAAAAACTAGAAGGGGGGGTTGAATAGTTTTACGTCTTTTTAATTTTATTATGAAAACTTTTGTTACTTTTAAAATCTTAGATTCAAATTTATGCGATAGATAATACTTGAACACTAATGTTGATTGTATGTGTACCCTTTTAGATTTGTTATAAAAGTCTTACTTTTATGAATGGAGTTTTAAATTAATCTTTATGTGAAATCAACTTCTAACTAATGCTAACAATTATATATGTCTATATGTATGAAAGTAATGACGATATAAGTAAAGATGTAAGTAAGAGATGGAAAGATCTAACTGAGACACGAGGGATTTATAGTGGTTCGGCTATAAGGACACCTTCCTTGCCCTACTCCACTCCCCGAGCACCGAGCTCGAGAGTTTTCTTCACTACTTCAATAAACTCCCTTATGGCGGAGAAAACCTTACACAACTTTGGCTTACACCGGTTTAACGACACAAAGCTAGATGTCGAGTTCTAATCGTAGCTAGAACCAATCTCACAACTTCTACACAACTTCTTCACGACTTATTCACAACTTCTTCACGACGGCTTCACGACTTCTTCACGACGGCTTCACACCTTCTACACTAGGTCTTCACAACTTCTATGCTACGGTTTCACGACTTCTAGACTACGGCTTCACAACTTCTACACTACGGCTTCACACCTTCTATGCTACGGCTTCACAACTTCTTCACACTGCAACTACTTCACAACTATACTATGCTTCTACACTACTTCTTTACACCACAACTACTTATACACCTTCTTCACTACTTACACACTACACTAACCTAATCACTTATGTTCTCACTTAATGTACACACCTTATATACACACTTTACACAAATGAATGAATGATTTACAAAGTATACATGACAACCAACTTGAGTAACAAGATGCTACTAAGTTGTAATACTTCTAGTTTTGATTAATAGAAGTATTCTTCTTTTGCACTTGGATGGTGGAAGCTTGGATCACTTGGAAACCAATGCTTAAGAATATATGATCAAAGGTTTTAGAAAGGATTTAAAGAGGTATAATAAGAGATTTAGAACAGAAGGTTTGGGGTGCAAAAGGTGAGAAAAAGTCCAAGGGAAAACCAGTATTTATAGGCAAAAACTGGACAGCTGGTGGAGCGGGGCGGTCCCCTTAAATAGGGGGCCGGTCCCCTTAATTTTAAGGGGGCCGCCTTTATGAATTAAGGGGGCCGCCCAAGATGAACGTTGCCCAGTTCTATCCTTTTGTGGGGAAGGTTTTTCTGGAACATTTTTGCCATTTTTGGTTGAAAATTTGAATTCATATTTTTATAATAGATTAAACATATTTATTTAATACCAAAAATGTTTTTCTAAAAGATATAAAATGTTTGTGACATTTTATAAAAAGTTTAGTGATTAAGAAAATGTTCTTTTGATCATATAAAGCATTAAGCATTATGTTTATTCATACCTTAAGTGATTAAGTTGTAGAAGTAAATATTTACAACTAAATACTTGTTTATTTGATAAGTTTATGTTTAATGAGTTTAAATTTTGTGATAATTAAAACATAGAGATATGAATAAGTATTAATAATGTTTTTAGGCATTATTTATGTCAACAGCTTTCTTGACAGGGTTTCCAGCTCATAGCAATTGTTACCTCTAACACAAGTGTTAGATTCACTTTTACTAGCTGTTCTTTCTATCAGATGTCCTTAGACTTGCTCATTATACTTAAAAGTATAAAATGATAGAAAGTGAGTTGTGTCAGTTACTATCTGACCAACTGAGCCATCAAGTCAATGTGAAACAGGATAACTAGGTTTCAAGAAAGAAGTTTTAAAGAATTTAATTAACTTAGGTGTAAACCTTTGTTAAGAATCCCCAAATTCAGTCCATCATAAACCAATTATTTTAGCAACTGATATCATCATTCTGCTGCTTCCATTTCACTTGAAACTTCTTTTGTGCTCAATGTTCATACCTGGAAATGTTAGTCCAAAACCAGGAAACAAAATGCAAAGCATATGTCTTATAGCAGTTGTAACACCCCCAGAAATCGGGTCCATCGGAAGCATACATGTCGCTGGGGTGATACTAAATTGGTATCACAACACAAGTATAAAGAACGGTTTTCACCACAATCATTTAGAATATATTTGAGAAATTAGAAGTGTTAAATTTACATTATGAAAAGTAGTGCGGAAATAGGCCTTTAAATAAGTTAAACGGTCCTAAATGTTTATCAGAGTCTTCTATGACCATGCCATGCCCTGAAAAAGCCTCCAGTAGCGTGCTATTGCTTAATACCTGAAAATACATGCTAAAGTGTCAACACGAGGTTGGTGAGTTCATAAAGTTTAGTGTAAAATGTAAAACGTTTGAATGAAGCTTTCCCAGCAAAGGCACTGTAAATCCACCCAATTCCAAGCCCCGCCCATACAAGACTTGCAACCTGTGTGTTTACAACCCACTGCTAAATAATATCTGGTTTATGTGTACGTCAAATGATTTATGGACCACAAATATTAAATGGACAATATTCTCCCAATATAGATAAAGATACTGTTGTATTGAGTTCGTGACACCGAACCCTTAAGATTTCTTGTTTCTAGTTCCTGTCCGTTCGACATACCAGTCAAGTGGGGAAACCACCCGGAGTTTCTAGTTTTCTGGTAAGCATCCGTTCGACATACCAGTCAAGTGGGAAACCACCCGGACACCCAAATTTTCTGGTAGATGTCCACCTAGGACATCCAAGGTTCCTCAAATAATTATACGTCCGTTTGACATACCAGCCAAGTGGGGTAACCACCCAGACGGGGAGTTCAATCCCAATAGATCTATTCATAATATTCGCGCTTAACGGGTCATAACATAGGCAATCGATGGTTTAGTGTACTTGTGTCCAAAGGAGTTAATCGAGTGTGTAACAAGTAAACACATATTACTTTCGAGTACAAATCAAGGTTTTCAACCAAATAGTAATGCTTGAGAAAACAATTCACATTTCAAGTAAAACGAGCATGGAGTTTAAATATATATACGAGCATGTATTCTCCCCCAAACAGTTGTAAAACAAGTAAAAGTAGGGGCCATGAACTCACCTGATGCGATAGCAACAATGACAAATATGAATATGCTGAAATGAGGCTCGGTCTCCAACCGCGACCTAATATGAATGATAGGGTCTAATGTAAGCAATGAAATGATGCTACACATGCAAATACGTATGTTATCGATACCACTCGTGAAATTTGAAAATAACGTTTATCGTCGAAAATACATTTTTGACGTCTCGTTAAGTTATAAACCACTTTTCGTGTAAATATGTTGAAACAATACTCCACGATCGTCGTTTGGTGCTCTATCGGCAAATAGAGTGTTTTCTTCGTAGTTTAATATTTTTCATAACTTGTGAAAATATGGCCAAACGGCCTCGCAAAACTAGTCGCGAAATATTGTACGTTAAGTGTTAAAACATATACTTGTCGTTTTTAGAAACCTTATATCAATATTTTGAAGTCGTGTTATTTAACCTTTGACCATACGTGTTTCGTTTAATAAGAAAACGGCTCCCAATATAGTGTCTTGTAAAAATAATTGTTCTTACACTTAGAAATATTTTTCATATAAGTGCTGTCAAAATAGTTTGTGAATCGTCGGGCTTCAAACGTGTGTATCTCGGTCGTTACAAGCTCGTTTTCTACGTTCTTTATATCCACGGTTTCGTATTAATATGAACCAACATATTTTCAGTAGGTCGGCTCCTCTAGATCTCGTCTAACGCCTCGTTTTAGCCATTGAAATTCGGCAAACAGCACGCAATTTTTCAGAAATTTAGTTTTCGTCGTCCAACTTTGAAAAATCATAACTTTCTCGTCGTAAGTCGGTTTTTACTCATTCAAGCGGCCACGGTTTCGTTTTTGAAAGTATTTTCTGAATATGAAGGCCAAAATATCCCCTGAGTTACTGAGTTTTCCAGATTTCACGTTTTTGGACAGACCCTTTTCTATTGTTGTTAAAAATCACTTTTATGGTTCAAGACTTGATCAAACCACTTCCAATCAACACCACAACTAATCTAATCCTACCATACACCTTCTTAGGGTGTCATGGGGTCCTAAACATCACCAACAATGGTGGGTTTCATGAGGATACAACTAAAAATCCATAGATCTATGTTTATGTTGAAAATGGGTAACAAGTGGTATGATTAACATGTATATACTTGCATAATTAGTTGATAGCACAACAAAATATATCAAATGAGAGTATGAAATGATTGAAAACTTTACTTGTAACTTACTTGATGATTTGGAGAGTTTTGGAGATGATTATGTAAGAAACCTTGGGATTTTTATTTCAAAATCCTAACAAGGAGTATAAATGGAACTAATTAATCTTGTTCTTGAAAAAAAATGATGGATTCTTCTTCTTGTTCTTGATGTGGCCGAACCATATAATGAGGGAGGAAGATGAGAGAATTTTGTTTGCTATTAGAAATGTTTATGTGATGAAATGAAATGAAAAAATGAAGTATATAGCTAGCATTAATTTTAGTCAAGCCAATTAAGTAATATTAGGACTAGGGGGCTAGGGGAGGGGCGGCAACTTGGAAGAAAAAGGAGAAAATTGATGGCTAATTAAAGATGTTGTCTACAAATATCACATGTGTTAGTTTATTTAAGTATACATTAGGTGTTATCGGGTACCGAGTTAACTAGAAATAAATCTTGACGGGATAAAATAAAATATGACGAAGTTGTAAAAATTGTAAAATCATATTCCTTGCAAGAATCGGGTGTTAGAATAATTATCGGGTTGAAATTTCGCAAACCGACGGTGTTATAAGCTTTTAACGAAAAATATAGCAAACGATCTAAAAACACCGGGTAAATTAATAATGAAATTTCTATATCATTATAATGAGTTTGAAAATATATTATGATCACTGTCGGGAGTGTCGGGTGTATTATTCGTAGTAACGACTGAGTGGTAACGGTTATACAATAATTAAACATACGTTAATGAAAATCACACAAACCCGTGCATGACTTAATATGGTGGTGATGCTACTGATGATGTGTAGACTATTCTAGTCTATATGATTGCCCTTACTGATGATGCATGAATACGCAGCTAAACCATACTGGTTACGCGCATTTGAATACCCGTAAACCTAGTTTACGTAATGATGAATGATAATCATGAATAGTGATTTCCCTCCGGGAATAAATAGTGTTTCATGAATAGTAAAATTTATGAAAACTTCTCAAAGTCTCAAACTGACTTAAAAAACGATGAATAGTGAAATGATGAATAGGATCCATGAATAGTAAATTGTTGGGATTTGAAAAATGGCCTGAAATTGTGATTTGTGACAGCAGTATCATAGATATAACAAATATGAACTTAACAAACAAAAATTTGTACCAGCAGCACAAACTTTTCACTAACAGTAGTATTTTATAAATCCAGTAGTACAAACTTAAGATATATACAAAAACCACACAGATTAAAAAGGTTAAGGATTAAGCATTCCAATACTTGCTACCAAGTATTGAAACCTTCCAACATCAAAAGCTTTAGTGAGAAGATCTGCAAAGTTGTGTTCAGAATCAATTTTGAACACTTGAATCAACTTTTTCTCATTGCAATCTCTAATAAAATGATGTCTAATTTCAATGTGTTTTGTTTTAGAATGTTGTACTGGGTTTTTAATTATGCAAATTGTACTACTATTATCAATATGAATGACAGTGTTCATGAAATTGTACCCATAGTCAAGAAGTTGGTTTTGAAGCCATAGGACTTGACCACAGCAACTTGCAGCAGCTACATATTCAGCTTCAGTTGTTGAAGTAGCCATAATTGTTTGCTTCTTACACTGCCATGAGATAAGTCTACACCCAAGGAATTGACATCCTCTAGTTGTTGAATTTCTGTCCAAGCTAGCACCAGCATAATCACTATTCGAAAATGCTACCAATTCAAAAGGTGATTCCCTTGAATACCATAGACCCAACCTAGGTTGACCCTTGAGATATCTAAAAATCCTCTTGACTGCTGTTAAATGAGAAACCTTTGGAGTTACTTAAAATCTTGCACAAGCACAAACAGAGAACATGATGGCATGTCTTGATGATGTGAGATACATCAAAGAACCTATCATAGATCTGTAAGTGTGTACATCTACATTGTCTCCATCTAAATCTTTAAGAAGTGGCTTCTCAGAGTCCATTGGTGTGCTTGCCATTTTTGAATCAGCAAAGTTGAACTTCCTAAGAATCTCAGCAACATATTTATCTTGACTAATAAATATGCCTTCACATGATTGTTTAACTTGTAGACCCAAAAAATATGCCTTCACATGGAACTCATCTGAAACTTATCATGCATAAGCTTCTAAAACTCCAAACACATCTCCTTCCTTGTAGATCCAAAGATGATATCATCCACATACACCTGTACTAGCAAAAGATCACTCTTGTGCTTCTTGATGAATAATGTCTGATCAATCATGCCTCTTTTAAATCCATTTTCAATTAAGTAGGAAGCCAGTGTTTCATACCATGCTCTAGGTGCCTGATGAAGGCCATAAAGAGCCTTAACTACTCTGTACACTTTTTCTGGATGGTCAGGATCAATGAACCCTGGAGGTTGTGAGACATACACCTCTTCTTCAATAGTACCATATAGAAAAGCATTCTTGACATCCATTTGATAAACTGTGAAGCCTATAAATGAAGCATAAGCTAAGAAAATCCTAATTGCCTCAAGTCTTGCTACTGGAGCAAAAACCTCATCATAGTCTATACCTTCTTCTTGTGTGTACCCTTGGGTTACTAATCTAGCCTTATTCCTAATCACTATGCCCCTTTCATCCCTTTTATTCTTAAAAACCCATCTAGTGCCAATTACCTTTTCATCTTTAGGTAAATCAACTAGCACCCAAACCTTCTGAATCTTAAACTGAAGAAGCTCCTCTTGCATAGCTTCTACCCAGCTTGAATCATCTAGGGCTTTAAGAATGTTCTTTGGTTCTGCCTGAGAGAGAAAACATACAAACAAGCAAGAGTTTGAAAACTCATGCTGCTTTGAAGCATAAAGGGCATCAAGAAGCCCTTGTTGGTCTGAAGACATCAGTTGATGCCTTGTCTTCACACCTGATTGTACATCTCCAATAACATTTTCTAAGGAGTGGACTTTGTGAATCCTGGTGTGAGGAGTAGAAGGAACTTGATAGTTAGGTGAGATATTGCTCAAATCCACCTCTTTTTCTGAGAAATCTGCTTCATTTGAGTCTGAAGGGCCAGCAGTAGAAACATTTGGCTCAGCAGTAGAAAAATTAAGCCTAGCAATAGAATGCTCTGTCTCAGTAGTACTATCATCAGTAGAAACATTCTCTTGTTCTTTTGTTCCCTTTTCCTTGTGTTCATCTTCAACATCTTCTTTAGCTTTACCAGAAGAAGATTCATCATTTGTTGAAGTTGAAACTACACTGGTACTTATTGGCATCCATACATGATCTTGATTTGTCTCCTTATCTAACCTTGCCTCATTTGTTGTTTGTGAACCTGAAAAATCATTAGTTTCTGCAACAACAGGCACATAATTCATAGAATGGGTTAGTGACTCAAGATCAAATAGCCAATTAGGACCTTGACCTGCTACATTGGATTTATTCTCTAAAAATTCCACATGCAGGTTTTCCTCTACTGTTCTAGTTCTTGAGTTGTATACTCAAAAAGCTTTGCTATTAAGAGAATATCCAACTAAGAATCCTTCATCTGCTTTACCATCAAACTTTCCAAGATGGTCTAAGGTATTCAGAATTGTCACATGACATCCAAAAGGTCTAAGAAATCCTATTGCAGGAGTTCTACCTCTTAAAAATTCATATGATGTCTTATTGTGAGATTTGACAACCAAAACCCTATTTTGAACATAGCAAACAGTGTTGACTGCTTCAGCCCAAAAAGTGATAGGCAACTTAGAGTCGGCTAACATGGTTCTAGCAGCTTCTATGAGTGTTCTATTTCTCCTTTCAGCAACTCCATTTTGCTGAGGAGTTCTAGCTACACTAAATTCTCTCCTTATACCTTTTTCCTTGCAGAAGTCATCCATAACTCTATTCTTAAACTATGTCCCATTATCACATCTAATGACTTTTACTCTTTTGCTTACTAGGTTTTCTATCTCTGTAATGAATGTTTTAAGAATGCTAGAAGTCTCATCCTTAGAACCTAAAAAGAAAACCCATGTAAATCTACTATAGCCATCAGTAATAACTAGAAAATATCTTTTATGCATCATACTACTAACAGAAGTAGGTCCAAATAAATCCATATGAAGCATAAACAATGATTGATCAATAGAGTTAAAAATTTTGGGCTTACAAGTGGCTTTGTGTTGTTTTCCTTTAAGACAAGCAATGCATGTTTGGTCATTTTCAAATCGTTTTTGAGGTAAACCTCTTACCAAACCATTCTTAACAATCTGATTTATGGTTTTGAAATTTATGTGACCAAGCCTTCTATGCCATAACATTGATTCATCCAATGTGGCCTTTGCAGCAAGACAAGTTAAAGCCTTTTTAGGAACAATGTTCTTCATATCAACACTGTACATGTTGCCCTTTCTTGGAATTCTAAGAAGTACTTGACTTTCATCAGGCATCTTAAAATTAGAAGAGAGTACAAGACATTCAGTGTCAGTAAAAAGAACTTTGTTCTTTTTGTCACACATTTGTGAGACACTAAAAAGATTATACTTTAGCTCTTGTACATAGTACACATCTTCAAAATCTAAATTTCCAGTTTGAATGGTACCTTTACCGGAAATTTTGCAACCAACACCTCCTCCAAAGCTAACATAGCCTCCATCTATTGATTGAAAATCTGAAAGGTAAGACTTGTTGCCTGTCATGTGTCTTGAACATCCACTATCTGAGTATCCTTGATCTTCTTGTTTATCAGATGAATGTTCCTGCACAGAAATAAGGAGTATTAGTTTCCTTTGGGGACCCAAGCCATTACTGACTTGGATCTGCCTCTTGCATCAATGAAATATAATCTTTTGAGAACAGTTGATGCAACATTGGATTTAAGAACCCAACATGCTGAGGCCTTAACAGCATTTGCCCTGTTTTCCCTAGCAGTAGTATGAACTACATGCTTAGCAGTAGAAACTGCTAGCTTTGCAGTTGTACCCTTTGGTTTCCAAACTTGTTTTTGGACCACTGCTTTTGTTTGAATGGGCCTTTTAACAGTTTTTGATGCATTTTTGTAAGTTGATTTTGCATTTCTAACTGTTGGTCTTGGTTTAACAGTCATGAATGGTCTAGCAGTAGGAACTGCTTGCCTAGCAGTATGAACTGCTTTTGAAACTGCTCTGGGTTGTATTCGAGTAAAGTTAGAGTGATCTTTAGTTGTTTGCCTTTTGAATTTCACCCTATTGTTTGTACACCCAGCTACCCTTTGGTTGCAGAAAGCTGCAAGATGGTCAAAACTACCACATGTGTAACAAGCTTTGTTATAAAAAGCAAAGTCATCACCTAGTTGGTGAGACTTGAGGTTATTCCAATTTCTATGGTTACCTCTGGGCTTGTTGGTGGTTCTATATTGTTCACAATATCTAACTGATTGCCTAACATGTTTAATGTTTGATTTAGGCCTAACAGCATCTATTTTGACCACTTTAGGAACACTTGTTCCTGCTTTCTTAACCACTTCAGGTTTAGACATAACCTGTTCATCTTCATCACTATCAGTTGTACAGTCCTCAACAACTATAGCATCTGATTTCCTAACAGAGGACACCTTGTCCTCAGGAAGTGAAGTTTTACTTAAACTCTCACTTACTTCTTCTACCTTAGTGTTCTTAGTAGACATAGAACCATATTCCATTTTTGGTTCTTGAAACTCATCAAAGCCTGTGTGTGCTAGGTCAATACCTGGAGGTGAAGGAATACCTCTATATGGTGGAGGAACAGATTTATAACCTAAACCAGACTTAGCTTTATTAATAATTTGAGCTTCCCAAAGTCTGTTGATTTTAACAGAGGCATTATCTAGAGTGTCTACTGTGATCTTAACATTTTCACATTTCTTTTTGTGATCTGCTAGGGATTCATTCAGCACAGTAATACACTCATCTTTGAACTCTATGTTTCTTTTTAGTGCATTCATGTCATCAGTAAACCTAGATTCATTTCCTTGAAAATGCAAGATTTGTTTTTCAAGAACAGCTATACCTCTTTTATGATTAGCTAAGTTAGCTAATGCATTATATAACTCTTCTAGTCGATCATCAGACTTCTTTTTAAGATTTTCATAAGCATTAAGAGCAGAGCATGATTCAGTACATTTGATTATAGAATTTACCTCTGAATCAGAAAAGGCCATTAGTGTAGTCTCAGTGGCCACCATTGCAGCTTCTTTTGGTGCTTCCTCCTCATCAGCCATGAAGCTCCAATCATAGCTAACACCATCAATGGCTAGCATAGCCCTTGGCTCTTCCACTATGACTTCCTTCTTCTTCTCTTGCTTATACCATGTGTTCCTATTATCCTGCTTCCTTGGGTTTCTACATTCTTTAGCAAAGTGTCCTAACCTGTGACAGTTGAAACACTCTACTTTCTTCTTATCAAACCCAGCAGTTTCATTACCATTAATGGTAATCTGCTTACCAGTTCTCTGCCAGAACTTCTTAGCCCTCATGCTAAGTAAAGCAACCTGCCACTTGATATCCATTTCTTCTAAATCATTATCATCCAACTGATCAAGGTCTTCATGAGTTAGAGGAGAACCACTAGTTTGACTAGACATGAATACATAGAATGATGGATCTCCAAGTCCAGCAGCATTCTTTTGCGAACTAGTAGTAGGACCACCATAGTTAGCAGTAGAAACACCTGCATCTTCATCTACCTCTTCTGACTTACTAATACTAGGAGATGACAAGAGTGCCACATTCCCAGAACTAGTACTATAGTTTCCAGACTTCCTTAGACTTTGTTCAACAATTTTAAAATTGTTGTACAAATCATTGAGTTTCATGGTTTCAATGTCTGGTTTATTCATCCAGACAACCACATGAGTATGGAAGTCATCAGATAGGCTTCTTAAGAACTTCATGTTGAGATCTTCCTTGGTTATCTTAACACCCAACACAGCTAACTAACTGACAAGCTTGTGCAATCTTGAGAACAGCTTATCAAGATTTTCATTGCTATTTGAACTGAAGTTTTCAAATTGTTGTTTCAGCAATGTCTTCTGTGTTTTCTTGGTAGTTTCATTACCACCAAACCATGCACAAATCTCTTGAAAAAGAGTTTTTGCATCTGGATACTTGCTAAAAGATAGCATCTGTTCACCTGGAATGGTCATAAACAACAAATTCCTTGCTTTTTGATCATTCCTCTTCTGTATCCTTTCTTCATTGGAAGATGGTCCAGTATTCCTTTTACTAATTGTTTTGCCTTCAAGAATGACATCTGAATAACCTAGTTAAAAAGAATCACCATACAGAATGATATCCCAAAGAGCATAATCTTGAACCATAAAGTATTGCTCAATCATTAACCTCCAAAACTCAAACTCATTCTGTTTGATCATGGGCAACTTTGCAGCAATATTCGTAGCCTGAGTATTTTCCACATCCATTTCTTATTCTTTTTCTAAATCACAGATATCAGCCTTGCTCTGATACCAACTGAGAGGATTCGATACACTTGAAGGGTGTTAGTCCTTTTATAACGTGTGTATATGATATCTTGAGTTAATATGATTAAGTATGCGAAATCTACTTAATCACACTTAGAAGGTTATTTGGTTACGGAAATGGAACAGTTATGTTTGTTGAAGAACAATGAACAAAGAAAGTTTATCACCAAACAATTCAATATTATTCAAAGTAATACGAGTGATCTTCACTATCACTAGGGTTACAAAACCTTGAATCTTATGTTTCTATGACTTGTGATTGTGACAACCGGTACTTTTCCACTAATATTTTAATAATAAATTTCTATTTATTATTGCACAACTGTTAAACTAAACAATTATATATCTACTTTGGGAAGAAAACCCGCACGCAATAGCGTACAATAACTCGCCAAAATTATTTAAACTTATCAGTAAAAGTGAATTTATCATTTCCTAACAATTTCAGACACTAACGAATCAAAAACGAGAGGTTATCTTGTTTTTCCGAAAAATTGACACCACACGCGTACCGACACCACATTAGTAAAGGTTGGATTTTAAAATTCATTTTTATGAGTCGACAAAATTATTTTACATCAGTAACGAGAAAACGGTTCCAGAATTATATTTTTCACGTTTACGTGAAAGCGCGTTACCGTAAATAAACCTTAATTAAACGGGACATGGGGTACACTCAATACACTAAAAGTTTAAAAACAAATAAAATTAAACACACTTATTCCCACACCATTACCCTCACGTGAGTTATCTGATCTTTTCCTGATCCCCTTTTCATCTTCTTCGATACACTCCAACACAAACCCAAATAAACCCTACCAAGGACTAGATCAAATGGAGATGCAAGAAACCCAATCTCTTCTTTATCTACTGCTTTCCTTTTCCCTATTACCTCTTCACCACACGCAACAATATTCCTTGGCTCCCTGCTATCTTCCATCACCATCAATCTAAAGATTTTAACACTTTTCTTACCTTCCCAAAGCCACATCAAGACCCAAACTTGGTACTGGAGGTCGAATCTATACCAATACCAAGAGAAGCTAGCTCAAAAATGGTTAAACCCCACTTCCCTAAACCGAAAGTGGGTCAAGATTTACCTAAGATTTTCCCTTAATAAACTTGATTTCCAGGAGAAGCTAATCACACAAGAAAACTCCAAACTCACTCAAACAAATAACTCAGTCGAGTATACTCAAGGAAAAAGGAGAAGTGATAAGCTTGGAATTAAGTGGGACTCCTTGTGGTGACATTGAGATCGACCCATCATCCATTTTTTTGTAAGGTTAAATCCTTGTCCTTGTATTCCTTGTTTTTGACGTTCGAATGATATGATACTTTGTGTATGTTATGAGTTTTCTTTGTCGATCCGTTTTTGTTGGTGGTGTGGTAAAACATAATTTGAAACTGATAATACCACATAGGATTTAGTGTTGGCTAAAATCGTAATATTCCACTTATGACATAAGCCTTGTCGAATTGTTCATATTAATAGATTTGTTATGTTAAAGCTACTAATTCAATGTGAGCTTGGAAGGATTAAATCGACCCAAACAAGCCTCTGTGAGCACCAATCATACTCGTACACTGGTAGTCAAACTAGGATAGCCAAAGTGGGTTCTTCTTTTTTAAAAAAAAAAAAACAAGTCACGGTCTTTTTACTCAATGGGGTGGACTTGGTTAAGAATCACATTAGTCAAGTCTTTAGTCATGATCTATGCTCACTAGATGTTTGTGGTCTGGTCTAAAAAGAAAAGTCCGTTTTGAAAACTAGTTTACAACTCCTTGTCGTTATTGTCTTTTGTGACACGAATGGTGTGGTCTTGGGTAAGAGCCACGCTAGTCGAAATTCTTGGTCTTAAACTTATGCCCACAATGTGTTTGTGTTAATGTCTAAGAAAAATCATAGTTTTGAAATCAGTTGATAAATGCTCATAAAACCTTTAATCTCGTGTCTTGCTAGAATTTTAACAAAAATCTTGAGTTGTGTTATAGGCGAGTTGAGTAGTACTCAATTCGAGCCTTAGCAAGGCCATTGTGTCCTGTTGCTTCGGTGTATAACACCCCAAAAGGGTGCTCCTTTGCTCCGTTTGTATGTCGTAAATGACACCCATGGGTGCTCATTTTGATCCATACGTACAGCCCCATGGAGTGTATAAAGGACTCCAAATGAGTATCTTAATACTCGAAGTTATAGAGTCCCGTCTCAACCCACTGATCCTCGTTAAAATACTCTAGTTTAGGAGCAAGCAAAGCTTTCCAATACTAGTGCCAAAAACCACTTTGTTGTCTACTGGAAATAAAAACTGAAATCATCTTATTTTCACATACTGTAAACACATGGGCCGAAGCCCACATGTGAAATTGAGTCATGTTTTGTTTTCCCTCTTTCTTAACAGGCCAAATCATCTTCCAGTTTGGGCTGTCAAATGGCCCAACTGTTCCTTTTGTTCTCACCAGGCCACTGCCCATCTAAAAGCCCAACAGTGGAGCCTGGTTCACTGTTTGAGTGGGCCGCAGCCCATCCCCCTCCTCGACACACGTTTTATTAATATAACTCGGCAATAATTCGCGGCCACTTATATATATATGGCATCTACATATAAAATAAAAAGGACTCGACACGTTTTATTAAACTTGTGACTATATAAATACACGTGACGTTGACATATAATAAAAACTTGACAATAATTAAATATCGCAACATAAAAATTTGATTGTTGTTATATGTTTTGCGAATAAAACTTTAAATTCAACATACATTTTACAATAGGAAATTGTGAGACCTTTATTTTCAACACTCAACTTATAAACAATATGTTAAAATATATACATATAACATGAAAATATTTGAAATGGAATGACTTCAATTTTAATATTGACACTTAATTATATACGATTAAATTAAGAAATCGTAAACTAGCTAAATGATTTTTATAACTTACTAATTGAAACGGTTATGTCACAACTTATATAAGTCAAGCAAACGAGAACTATTATTTTTCTTTTAAACTTCAAGTTTATTAAGATATCATTTTCTCGCAACCACAAATTATAACACCTCATATACTAGTGAAACCTTTTTCAACTTCATTTACATTTCTCGCAAAAACCACATGTATATATGTATAAATATATATATACACCCGTACAATCATTTAAACACCAACCGTCTTAAAAATCGTTCACATTAATATTTCACTCTTTGCGCGTATCTGTCTGATCATTGTTAAATCAAGAGTCACTATTCCTATTCTTTTGTACGTTCGTACACCCCGATGAGCCAATAACTTCAAATGTTAAAAACATGGTTTTAACTTAAATGCTGCCACACCAGCAACACCAACATGAACTTTTGAAATAATTGAAATCCTTGAACTTGAACTGTGAACTAAAACAAACTTTACTAATCTAGGTCGCGTGTCGGTGCTGAACACTGTCTGAACTATTTTGTAATCTGACTGCTATTTACCAAGGTGAGTTCATGGCCCCTACTTTTACTGGTTTTATAACTGTTTTGGGGGAGAATACATGCTCGTTTTTAATTAAACTCAATGACTGTTTATTTGGAAAAATGCAAACATTTTATTTAAGATTTGACTGTTTGGCTGAAATACTAGATTGTTCACATGACACACACAAAGACCAGGGGTACTGGACAAGACTGGGCGTAATGGTCACATACCGAGCGTAACGGTCACATACCGAGCGTAACGGTCACATACCGGGTGTAACGGTCACATTACCGGGCGTAACGGTCACACTACCAGGTGTACTGGTCATTACGAGCGTACCGCTTAACTGAATATTATAAACTGGCATTCCACATTCACGAATATTTAAACCTATGAACTCACCAACCTCGTGTTGACACTTTTAGCATGTATTTTCAGGTTAAGGCGATAATCTAGTGGTGAAGGCTTTCGGCAGGGCATGGCATGATCATAGAAGACTCTGATATAATTGGGACCGCATGAAATCTTTTATGGGCTTATATTCCGCACCATTTTTGAAATGTTGTAAACAAATCATTTTTGAATATGAAATCTATTTTAAGTGGTTGAGATAAAACCATTCTTTATACTTTGTGTTGTGATACCAATTTAGTAGCACCCAAACATGTATGCTTCCGCTAAACCAGATTTTGGGGGTGTTACAGATTGGCATCAGAGCCTTGGTTATAGAGAACTGGGTATTTTTCAAACCTAGACTATAACTACTTTTATAAAAACAAAACCCTATAACCGCCACATGCCTGTCTGCCAAGCCGGTTGCCTTAACTACTGTTTTACTTAACACAACTATATGCTATGCCTTGCCGTTTAATGATTTATATCATACATAACTTAAACTATATACCAAAAGTATTTTATACATACTTATATATACATACCGCACTTGTCACAACTTACCTTCCCCGACACAATTTCACTACCCGACTCCGAGTTCGAACGCTCGCTCAATTCTTTTGAAACAACTAATTTACCGACATCAAGAAATCCATCAAATCCATTTGGTCACGATCGCAACCTATCGCCTTAAAACATGTTTTCTCGAGACATCTACTTGTAGGACGCATCACTATTAGGTCTCACTCTTCCGTCATTATTCAGAAAGGACATGTCAATTGGGAAGCAAGACCTAGTCTCCAGCCACATGACGACTATTAATTTATAACAAGTGTGATTGTCTATTCAATTGTACCTCTTCTTTCATTGTCGACTTTCCACGTATTCTACCTGTGATGATTATACCCTCGTGTGATATAGTTCTTTTCATTTGAAACCTCATTCGTGGTTATCTTTTACGATGTAGATAAATGGCTCCTACAAGAAGAACAACCAAGACCACACGTGGTCGACCTACTGCTACCACTCTTCCAACTGGGAATGGAGCAAACCCACTTATTGTGAATCAAGCCATGTTGGATCAGTTGGTTAATGACCGTGTGACAGCAGCACTGGCTGCAACGAATGTAAACAACTCGACTACGAATGTCGGAACCTCAAGACCTGCAAACAACAACAACAACCGCGACTGCACCTATCAGGAGTTTCGAAGGACCATGACTGGAGGTCTTGGAGGAACCGAGGGAGCTGTTGATTTGGTCAGATGGATTGAAAGGCTGGAGACTTTGTTTCGAATATGTTGTTGTGCGGATGAAGACAGGGTTAAGTATGCATCGCTCACCTTCTCGGATGCTACTCTAACCTGGTGGAACGACTATCTGAAGTCTGTGGGCATTGATGCCGCATACGCAATGCCATGGGAAAATTTCAAGGAAATGGTGCTAAAAAAATATTGCCTTTGCAATGAAGTTAAAAAGTTGGAGGTCGAGTCTTGGAACCACAAGGTGCAGGGTACCAACATTGCTGCATACAACCAATGCTCTCAAGAGTTGGCTCTGCTATGCCCTGAGATGGTCCAAACTGAAGCTCGCTTACTGGAGAGATACATTGGAGGATTACCCTCATACCTTAAGGGTAAGGACACTACCACCAAGACTGCTGATCTCCATAAGACGATGGATGTGGCCAACAAGCTAATGGACGAAGTAATCGAGAATACCGCCGAGAAGGTGGTTGACAACAAAAGAAAGTGGGAAGATCACTTCAAAAACAACAACAACGATGGTCCGAACAAGCGACAAGAAGTGGTCAAGGTCTATGCTGCCGGCACCAGTGAAAAGAAAGGTTATGTTGGGACGTTACCCAAGTGCAACACGTGCCCGTTTCATCACAATGGGCCTTGCCCTATTCAGTGCGGGAACTGCAGGAAGATCGGTCACCAAGCCAAGGATTGCAAAGCTCCTACTCTAGTGATAAACCCGAAGATCACTGTCACGTGCTTTGAGTGCGGAGTAATTGGGCACTTCAGAAGTGAGTGCCCAGAACTGAGGAATAAAAATGAAGGAGTTCGCCAGGATCCTAACGACGTTAAGGGTAATGACGATGCTTGAAGAAAGAGTTCCCTGCTTCGCATAATAAGACCTAAGTCTAGACCTTCTTGGATTGTATTTTCTCGAGTATTTGTATTTTCTTAAAGATTTTCTTTTCATTGCATTGTATGGATATTCATCTAATGAATTCCCGAACTTTTGTGTCAAGGCGTTATGATAACTTCTTTCCGTTACGCTCGCTGTCGTGCCAACCATATTTGAAACTTTCCTGCAAGCTATTATGCTATCATTTTATATACGGTCGTGCTCTGTTATAAACTATTTTGATTTCTAACAGAATGGCCAATACTGTTTCAAACTCAATACTACCTTGACTAAACCAAACATGGCATCATCGATCCTCAATTAAACATAGCCTGATCACCTATGTTTAATTCAGGAAAAATCATGCTATGATGGGAATAGTCACCTCAAGAACCTTGTACTTCAAAGCAAACAATTCACATCTCAACTGTCAAAGCTCAACAAATTTTCGAAAAGGTCTCGAATTCATATGGCAACGTGAAAACAAAATCAAGCGTAAATGCCCTCAATTTTTCTCAACTCTATCGGGTAACTCTAAGTGAAAACCGAGGACGGTTTTCCTTCTAAGGCGGGAAGGATGTGACAACCGGTACTTTTCCACTAATATTTTAATAATAAATTTCTATTTATTATTGCACAACTGTTAAACTAAACAATTATATATCTACTTTGGGAAGAAAACCCGCACGCAGTAGCGTACAATAACTCGCCAAAATTATTTAAACTTATCAGTAAAAGTGAATTTATCATTTCCTAACAATTTCAGACACTAACGAATCAAAAACGAGAGGTTATCTTGTTTTTCCGAAAAACTGACACCACACGCGTACCGACACCACATTAGTAAAGGTTGGATTTTAAAATTCATTTTTATGAGTCGACAAAATTATTTTACATCAGTAACGAGAAAACGGTTCCAGAATTATATTTTTCACGTTTACGTGAAAGCGCGTTACCGTAAATAAACCTTAATTAAACGGGACATGGGGTACACTCAATACACTAAAAGTTTAAAAACAAATAAAATTAAACACACTTATTCCCACACCATTACCCTCACATGAGTTATCTGATCTTTTCCTGATCCCCTTTTCATCTTCTTCGATACACTCCAACACAAACCCAAATAAACCCTACCAAGGACTGGATCAAATGGAGATGCAAGAAACCCAATCTCTTCTTTATCTACTGCTTTCCTTTTCCCTATTACCTCTTCACCACACGCAACAATATTCCCTGGCTCCCTGCTATCTTCCATCACCATCAATCTAAAGATTTTAACACTTTTCTTACCTTCCCAAAGCTACATCGAGACCCAAACTTGGTACTGGAGGTCGAATCTATACCAATACCAAGAGAAGCTAGCTCAAAAATAGTTAAACCCCACTTCCCTATACCGAAAGTGGGTCAAGATTTACCTAAGATTTTCCCTTAATAAACTTGATTTCCAGGAGAAGCTAATCACACAAGAAAACTCCAAACTGACTCAAACAAATAACTCAGTCGAGTATACTCAAGGAAAAAGGAGAAGTGATAAGCTTGGAATCAAGTGGGACTCCTTGTGATGACATTGAGATCGACCCATCATCCATTCTTTTGTAAGGTTAAATCCTTGTCCTTGTATTCCTTGTTTTTGATGTTCGAATGATATGATACTTTGTGTATGTTATGAGTTTTCTTTGTCTATCCGTTTTTGTTAATATTGCACTTATGACATAAGCCTTGTCGAATTGTTCATATTAATAGATTTGTTATGTTAAAGCTACTAATTCAATGTGAGCTTGGAAGGGTTAAATCGACCCAAACAAGCCTCTGTGAGCACCAATCATACTCGTACACTGGTAGTCGAACTAGGATAGCCAAAGTGGGTTCTTATTTTTTTTAAAAAACAAGTCACGGTCTTTTTACTCAATCGGGTGGACTTGGTTAAGAATCACATTAGTCAAGTCTTTAGTCATGATCTATGCTCACAAGATGTTTGTGGTCTGGTCTAAAAAGAAAAGTCCGTTTTGAAAACTAGTTTACAACTCCTTGTCGTTATTGTCTTTTGTGACTCGAATGGTGTGGTCTTGGGTAAGAGCCACGCTAGTCGAAATTCTTGGTCTTAAACTTATGCCCACAATGTGTTTGTGTTAATGTCTAAGAAAAATCATAGTTTTGAAATCAGTTGATAAATGCTCATAAAACCTTTAATCTCGTGTCTTGCTAGAATTTTAACAAAAATCTTGAGTTGTGTTGTAGGCGAGTTGAGTAGTACTCAATTCGAGCCTTAGCAAGGCCATTGTGTCCTGTTGCTTCGGTGTATAACACCCCAAAAGGGTGCTCCTTTGCTCCGTTTGTATGTCGTAAATGACACCCATGGGGTGCTCATTTTGCTCCATACGTACAGCCCCATGGAGTGTATAAAGGACTCCAAATGAGTATCTTAATACTCGAAGTTATAGAGTCCCGTCTCAACCCACTGATCCTCGTTAAAATACTCTAGTTTAGGAGCAAGCAAAGCTTTCCAATACTAGTGCCAAAAACCACTTTGTTGTCTACTGGAAATAAAAACTGAAATCATCTTATTTTCACATACTGTAAACACATGGGCCGAAGCCCACATGTGAAATTGAGTCATGTTTTGTTTTCCCTCTTTCTTAACTGGCCAAATCATCTTCCAGTTTGGGCTGTCAAACGGCCCAACTGTTCCTTTTGTTCTCACCAGGCCACTGCCCATCTGAAAGCCCAACAGTGGAGCCTGGTTCACTGTTTGAGTGGGCCGCAGCCCATCCCCCTCCTCGACACACATTTTATTAATATAACTCGGCAATAATTCGCGGCCACTTATATATATATGGCATCTACATATAAAATAAAAAGGACTCGACACGTTTTATTAAACTTGTGACTATATAAATACACGTGACGTTGACATATAATAAAAACTTGACAATAATTAAATATCGCAACATAAAAATTTGATTGTTGTTATATGTTTTGCGAATAAAACTATAAATTCAACATACATTTTACAATAGGACATTGTGAGACCTTTACTTTCAACACTCAACTTATAAACAATATGTAAAAATATATACATATAACATGAAAATATTTGAAATGGAATGACTTCAATTTTAATATTGACACTTAATTATATACGATTAAATTAAGAAATCGTAAACTATCTAAATGATTTTTATAACTTACTAATTGAAACGGTTATGTAACAACTTATATAAGTCAAGCAAACGAGAACTATTATTTTTCTTTTAAACTTCAAGTTTATTAAGATATCATTTTCTCGCAACCACAAATTATAACACCTCATATACTAGTGAAACCTTTTTCAACTTCATTTACTTTTCTCGCAAAAACCACATGTATATATGTATAAATATATATATACACCCGTACAATCATTTAAACACCAACCGTCTTAAAAATCGTTCACATTAATATTTCACTCTTCGCGCGTATCTGTCTGATCATTGTTAAATCAAGAGTCACTATTCCTATTCTTTTGTACGTTCGTACACCCCGATGAGCCAATAACTTCAAATGTTAAAAACATGGTTTTAACTTAAATGCTGCCACACCAGCAACACCAACATGAACTTTTGAAATAATTGAAATCCTTGAACTTGAACTGTGAACTAAAACAAACTTTACTAATCTAGGTCGCGTGTCGGTGCTGAACACTGTCTGAACTATTTTGTGATCTGACTGCTATTTACCAAGGTGAGTTCATGGCCCCTACTTTTACTGGTTTTATAACTGTTTTGGGGGAGAATACATGCTCATTTTTAATTAAACTCAATGACTGTTTATTTGGAAAAATGCAAACTTTTTATTTAAGATTTGACTATTTTGCTGAAATACTAGATTGTTCACATGACACACACAAAGACCAGGGGTACTGGACAAGACTGAGCGTAATGGTCACATACCGAGCGTAACGGTCACATACCGAGCGTAACAGTCACATACCGGGTGTAACGGTCACATTACCGGGCGTAACGGTCACACTACCAGGTGTACTGGTCATTACGAGCGTACCGCTTAACTGAATATTATAAACTGGCATTCCACATTCACGAATATTTAAACCTATGAACTCACCAACCTCGTGTTGACACTTTTAGCATGTATTTTCAGGTTAAGGCGATAATCTAGTGGTGAAGGCTTTCGGCAGGGCATGGCATGGTCATAGAAGACTCTGATATAATTGGGACCGCATGAAATCTTTTATGGGCTTATATTCCGCACCATTTTTGAAATGTTGTAAACAAATCATTTTTGAATATGAAATCTATTTTAAGTGGTTGAGATAAAACCATTATTTATACTTTGTGTTGTGATACCAATTTAGTAGCACCCAAACATGTATGCTTCCGCTAAACCAGATTTTGGGGGTGTTACAGTGATATTGTTGTGTTTGTTCTTTTTTCTTAACAGATATTCTAGTTCTATTCTTTGCAAATCTTAACACTTGAAGCACACACTAATATCTAGTATAAGATCTCTCATTTATAGTCCAAGAGAGATCTTTACAAATATTGTCAAGTCTAATCGAACACATGCTTGAGAGTGTCAGTCATTAAGATGCAACATGTATTTGTGTTTACAACTTGTTACTGAACACTTTGTCTAAAAGATATTATCTACCGTGTATTGTTGACTATTATACACATAATATCTTTGTATTCTTATCCAACCAGCAGTAGAATACTTCAATAGTTATCCACTCAGCAGTAGAATCCTTTTCACCAGCAGCAGCATCATTCAGCAGTAGAATGTTTAACGCTAGCAGTAGAATCAAATGCACTAGCAGTAGAATGATACTTAGAGTATTTCTTTGAGCAGAACTGATCTTGTGAACATGTAATTTTCAATACTAATCTTCAGAACATTTAATTCCAAACAACAATGAAACTTTTATCTGCTATCAACAAAGAAAGTTTGAATAAGGAATTGTACAACGATATAACAAACATTGTACTAAAATAATACATTTCACTTGAGGATTGTTTTGGCCAAAACACTTACATTACGTACTTCTATCTGCTATCAAACCACTTACCTGACTTCTAAATGGTTTGATAGCAGTAACCATACAGCCTTGATGTTACCTGATTTAAACATGAAATTCGATTGTTACCTGACCTAAATATGTTCACAACTAATGTTCACAACCAATGTTCACAACTAACAGTACCACAAACATTGTACTTGAAGCAGACAAAACCCAAAAAAAAGCATGAATAGTTAATTGTTTAGGACATTCCCAGCAACTACCAAAAGGACCTACCATTTACCAGGTTAACATATGTGGAATATCGGGAAATGAGGGTTTTCACCTTCTTGCGCATCCAAGTCTACCCCATTCGACACATATTTGAACCTTATCACCTTGGTATACGGAAAATGGCATGCCTTCGCTAACACCTTCCACTTCCCAAAAATGTTTACATGGTTGGTTCTGTTTGGATTATCCCTGTGAGGCTCCATTTGCACCCTCATTTCCTCTCGATAATGCTGGTGAATCACCAGCGCCTTATTGTAGGTGTGCATAGGATGTTTCGCCAGGAAATTCGCAGGGATTGCCTGTAATATTTTAATTTCCAATTAGTATTAACCAAATGTTAAACACTCAATATATATGTATACAAAAAACATTAAATTCAAGTACCAATCTGTTTCGGCACTGGATGTGGGCGTAGCTTTTGTAAAAGCTTCTATTATACTCTCCATAATGGTCAGTGTGGAATGGCCAGTAGCATATGTGTTTCATTCTATCGTCATCTACAAATCACAAGTATTTATTTAATATGTTACCAATCTATTTAAGCATACAAACCTAATAAGTTATGGTATTAGGTAAACACAAACAAATAAATAATAATAAAACCAAATAAAACATATCTTACTCTGTTCATGCCACTCCAACGGTAGTTGAACCTTCCTTAGAGTACAAGCCCCTTTGAACACTCCCTGCGTTATGATGCTACCGTCATCGTCAAACGCATCCAGCCACAGACTGTGTCCCCTGTTCTTAGTGAACACACATATCGTTCCCGGCTCAAGACCAACAGCTTCCACCAACGAATTCCATACCTCACCCAACAATCGATACTTAACAATCCCAGGTTGCCCAACAACTGCCACACGGCGCACATGACACTCGAAATGTTGTCCGTTCACTTGGATAGTCAGCTCTCATCAAATCCCGGTAGTAGTTCAGCGGGAATTGACTGCATTAAAGTATAACATCAAAATTTTTTAAAGTTCTTATGCAAAACCTATGGTAACTGAGATTTATCCACTTTATGAATTGCAATTATTAATTATTTGAATTTTCAGTACCTGAGGCAAACGAGGGTCGGCGAAAACAACAGTCTTGAACCTTGAATAAGTGGCTCTGTTTCCCTCATAACCACCCACTTCATATCCGTTTGTTAAGTAGCCCGTGACATAGAAACAGTCGTCTCCTTCTTCTACAAAATGCAGCAGATGTACATCTTCACTCAAGTAGCGATTGCAAAAAACCGTCCATTTTGGTCCCGTTAAATACCAAAGACCGTAGCGAGGCTTGACTAATTCCACCTTGAAACGATATCCATCTGCGGATATGATGTATATTTCAGAGTTACCGTTGTATGATTCAAGATTGTAAATTTCCGGTAACACCTACAATATAAAGTTCAAATATGTTTCAGTTTTAGAGTACAACAACACTCCACGTTACGTTACAGTATTGTGGTATTAGTATTTCAACTACCTGAAATTCCGCAAAGTGATCCTTATCTTGCAGGATTACGAAATCGATACACATTTTTTCCTACACGTAAATACAAATTTATTAAAAGATTGTATACAACTTCACACAAACCAAAACAGAGCATTGGCTTTAAACCACTTATGAACAAGGAGCGTAACCATATACAATTCACTTAACCTACATTATGTAGTGATATTCATCATATTTGAAACAACAATCACTTGATCCTGATCATACCATTGTTTAACAATTACAATAAATACATATGAACAAATTGTGTCCACCCATTCTGTGAGCTTTACATTACTAATACAAAAACAGCAAGCCATCTTTGATCAAATTATCTTACTAAAGAGATGAGCTTTTGTATATGTACAAAAAAAAAAAAAAAAAATAATAATAATAATAAAAAAATTGTTCAGCACATACAATTTCTTCACATATTCTCTACAAATAGGCAAATATCCATAAAAGTACCATATACAACTACAGAGCATCATAAGTAACCGATTCGATACACACACCATAATTTTCAGTTTACCGACCATTAAATTTGCTAAGCATGTGTATTTTTTATGGAATAATATTTATCCACAAAGTCATAACAACAACTTATAATGGTCAATTTAAGTTCATAATCTGATCTTTCATAGTTACTTAGCACTCTAAAAAAATACATATTATCTTAGTTACATCATACTTGATGTGATATCTACCAGCTTACTAACAACACCACATGCAACCTTTGATCAAAGTATATCGGAAAACACATTTGCTTTCATCATTCATAACATAAAATTGAACATCGATTGTAAATAATAGTAACAAATCAAAGTTTTACAAACATCACATTTCTTTGATCAACTATCTAACAATCAAAGGTAACAGTATTTACAAAGAAAAGAAAAAATCTTACAATATTATCTCTGATTAGTAACCACTTGATGAAGAACAGACGAATGGTCAGTTGTGAGAATGATTACCGCAGCCGTTTTGTGATAAATGAGCTTCTTCCCACGTCTCGAGGTGTTCTAGACAAAAGGGTATAATAGATTTTGTAGGTCCAAGCCCAAGTATATCAATGCACCAATGTGTTTTTAACTTACATTATATTTTGTATATAATTATAGGAGGAGCTTTTTTTTTTTTTTTTTTTTTTTTTTTTTTTTTTAATAAATGTCCACTATTATGGCATGTGGATTTTTATTATCATTATACTTGATCTTTAAAATATCATCCAACATTATAGGAGTTGAAATTGCATTTGATTTGCATGAAATTAGGAAACTTAATTATTTAAATTAAGTATACCAAATATATGTAAATATTGATTTCCAACATAAACGTTTTGTTTGGAGACATTCAAAGGTCGATTAAACAAATCTTCACAAAACAACCAGTATTCATTTTCATCTCCATGAAAGAAAATCAACAAGATAAAGAGAATCATGCAAAACCAAAAGATGGCATGTCGGTACCCGAAGGTAGGTTATTTCTTACCCATAATCATCTGTATTTGTTTTATTGTTGATCATTAAAAAAAGTACAACTCATGTATAACATTTTTAATATTTATTCTAATACTTTGATTTGTTGTTTTAAAATTTTGTTAATGTGCCAAGCAAACGCACATATGAATAAGAACAAGAGAAAAGCTAAAGCAATTCCAAGTTTGTTATCAAGAAGTTAAGAGTCTACCGTGATGAACTCAAATAAGTACATTTTATTACCATCATTTATCCTATTTATTTGACTTGTTTTATTATATTATCTGTGAGAATCGATACGTTAATGTTTACTTTTGTAATTCTCAGGTAAAAACAAGTATTATGTGAAACTTGGCGATTATGGACTAATTATGGAGCAAAACAAGCAAGAAGTTAAGAGTCTACTGAAATGTACAAGATCAAGATTATTCTGCTCCAGATACGCCGCATCCTACTTATTATATACGGCGCATCACTATCAAGATTTCACAAGTTATAATCCAAGACGGCAAAGGACATGCGCCGCATACAAGAATGGAGTTACGCCGCATCTTCTGGCGGTGTACGAATATTCCTGAATATATTAATCTTGGACCCCACGCGAAGTTAAGTCAATGCGCCGCATCTACCTATTCAATGCGCCGCATCTTACCCTCAGACAGAAACTATAAATACCCCAAGACCAGACGAATTTCGAGAGGCTAATAGAGAAGAAGACAGAAGAAACCCTAAGCCGAATTCAGACAAAGTAGCAGCACAAGACACGCCTTGAACGAAGATACAAGAGCTGTAAGAAGGTCCTGCATGTATTCAATTCATTAAGTAGTTTTGTTTTATTGTATTTGTACACTTTAATTTATCAGGATTGATGGGCTTGTGTCATTGATTTAATCATGCACTTCAACTCCCCTTAAAATTGCTTTCCCATTAATTAAAGTTTATATGTTGATGTCTTTGGTGACTTTTATTAGTGCATTGATAACCTCTGTGTCTAGCTGAGCATTGCTTGGGTCGCCATGCCCCTTCCTCGCCTATTTATTTTATCGCCTATGCATTCTATCGTCTGTAGAAAAGTAGGAAGAAAGGTAAATAGGATAGACATAAGTAATCATTAAGGGTTTACTCGCCGATAAGATTAGAGCCAACGAGAAAGGGATTAATCTCGGTGCGTTGCATCGAACTATACACTTCATATAAAACAAGCAATAAAACAAGTGACAAGCTACTTAACTATCAGGACAGGTCTTCTTATTGTCTCAAGTATTTATCTGTGTACGTGTGTGCTAATCACTGATTCGTGCTTATTAGTTTAGTTTATATTTAATCATAACCAAACCGTGCCAGTCTCTCAGGCTGAACCCCCTTGCATTAGATTAGGTTGTATAGCTAACTTAAGATATTAAAATACTGATTAGAATAACTAGATAATACGTTCCACTCTTAGTGATCGACACTCTACTTACCATTATATTCATACTGACCGGGTACACTGCTCGTTAAAGTGTGTGTTATATTGATAAGTCGGCTAAATATAAATTTAAAACTTGAATACTGCTGAAACCACAACGACATACCGTGGGTATAAATTAGAGCAAAACATACACGCACATCAAGTTTTTGGCGCCGTTGCCGGGGAGTGAATTGTTATTATCTGTTAATTTGATTAGTATTTTAATTAGGTGTTTCTTTTTAATTTTTAATCTAACCGCTAACTCTGTTGTATATTAGTTAAATTGCATTCATTGTATTTTTTGCATATTTTCTGTTTTTGTGTGTTTTTATTTTTCTTTAATTTTTGTTTATTTTCGTTTGTTTTTATTTTTGTTTTTCTTTTTCTATTTTCTGTATTCTGCTATCGTTGTACTGAGCTAATTCAAATGATACGGCGCATCTATTTTCATAGATACGGCGTATTTCGTTTAATTTTTATAAAATACAACGCGTTTAATAAATTCGATACGACGCATCTTTCCCCAAGATACGGCGTATTTTGTTTTTAATAAGAATTTTTTTCTAAACCGTAACGCCATACGACGCATCTGTTTTAACAGATACGGCGCATTATCGATTTAAATTAAAAACAGCTTTTCGAATTATTAAACAGATACGACGCATCGATTTTTATCGATACGGCGCATCTACTGAATCAAAAATCTGGTATTTTGAAACATAACGAAAATACGGCGCATTAACATTTGTTAATACGACGCATTTAATTTTAATAAATATACGTTGATTTTTGATAATTAAAACTGATACGGCGCATTCTAAATTTATAAGCGGCGTATCTATTTTCTGAATAAAGTCTGATTAAATTTTAACGATTATAAGATACGGCGTATCCAACTTTTTGGATACGGCGCATCATCTGCTGATATCAGTTATTTTTATTCTTATATCCGTTTCTAAATTCATTAATCTCTCTTCTAGCGAACAAATCCTACTTACGATTTTACCTATGATGACAGGTTTTGCTATGGAAGACATGTCAGTGAACGGATATCTTGTTAAGGAACTCTTGCTTTCGGATTCATTCAAAAGGGAAGTTTTTGATGATGTCAACTCCAATGTGCTCATGATTAATGCCGATTTATTCTCTTGGGAGACCCCTCTTGAAGCTACTTATAAGGAATTCAAGCGCTTATGCAATATTGAAGATGGGATATTCTCTTATGATTTACTAATGAGCTACACTGAAGATGAATTGTTACTCTTATGGCCCATCATTGAATCTAAAGGATTAACTTGGACTACTATCGAAGAAAAAGATGGGAAATTCCAAATTGAATACATGAACTCAGCGAATATAGTCAACAAATCGAGCAACGAAAGATATGAAGTCCAACCTTTACAAACTTCTTATATGCCTTATTCTGAACAGTATTGGGGATTTGATAAGAGCTATCTGGATAACGAAAGAATGTATGCTGAATCGGAGATACTATTTCATGGAAAGTTGGTAAGGTTGATGGATATCTCTTTGGAAGAGTGGCTTGAACTTAAATACGGTGATCTGAAATTTGCTCCTAGGAATGAAGTCAGACGGATTGTGACCTCATGGTTGACACGAAGTTTTAAAGGACAATTTAATGAGTTCATGGAGATAAGAAGGAACATGATTGGTAACACTAGCTTTGACGTTAACCACGATCCTAACAATGTTGATTTTTCAAATTGGTTGGCTAGTAAGTTCAATAACCATAAGAGCATGGACCGAGCTACTAAAGATGTGTTATGGGTATATTGGATAAGAGGTGAAGATGAAGAAGTAGAAAGCAACAATGGATCGCCAGATGACAATTCAACAATCGAGGAAGGCATTGAAGAACTATTCAGCATTGACATTGATGTGTTCAATTATGAGACACCTTTGTGCAAACAATTCAAAGAATTTAATTACCTTCTTCAAATCGACGCTGATGTGCTTATTGGAGATCTACCAGGATTCAAAACTTATGATGATTTCAAAAACACCTGGTACTACGAATGGAATGACCAAATACCATGGGTTTGGGATAAACCATGGGAATTTGAGCATATTGAACACACTTGTAAACCTTTCGGCTTCAAGGATGGATTTAGTGAATGGCCAACCTGTGACTATAAGAATGATGGAACCTGTAATGGGGGAAGTATAATTGGAATGAAACGGGTTGGAAACGATGTATACTTTGAAGACGACGATTGGTATGAAAAAGTTGAAGACTGCCCTCGTAAAGCAGAGGCTTTACAAGAAAAAGGTAGAATCAACTACCTAAACGAACTTAAGGGAGCATCGGACACTACTTTCTAGGAATATGTGCATGGACAATTTGATGATTACACAAAGCTTAGTCGACGCTTGCAATGGGAATTGAAAAATGAGTGGGATGAGATTCAAGATTATTATCAATCCTTTAACGTGGTTAATTATGATCCCTCTGCTAATAACGATGAGTCGCGAGAAGAATTGATTGATGAACTTGATGACTATCTGAATAAGGATCCTTATTTTAAGTTTGTTGATAAAGACGATGAAGAATTCACCAAGAGAAAATGTCAACTACTTGGGATCCCTTATAATAAGCCACCCATGATTATTTCTGAAAAATTTAAAATCATCAAATATTCTTTGGGACCTGATGAAGAATATGTTGCGATAAAGACCAAAAAATTTATTAGATCAAGTCGTACGGAAGAAAATGTTGCGGAGCTATACGGGAACATCTTTCGGATGAAAGAAGAAGGATGGCTCGTAACAAGATCTAAATAAGGAGCTGAACGTGAGTCTAACTTGAAGACTCTGGAATAAAGACAAGTGCTGACCGGGAGACAACCCGGAGAGAATTTTTACTATTCTGTTCTGTGTCGAGTCAGTCAGGCCCACAGAAGATACGGCGCATCTCAATCCTTAGATGCGACGCATCTCCTGCACTGGTCATATCTTACTTTATTTTCTGCATTTTTATTTTTAACTTTAAAACTTTCTGTCAGTATTTTAATGCGGCGCATCCCTGGTTAAGGATGCGACGCATCTTTTATTCTGATTCGTAATTATTCCAGGCTCGATACGGCGTATCTTCTTCCATAAGATACGGCGTATCGACTGACCTGATGATTTCAAGTTTAATTTTTTCAGTTTTATTTTTACTAACTACTAATGTATTATGCAAGTTTGAACCTTCTTAACTTAGGTGTGTTAAAGTCTTGATGGTATTATAGATTCCTGCATTTCCTATGGATACACCAAATATGAATCTTAAACATTTTCATCCACAAGAAAGATGATTTTTGCTCTTATACAAATTATGGAGGATCATACCGAGCAAATCTCAGGGGAGTTTTTCTGTTCTAATTCTTTTATTTTCCAGTTTTAACCTTTGACACAAACAACGAGGACGTTGTTTAACTTAAGTGGGGGGATTGGAGAATTAGAACACTTACTTGTCCTAAACTTTTTCAAAATATGCTTAAAATGTGCTTAATATATCAAAATTTAAAGATTTTAGCATGATTTTGTTTAAAGTCTAAATTACATAGCTGCACACATAACATTATTTTCAAAAATTGTGAACTTTTCAAAAATTCACAAATCTATGAGTGTGCCGGTGACTTGTAAACTTTAGAACTTGGCTTGTATACTATTCGAGACCACCATAATAAGTATTATTTATATAATTGGAATGACTTGTCTAAATTGGTAAATTTCTAGGATTACACCCAAATAGCCTTTATATGTTATGTGATATTAGCTAACTACACTGGTTAGTTAACTCTTGTATAAACCTTTTGTTACTCTCACTTTTAGAGTAAGATACCCTAGAAAAACACTCAGAGCCATTCCTTTCGTTTCTTACACCTTTGTTATAATGTTTCGTTACACCCTTACACCTTAGCCTACCCTGTAGATTAAAATCCGTGGTTGGTTAATTGCTTTAGGCAAAGTGTGTTTCCTTACATTACCTGTGTTCGCGTGCGTAATTCATTATCTATGGTTAGGTCGGGAAATTGCACAATGCAATTGGAGTGAAAGTAAATATTGTATATCTTTGAGTTTATTTTTCGTGTGTTTACTACTTTCACTATTACCGTTATTTCTGAAGTCATGAAAAGTATGGAAAAATTATCCAGAGTTATCGTTATAGTGATGTGGTGAAATTTTACACATCTATGTTTATGCTTCAAGTTTTTTTAAAAAAAAAAAAAAAAAAATCGAAAAAAATGAAAAAGAAAAAAAAAAAGTTGGAAGTTTGTTTAAACAACTTATGTAAAGTTTTGTATTAAGTGGTCGATATCACCACTAGTTGTTGTATATTATATCTATGGATTGAATAGGAGTTGGCCGTTATGGGAACGCCAACTAAGGTTATTCTTTGATTGAGATCTTGTTGAGTATAATTCGTGTCTACCTAAAGCGTGTGTTTCAAGTGTTAAAGCGTGAGTTATTCAATGATATGAGTCTTATTCATGGGATGGTTGGGATAACAATTTACCACACTTAGGATTTTAATTTATCTGTTTTGTTTATTTTTCATTTTACACCAATTTATATCCCAAATATTATCCATACCCTATATTATTCTTTATCCAAACCTTTGATTTATTGAGATTAGGGATTTGAGCAATCTTAA
Source organism: Artemisia tridentata subsp. tridentata (assembly GCA_021014915.2). Taxonomy (NCBI): domain Eukaryota; kingdom Viridiplantae; phylum Streptophyta; class Magnoliopsida; order Asterales; family Asteraceae; genus Artemisia; species Artemisia tridentata. Next base: position 336,516,991 of record CP139506.1, read on the forward strand.
GTATCGTAGTCGTGGATTCGGCTATGTATTTATGATTTTTTCGCCCTTTTTGATATAATATTATTGGTAAAGATTACTTGATCCTATCTTTAGCCTATTCGAGTTAAGGATTTGAGCAATTGCAAGTATCGTGTTCGTGGATTCGATCATGTATTTGTGATTTTGTAGCCTTTTCTGGAATTTGAGATCGGTAGAGATTAAGGAGAATGATTAACCCTTAACCAACAAACCCTTTTTACCGCTTTAGACTTGTTATTCCTTGGCTTTAGTGGGGGAGATGCGTATACTTGCCAAGCTTATGATAGAATATTCGTCACGACTGGACAGTTAAACGATTAGATTTGCTTTTATCAAATTATTTTATTTTACTTCTAATTCGTTAAGTGTTTGGTTATGTGATTATGACAAAACGAATACATGCTTAAATATAAAAATAAATCCTAACATCTTTTAGGATACATTTTCATAAGATTAATTCTAAGGTTTACTTGGGGACAAGTAAAGTTCAAGTGGGGGGATATTTGATGAACTCAAATAAGTACATTTTATTACCATCGTTTATCCTATTTATTTGACTTGTTTTATTATATTATCTGTGAGAATCGATACGTTAATGTTTACTTTTGTAATTCTCAGGTAAAAACAAGTATTATGTGAAACTTGGCGATTTTGGACTAATTATGGAGCAAAACAAGCAAGAAGTTAAGAGTCTACTGAAATGTACAAGATCAAGACCATTCTGCTCCAGATACGCCGCATCCTACTTATTATATACGGCGCATCACTATCAAGATTTCACAAGTTATAATCCAAGACGGCAAAGGACATGCGCCGCATACAAGAATGGAGTTACGCCGCATCTTCTGGCGGTGTACGAATATTCCTGAATATATTAATCTTGGACCCCACGCGAAGTTAAGTCAATGCGCCGCATCTTACCCTCAGACAGAAACTATAAATACCCCAAGGCCAGACGAATTTCGAGAGGCTAATAGAGAAGAAGACAGAAGAAACCCTAAGCCGAATTCAGACGAAGTAGCAGCACAAGACACACCTTGAACGAAGATACAAGAGCTGTAAGAAGGTCCTGCATGTATTCAATTCATTAAGTAGTTTTGTTTTATTGTATTAGTACACTTTAATTTATCAGGATTGATGGGCTTGTGTCATTGATTTAATCATGCACTTCAACTCCCCTTAAAATTGCTTTCCCATTAATTAAAGTTTATATGTTGATGTCTTTGGTGACTTTTATTAGTGCATTGATAACCTCTGTGTCTAGCTGAGCATTGCTTGGGTCGCCATGCCCCTTCCTCGCCTATTTATTTTATCGCCTATGCATTCTATCGTCTGTAGAAAAGTAGGAAGAAAGGTAAATAGGATAGACATAAGTAATCATTAAGGGTTTACTCGCCGATAAGATTAGAGCCAACGAGAAAGGGATTAATCTCGGTGCGTTGCATCGAACTATACACTTCATATAAAACAAGCAATAAAACAAGTGACAAGCTACTTAACTATCAGGACAGGTCTTCTTATTGTCTCAAGTATTTATCTGTGTATGTGTGTGCTAATCGCTGATTCGTGCTTATTAGTTTAGTTTATATTTAATCATAACCAAACCGTGCCAGTCTCTCAGGCTGAACCCCCTTGCGTTAGATTAGGTTGTATAGCTAACTTAAGATATTAAAATACTGATTAGAATAACTAGATAATACGTTCCACTCTTAGTGATCGACACTCTACTTACCATTATATTCATACTGACCGGGTACACTGCTCGTTAAAGTGTGTGTTATATTGATAAGTCGGCTAAATATAAATTTAAAACTTGAATACTGCTGAAACCACAACGACATACCGTGGGTATAAATTAGAGCACAACATACACGCACATCAATGTGTATTTTATTTTCAGGTGCGCGTAACGAGTTAGTTAATTCTAAAGAAGATATTGCAAAACGATCTACGAGGCAGGCGTGTAGTAAGATGAATAAAAGTATGTTTCATTTTGTTGTGGTTAATTATATTATGTGTGTATGAAGTTTATATTGATTATATTTGTATTAGGTAAGGCACTTTCACATTTTACTCTTCATGTATCATTAATTGAAAATTATTCGAATATATATTCATTTATTTATTTGCATTTCATGTTTTGATAGCGGATGCGCCTTTAGTTGATTTCTCCATAAGAAAGCCCGGCAGAAAGGCTTCAAGATCTCCACTTACGGAAATTTCTGAAAGTTTGCTTCTAACTTAATATCGACAATAAGAACCGAATTATTATATTTTTATTTATTTATTTCGCTTTATCAACTAACATTATATTTATTTTAATTTTATTTTCAGGTACACGTAATCAGTTTTTTGATAGCAAAAATTCGACTGGAATACCCTGTACAAGAGAAACGCATAATCAAACTAATCAAACAAGCTCAAAAGGTATTCATCTTAACTTTAACATTTAATCATAAAGCTTTTTATAACAATTTTTTATTTATACGCTTCGACAAAATTTGATGTTATTGTTACTCATAAATAAAATAGTATTTTTCAGGAAAAAGAACTCCTCCACCTTTATCTCCTGAGTCTATTCAATCGGTTAAAGTTGTTCGACCTAAGGGACGTCCGCGTAAAATCGAAATTTCAACACGTAATTGGTTATGTTAACAAATTTATCATATTTATATTATGTATGTAGAAAATTTTAATTTGTGTTTTTTTCATTAGATACACCGCTTGACGATGTTACGCCTGTTGGCTCATTAACTCCAAAGACTACAATACCTAATGTTTCGTTTGTTAGTAGTGGTAATATATGTAATCACTGTGAAAATCCCACATCTAAATAAACTATCTTACAGAATACTTATCCTTTTTCTACGTGTAATTTTTTATTATTATTATCTGATCATAACTATTATCTAATGTGACGTAGCTCACATCTTCGATAAACGTGCTCGCACGCAACCAAACCATAACATATTTAATGTTTATTCATATAAACATTTTTGGTCTAAGACTTTATGATCTCCCATTTGCCACTTTACGTTAATTCATTAACGTACGTTTAAAACTGAGCGTTTCTTAATAAATAAAGATACCAAGGAACCCGAAATAATTATAACAACATAACAAAACCCTAGAAATACTAAAGTACAACTTATTTAAGTAATGTACAAGTCTCTAAAGCACAAAAGCCCTAATTCCACTATAACTCTCGATAAAAACCCTAATTTCACAGAACTATGATTTTATGTAATAAAATCACAAACCCTAAATAATATTTTTGTAAAATAAATAAGTACAAGTCCTTTAAACCAAAGTACAAGTCATTTAAGCATAAAACTCAATAATTAATATAAATACCATTATAACCTTGAGAATAATTATTTTAAAGCATATTGTACAACAAATTCATGCACTAATTTTTAAATAAAATTTATTAGACTTATTAATTATTTGTATAAGCCCTTAAACCCATTGTACAACCCTCCAATGCATAGAACCCTAAAATCCCATTTATATACATTTAAAACATAATAAAAATTACATAAAATTTATATAACTTAAGGAAATATTAAAAATATATTTTTCTTATTTTGTAAACCTTAGTACAACTCTCCTAAGCCTATAGTACCACTCCATAAAGCATGACATGATTTTATTTTTCCCTAATACCCAATTCGACATTATGTATATATAAAAACTTTAATTATTTTCTATTTAACAAATAACTAAGTTAAACCCTAAAACCAACTGGATACCATCCTTAACCTTAATGTACCACTCAACAAAGCCATGTGTATCACACCCTAAAGCTCTAATCGAATCCCATGTCCTAAACCTAGTTCGAAACTAACAAAAGCCTAATCAAATCCATTTCTTTTCAAAACCCTAAGTAAACTTCACCATATATGCCTCCCCTAATCCCTTCCATATCCACATCATCAAACCCTAAATATCTAATCTAGGTAAGCAACATGTATGGCTAGGAAATTTCCACATCATCTTCCCTCCCCCTCCTTCCATGTGGCATCCAAGGGATTTTCCACATCCCCTTGTCTCCCTAGAAACCCTAAGAAGCCCAAGAAAACCCTAGCTCCCTTCTTGCTATAAATATCGAACCATGTAAACTTCATTTCCTCTCATCCCTATTCGAACACTACCAAAACACTCCCTTACTCACTCCCTACTGATCCCATAACTCTCACACAAGCCAAATAAAACCTAAGAAGCCTAGGAGGAAGGAAGAAAACTCTTGTGCTCTATTTCGAACCCAATTCGCCACCCAAGAACCCTAACCGAACCATATTGCTAAGTAAGTACTTCCATATCTTTTTCATTACTTTTTATATACTTGTTATACTCTTAAAACAATAATAAATAACCTCTAATAATATAACTAGTCCAAGAACAAAACAAATCTTTTCTTTCTTTTCCTTTTACCTTTTTGTCGAACCAAACCAACCGAACCCTAGTTTATATTTTTATGAATAACATTAGAAACATGTTAAAAGTGTAGATTAGTAATACTAATAACCATGTGATTATGTACTAAAAATGATATTAGAAACTTAAGAACTAAAAATCAATATTTTCTTTCCTTTTCTTTTTGTGTCGCGCACAAACCAAACACACCCTTAACATAAATATAAATCGAGGAACCTTAGGAACATGTTAAAAACAACTAAAATATGTTAAGCATACTATAAATAAACTAAATATAACAGTCCCTAAAAATCAGAAACCAAACCGAACCCTTTTCTCAATTTTCTTTCTGTCGCACATTCGATCAGACCTCAGACTTTGGACCCCAAATTCGACATCTAAACGGACTCTAAAAATTCTGGATTTTTGTCACGTTATAGACCACTTAACTAGCTAATTTTTGGAAAAAGAATGAAGTAAAATGATTAAGTATTCACAAAGTTATTTGCGTTTGAATCCTGCCCTTTTTCTGTCGCTCGAATGTATATAAATAAATTCATTCGAGCTTGAAAAGCTCGAATGACAAGCTTATAATCTAAAAATAAGTTGTCAACAAGATGAAAATAAAGTGTGAAAAAGAGTCGTACAAAGTTATGTCTTTTTCCGAAGTGTAAAACGTATTTTTGCAAAAATAGGATGTCGAGTGAATAAGAGTAAATTGCTTGAGGGGTAGTTTTTGCCAAAACTCTACCTAGTTTTATGAATTGGACTTAAAATAAATTCGACTTGTAGTTAAAGGGTAAATAGTGTCAATATTGAAAGAGGGAGTTTTATTGGGCCGAATATTTCAATTTCTTAAAGTTATTTAATTAGGGACTAAATTTGCCAACGATACAAAGATAAAGGTGTAAAGTGTCATTATAGAAAGTACAAGGGTAAAAACTGTCATTTGACCAAAGTTGAGGGGTAAAAATTGTAATTTTATAAAAGTTCAGGGGTAAAAATTGTCATTTTGTGAAAGTTCGAGGGTATAAACTGTTAATATTTGAAACTATAGGGTGAAAAGCGTAACTTATAATCTTTATTATTAATATATTTTAAATATATTTATAATAAAAATTAATAAAAACTAATAAATAAAAATACGTATATCTCGATAACGAACGAACGGAAATATAAAAATGAACAATAAGATAAAATCTTATCCAACTTTTGAAGAGACTTCATGTTGTCTCAAGTATAACATTTAACCGATAACCAAAAACGTTGTGAAACGAATATTAAAACTTATTTAGAAACGATTACTGAAACTTGACATAACGAACCAGGTTGCGTGCCGGAGACGTTTATCAACTCTGTTTAACTTTGTTTTCCATCCAGACTGTCAAGGTGAGTTCATAGTCCCACTTTTTATTACGTTTTCCAAATATGTGGGGAGATACATGCTACAAAAACGAACACGAGTATTTTTCTGTATGCTTTCCTGATTTATATTGCATAAGTTTAACTGTTGCCTAATTAAATACCCTCTATCATGAACCATTAATCACTTTCGGGTGAGTGCGAATATAATGAATAGATCTATTGGGTTGACAACCCCTTTGTGTTATTTATTTGAAAACGTTTAATAAAGAGTTTCAGGCAGACTCCTACTCGAGGGCATAATTGCTACATTTAATTATGTAGTGATTTACATCATTAGCTTATAACTATGATGTCCATCGTGTTAACGTCTTGCGATTCATGAGACTTAGAGCAATATATAACGAACTGTGATATAACTGATTTCTTTCTACTTAGCTTGTGTTCAAACTGATTTAACTTTAAACGCTATGGATTCACTCAACCTTTGTGTTGACTTTTTAGCATGTTTATCTCAGGTAACTAGAAGCTTGGTTTGGCACGGAGTGGCTGTGGACTTTCTTTTTATAACAAGAGTGTCCACTTTGTTATCATTCAACAAATAATGTAACTTTTATAAACGTATTTCGAAACCTCCCGCTGGGACCTCTATAATGTAACTCTGATATAAATAAATGAATGATAACAATTTTATTTAAAACGTCTCTTTTCGAGTCGTTTTCTATTTTCATGACTGTGATCCTTGAAGTAATACCCCAACTTATATTTCCGCTGCGAATATCGAAAACGGGGGTGTTACAGATTGGTATCAGAGCTCATTGTTATAGAGAACCAAATATTTTCAAACATTGGACTATAACCATTTTCCACAAAAACTTAACCAAAGTCCTTCGTGCCACAACGCCACTGAAACGTTACTTATACATGTTTATTGTTAATTATTTAGTTATATAGTGGAATATTCATAATTATCGGGTGGTTACAGAGCTATGACTTCCCCCTATTCATTCTATTCCTCTTATGTCGGACTCGGATATTAAAAATATCACGACAGTACCGGACATCATGAAAATACCTACATCCTCACTTCCATCTCCACTATCATCTATAAGTTTCTATTCCCCCATCTATCCCATTCGAACTTAGTTAAGAAATTAGGACCATTATCGCCTGGTATCATGCTTCACCCCGATCACCTACTCCCGACATCCCTACTCCGCCACGAGAATTTGAGGTGGGTGAAATCTCGCAATCGGCACAGGATTGATAGCCGACCATTTCCACCCTTCTGACGCGATTAGAACGGCAAGAAGAGCATATCGAAACAGCTTTAGGTCATCTCGACGAGCTGCCTATGGAATGCATCGAGGGTATAAAATATAAAGTTGAAGATTTAGAGGCCATGAAGCAGAAGATGGACGAGAATCGTAAGAAGACAGAGGACTGTCATGAGCAGCCAAGACAGGAAATACCTATGACGAATTGAAGTTGATAGAAGAAATGAAGAAGAAAAATGAAGAACTGATGACAGCTCAAACGAAGATCACTATTTTGGAGACAATAGTGGGAGACATGCAAGATAAATATCAGGAGTATATACAAATCCTCGTCAGCATGATCGTTAAACTGGAGAATCGACTCGGAGGAGTTTCTGGTAGCCCCTAGATCAGATTGTTATATCTACCAGCTTTTGTACTATATCTTGGCCATGGGATATGTGGCATAAATATGACACTTGTATTAATTTTGTTATATATAATAAAATAACAAGTTATTTATGACCATATGTGGTTGTGATTGGTTGTATTTGTTGTGCATGGTATCAATTGACGTAGGCCAGTGATGATCATTTTACATACATATATAATAGTATTTGGACATGTTGTGACCTTATGATTAACATGGATGTTACCTTGTTAATTTAACATAGTCAAATTCTAAACGTGTATTTCCTTGTGATATTAATAGAAATATGCCTCGCACATCCCCAGAACCAGCCATGTCCCAAGCTGCTATCCGAAAACTTGTTGCAGACAGTGTTGCTGCAGCACTTGAGACTCAAGCAGCAGAAATAGAAATATGCCTCGCACATCCCCAGAACTAGCCATGTCCCAAGCTGCTATCTGAAAACTTTTTGTAGACAGTGTTGCTGCAGCACTTGAGACTCAAGCAGCAGAAATAGCCCGTACTGGAAGCACTAGTAGACCCAATGGAGAAAGCGAGACTGCTACAGCTCGCAAGTGCACTTATAAAGACTTTATAAACTGCAAACCAACTTTCTTTAAAGGAACAGAAGGAGCTACTGAGTTGGCTCGTTGGTTTGAGCGTACGGAAATAGTCTTTGTGAGATGTGGGTGTACCGACGACTGTAAAGTTACCTTTGCTACAGGGACTTTCCTGGAAGATGCCCTGTCTTGGTGGACTTCGACTGCCCAAACTATGGGTGTTGAAGCAGCTCACCAACTTACCTGGGAAGATCTCAAAAAGAAGATGTTAAAGAAGTACTGCCCCCGTACTGAGATTAAGAAGCTGGAGGATGAGTTTCACCAGTTAGTTGTGAAAGGAACAGATCTTAAGGCATACAATAGAAGGTTTCAGGAGCTTGCTCTCCTATGTCCAACTATTGTGCCTGATCTGGAAAAGATGTTGGAGAAATATATGGAAGGATTACCTCGAAGCATCGAGGGAAATGTGACTGCATCCATGCCGCAATCATTGGAAGAGGCAATTACCATGACTCAGCAGTTAATGGATCGCGAAATCAAGCGAAGTTCCATTCAAGGAAGTGATGAAAACAAGCGAAAGCTTGATGATAAAAGGACCACTCATCACCACAACAACTACCAACAAGACCGTAATAATCATCATCACCACCAACAGAATCGCCGACAGGAGACTGCTAGAGTCTATACCGCCACACCTGCTGAGAGGAGTGGTTATGTCGGAAGAAAACCATCATGTAATCAATGCTTGTTGCACCACTATGGTCCATGCACTGTTAAGTGCGCAAGGTGTCAGAGAATTGGACATCAGACCAGAGACTGTAGAGCAACAGGGGCCAACCTACAGCCAGTAACCGTAACTTTCCACGGATGTGGTGAGAAGGGGCATTTCAAGAACCAGAAGCCGAATGCTGACCAGAACAACGGTGCCCGCGGAAAAGCATATGTGCTAGGAGATGGGAACGCACAACCGAACCAAGACTAGTGCAAGAGAATGAGAACTCGTTAAGATCCCGACCATGTCAAGGAATGACATCCCTATTTAAGCAGAAGATAAATTCCCGTTATAGATAAATAAACCGTAGCTTAAGACTTCCTAAGTATATTTCCTATTGTACTCTACCTTAGTTACGATGGACGTAACCTAAGTGTATCAACTATCCTTCTACCGTATGAAATCTTTACCTTGTAATATTTCGGTAATAATTACAATCTGCGCCTAATTTCAGTTTCTATTCCATTTGTCCTATTTCCATTCGTTACGTAACAATACGCTGATATTCCCTTAGAAAATTGATTTAATATTTTTGACCAAACAATAGACTATTACTTTCCCGTAGAATTTCCACTCGAACCCTAAGATTTATTTTAAGGATATCCTATTACCACCCTAGAAATTCCTGACTTATCACCGTAGTATGAACAAAAATTTTCTTATTTGTGTGAAAAAAATAATAATTAAGTTGTCATTTTACAAAAACAAAACGTTGAATACCATCTAAAACTTTTTGGAGAAACATAAATATCACTATAACTGAGCCAAACATTACATCATTTGGTCCTCAATTATACATAGCCTGATCAACTATGTATAATTTAGGAAGAATCATGTCATAAATGGAACAATTATCTTTTAAGATTTTCTAATAACAATTTTCATTCAAAAGCAAAATATTGAAACAAAATAAAATAAAAAGAAGATAATATTATGTATAATATTATTTTTAAACTTTAGGCATTTTAAGCATATCAGACTCCCATCCCAAATCAAATCGTTGTACGATTTTCCATTCTCATATTTCCTATCTGGATAGGTTAGAAACTAGGCCTGACTCTCTCTATACTTCACTTTTCCCAACTTCTTAACCAACGTAGACCGAATCTCAGGACGAGATTCCCTCAACGGGGGGATATTGTAACCACTGTGAAAATCCCACATCTAAATAAACTATCTTACAGAATACTTATCCTTTTTCTACGTGTAAATTTATTATTATTATTATTATTATTTTTATTATTATTATCTGATCATAACTATTATCTAATGTGACGTAGCTCACATCCTCGATAAATGTGCTCGCACGCAACCCAACCTTAACATATTCAATGTTTATTTATATAAACATTTTTGGTCTAAGACTTTATGATCTCCCATTTGCAACTTTACGTTAATTCGTTAACGTACGTTTAAATCTGAGCGTTTCTTAATAAATAAAGATACCAAGGAACCCTAAATAATTATAACAACATAACAAAACCCTAGAAATACTAAAGTACAACTTATTTAAGTAATGTACAAGTCTCTAAAGCACAAAAACCCTAATTCCACTATAACTCCCGATAAAAACCCTAATTTCACAAAACTATGATTTTATGTAATAAAATCACAAACCCTAAATAATATTTTTGTAAAATACATAAGTACAAGTCCTTTAAACCAAAGTACAAGTCATTTAAGCATAAAACTCAATAATTAATATAAATACCATTATAACCTTGAGAATAATTATTTTAAAGCATATTGTACAACAAATTCATGCACTAATTTTTAAATAAAATTTATTAGACTTATTAATTATTTGTATAAGCCCCTAAACCCATTGTACAACCCTCCAGTGCATAGAACCCTAAAATCCCATTTATATAAATTTAAAACATAATAAAAATTACATAAAATTTATATAACTTAAGGAAATACGAAAAATATATTTTTCTTATTTTATAAACCTTAGTACAACTCTCCTAAGCCTATAGTACCACTCCATAAAGCATAACATGATTTTCTTTTTCCCTAATACCCAATTCGACATTATGTATATATAAAAACTTTAATTATTTTCTATTTAACAAAAAACTAAGTATAACCCTAAAACCAACTAGATACCATCCTTAACCCTAATGTACCACTCAACAAAGCCATGTGTACCACACCCTAAAGCTCTAATCGAATCCCATGTCCTAAACCTAGTTCGAAACTAACAAAAGCCTAACAAAAGCCATTTCTTTTCAAAACCCTAAGTAAACTTCACCATATATGCCTCCCCTAATCCCTTCCATATCCACATCATCAAACCCTAAAATATCTAATCTAGGTAAGCAACATGTATGGCTATGAAATTTCCACATCATCTTCCCTCCCCCTCCTTCCATGTGGCATCCAAGGGATTGTCCACATCCTCTTGTCTCCCTAGAAACCTTAAGAAACCCAAGAAAACCCTAGCTCCCTTCTTGCTATAAATATCGAACCATGTAAACTTCATTTCCTCTCATCCTTATTCAAACACTACCAAAACAGTCCCTTACTCACTCCCTACTGATCCCATAACTCTCACACAAGCCAAATAAAACCTAAGAAGCCTAGGAGGAAGGAAGAAAACTCTTGTGCTCTATTTCAAACCCAATTCGCCACCCAAGAACCCTAACCGAACCATATAGCTAAGTAAGTACTTCCATCCCTTTTTCATTACTTTTTATATACTTGTTATACTCTTAAAACAACAATAAACAACCTCTAACAATATAACTAGGCCAAGAACAAAACAAATCTTTTCTTTCTTTTCCTTTTTTTCCTTTTTGTCGAACCAAACCAACCGAACACTATAGTTTATATTTTTATGAATAACATTAGAAACACGTTAAAAGAGTAGATTAGTAATACTAATAACCATGTGATCATGTACTAAAAATGATATTAGAAACTTAAGAACTAAAAATCAATATTTTCTTTCCTTTTCTTTTTGTGTCGCGCACAAACCAAACACACCCTTAACATAAATATAAATCGAGGAACCTTAGGAACATGTTAAAAACAACTAAAATATGTTAAGCATACTATAAATAAACTAAATATAACAGTCCCTAAAAACCAGAAACCAAACCGAACCCTTTTCTCAATTTTCTTTATGTCGCACATTCGATCAGACCTCAGACTTTGGACCCCAAATTCGACATCTAAACGGACTCTAAAAATTTTGGATTTTTGTCACGTTACAGACCACTTAACTAGCTAATTTTTCGAAAAAGAACGAAGTAAAATGATTAAGTATTCACAAAGTTAGTTGCGTTTGAATCCTGCCCTTTTTCTGTCGCTCGAACGTATATAAATAAATTCATTCGAGCTTGAAAACTCAAATGACAAGCTTATAATCTAAAAATAAGTTGTCAACAAGATGAAAATAAAGTATAAAAAAGGGTCGTACAAGGTTATGTCTTTTTCCGAAGTGTAAAACGTATTTTTGTAAAAATAGGATGTCGAGTGAATAAGAGTAAATTGCTTGAGGGGTAGTTTTTGCCAAAACTCTACCTAGTTTTATGAATTGGACTTAAAATGAATTCGACTTGTAGTTAAAGGGTAAATAGTGTCAATATTGAAAGAGGGAGTTTTATTGGGCCGAATATGTCAATTTCTTAAAGTTAGTTAATTAGGGACTAAATTTGCCAACGATACAAAGATAAAGGTGTAAAGTGTCATTATAGAAAGTACAAGGGTAAAAAACTGTCATTTGACCAAAGTTGAGGGGTAAAAATTGTAATTTTATAAAAGTTCAGGGGTAAAAATTGTCATTTTATGAAAGTTCGAGGGTATAAACTGTTAATATTTAAAACTATAGGGTGAAAAGCGTAACTTATAATCTTTATTATTAATATATTTTAAATATATTTATAATAAAAATTAATAAAAACTAATAAATAAAAATACGTATATCTCGATAACGAACGAAGGGAAATATAAAAATGATCAATAAGATAAAATCTTATCCAACTTTTGAAGAGACTTCATGTTGTCTCAAGTATAACATTTAACCGATAACCAAAAACGTTACGAAACGAATATTAAAACTTATTTAGAAACGATTACTGAAACTTGACATAACGAACCAGGTTGCGTGCCGGAGACGTTTATCAACTCTGTTTAACTTTGTTTTCCATCCAGACTGTCAAGGTGAGTTCATAGTCCCACTTTTTATTACGTTTTCCAAATATGTGGGGAGATACATGCTACAAAAACGAACACGAGTATTTTTCTGTATGCTTTCCTGATTTATATTGCATAAGTTTAACTTTTGCCTATTTAAATACCCTCTATCATGAACCATTAATCACTTTCGGGTGAGTGCGAATATAATGAATAGATCTATTGGGTTGACAACCCCTTTGTGTTATTTATTTGAAAACGTTTAATAAAGAGTTTCAGGCAGACTCCTACTCGAGGGCATAATTGCTACATTTAATTATGTAGTGATTTACATCATTAGCTTATAACTATGATGTCCATCGTGTTAACGTCTTGCGATTCATGAGACTTAGAGCAATATATAACGAACTGTGATATAACTGATTTCTTTCTACTTAGCTTGTGTTCAAACTGATTTAACTTTAAACGCTATGGATTCACTCAACCTTTGTGTTGACTTTTTAGCATGTTTATCTCAGGTAACTAGAAGCTTGGTTTGGCACGGAGTGGCTGTGGACTTTCTTTTTATAACAAGAGTGTCCACTTTGTTATCATTCAACGAATAATGTAACTTTTATAAACGTATTTCGAACCTCCCGTTGGGACCTCTATAATGTAACTCTGATATAAATAAATGAATGATAACAATTTTATTTAAAACGTCTCTTTTTGAGTCGTTTTCTATTTTCATGACTGTGATCCTTGAAGTAACACCCTAACTTATATTTCCGCTGCGAATATTGATGAAGCGAAAAGTGTACCGCTTTTAGGGGGTCATTTAAGCCCTAAATCGTATTTATTTGATCAAATATTGCCCTAAATCGTTCCTTTTGTCATTTTAGGTACTATGGAGAAGAAATCTGGAAAAGGAAGCATTTTGGACGTTAAGTGAAGAAAACGACAAAGTCTCAAAATCGGCTGGAAAAGTACCTTTGACGGCGTCAGGGATTGCCCTTGACGGCGTCATGGCTTGGCAAAAAAGGTAGATATGAAAATTACTCATGATAAGCCAGAGAATTTTACAATGGAAAATCTGACGGCGTCAAGCTTTAAGGAGATCAAGGCCATCACGGTTTAACTTAAAGAGGGACGGCGTCAAGTCATATTCTGACGGCGTCAAGCTTTGATAAGCCAGAGCGGATTTTGGAGGTCTAAAGAGGGACGGCGTCAGGAAGGCCATCCGGGAACCCTAGACACGGCGAGGTGACGGCGTCAAGTCCTATAACGTGACGCCGTCAGCCCTTAAACTCTATATATAGTTTTGCAATTTTATGTCATTAGTGTGCAAGTTTTTGAGGAGAAACCCTAAAGACGAATTTCTGCCATTTTTAAGGGTTTTCATACCCTTGGATCTCCCATGTTTAATTGAAGATAAGTAATTGTTTAATCAATCAATATGTCTATGTGTTGTTTGATTATATATTGTTCTTGTCTTTTGATTAACATGCTAGGCTAGATTTATCTTGTGTTTGCTTAGATCTAATGAAACCTAGCTATTGATTATTGGTTATTAGTGTGTTATTAGTTGTATTGGATGATTGTTCATCTATGTTAGGCTTAAGAAAACTGGCTAACCTCCTATTCGGTAACTTGCTTGAACGTCTTAAGAAACATGAACCAATGCGTACTAAGGTTTTTATGGTTGTATTTAATGCATGAGCGAATTCTAGTGATCCCATGTTAGGAGCTTCCTAGCCGGCTCGACATAGGAGTAAAGTAGGAGCTTGTAGAGTTGGGGAAGTACGTACGCCACCCCACGATTGGTATTAAGGAATACACCCGTCATCCACGCAATTAATACACACTAATCAACCGGTAAAAGATAGTTAGGGAGTAAGGAAATCTAAGTAAACACATTTCTCTCCACATAAGTTTCACAACCCTTTTCATTTTCTGTTATTTTATTTTATTTGCATTTGTAGTTATTTGGGTTAGTTGATTAGCAACTAATTCCGCCCACTCCTTCAAACCCGAGATTTTACTTGCTTTCATAAAAAATTATAAAAATACAAAAAGAATCTTCCCTCACCCTTAGACCTACTAAAGTAGTTTTTCATACCTAACGAACACTATTCCCTATGGAGAACGATCAATCCCCCGTACTTACCACTACACTATACTACATCGGTCAGGTACACTGCCTGGTGGGGTTGTAAGCCTCTTGAGATCCCTCGAGAGGTAAAACCTGTTGTAAGGTTGCAAAACCACGCATCAAGTTTTTGGCGCCGTTGCCGGGGAGTAGTTATTGCTTAGGTTGAAATTCTTTTTTTTTTAGGTCTACTTACTAGATTCCTTTCTAGTAAGATTTTTATTTTCTTTTTATAGGTCTTCTTTAGTCTATCTTATTTCTTTGTGTGTTTGTTCGTAATTTCCATTGACTCTTGCGTTCACCATTATGGAGAACGCGAATCCACCATACCACCAACCACGTAATTCACCCACTCCATATGACATCTTGATGTTTAAACAACATAAAGATGAACCTCTCTATGATGCATGGACTCGTTTTAAATATTTACTCCAAAAAGTCCCTCATCATAACTTCGATTTTTGGTCCCTAACTCAAATCTTTTACAATCATGTGGACCGACATGCCCAAAGGGACATTTACCATTTTGCCGGCAGGGATCTTAGGTAATTAAGTGCTGAGGAAGCATGGGAAGCTATTGAGAATTGTGCCCAATATTATTATATAGTAGACAACCCAACAAACATTAATACAAGTCAATTGACCACAAATTTCAAGGATCATGAAACAAGTTTGTTTGGGGATGAGGGTAGAGTTGAGCCACCTAGCTGCATGTCATGGTTAGGCACTACCATAATACAGGATGAACACATAGGTGACCTTGATGTGATGGAGGATTTAGCCGAACATGATCACATTGATCAAAAAGACCTAGGTTTTATGACCAATGACTTTGAATCCCGAAGAACACATGATGAATCCTTTAGGCAAATTGAACATGGTCGGATTATTGAGGAAGATCCTTATGATTCGGACATAGAAGTTGAGATGCCTAGAGAAGCACTTGAGATACTTGGGAAAATGTTAGGGTTAGATTGTACTAAAACACATGATGAGGATATAGGTGATCTTGACATAGGGAATGATGAGGTAAGTAACATAAGCCCACCAAGTACCCCACAAGTCCTACCATCATTTGAGGCACACACACCACCCATGACTTACCCGGAAGAAGTAGAAGAGACTATAGGAACCCCAATAGAGGTAGAGCCCTTGGACCAAACAAAACTAGAAGAAATAGGTTTGAATACTTGTAGTCATAACCTTTCTTTTAGTTCTATGAAAGTTCCTAGTTTTGATGAACCGGAGCCTAAACCAAAACCGTTACCTAATCTTCCATCCTTAGATGTGAACTTAGGAATTGAATTAGGTCCCGACCCACCCATCAAACCATATAGTCCGGGTAGTTTTATGTTGAAGGTAGTAGACTCTAAGCCTTGTAGAGAGGAAGCTGACATAGGAGTGAACCATAACCTTTCATACTTACATCACCCATTCATGATTAATCACAAGAAACACTATGGGTTTAAACCGGGTTTATTAGGTCAAGATGGATTCCCAACTAGGAGTCTCTCGAAGTTGATAGAAGATGATCCCTTTCTAGGAGAAAACTTCAATTCACCCATTGACCCAATTGAACTAAGTAAGGTTATGATGATTGGATCCCACATCTTTGAGCATATAATTCATCCACCACTCTTTCCTCACGTGGCATACTCATACCGAGTCGGTGTGTATCGCTACTATCACCCGCACTTAACCTTAAGTGTAGGGAAAACCTCTCCTTTATCCGTTAAATAGGGGCAGAGTCAGGCTCGTGACTCGAACAAAAACAAGCGCTTCTTGGGAGGCAACCCAAGCTTTATTTGCTTTGTGTGTTTATTTATTTGTTTGTTTGATTTTATTTGCTTCCGTATGTATGTTTAATTTTTATTATTATTGATTCATGTTCGAAACTAAATTGTGAAAATGCTTTATCTTGTTTTTAACTTCGTCTTAACTACATATAAAGGTATTTTGCAAAATATAAGTGTAAGGGAAATCCAAATCGGTTTATTAGAACAAATGAACATGAATCATAACAATATTAAATTAACATACATATTAATAATTGTTTGAGTCAAATGCTTGTATCGAGTCATAATGATATTTTGCAGGAATTCCAGGAAGTAAGGTATAGGTTTTTCCAGAAATTTTCCGGAAACTTAACATGAGAATTCTGTCAGATCATTTCTGACGGCGTCAGGCCTTACAACCTGACGGCGTCAGGTTTTAATTTTCTGAAATTTTTGAAAGTTTTGTTTTTCTTCCGGAATCATAAAAGTTTTTATTAAATCTCTAACTTATAACTCCAGGAATCTGCAAAATAATCATTCCACAAGCATTATATCCTTATACAGATTTATCCCGCCGATGTTATGCAGGTTTTCGTGTTTGTTTTCTCAGGTTTAACAGGTTATTTTGGACAAGTAGATGTATGTGGAATCTAGCTTTTGGCGCTGCTTTAGTCTTGAAGCTTCCACATTACCTTGGAAGAAGATCTAACCATGTTACCTCTTTATCCACCAAGCGAATCAGGGGAGTATTTGATTTCATTCTTTTACCTTATTTACTTTTACATCTTGTTATTTGAACATTGGGGACAATGTTCATCTTAAGTGTAAGGGGGGGGGGTAAAATACGATACTTTAGAGAATACAAGTACGCTTGATTTTTGTTTGTTTAATAGTAGATGTGTAATAAAACTGAGAGAAATACCTGTTAGGGCAATTTTAGTGCCAAATTTAAAATTTTTTACAACATATAGGAGTGAAACTTTGATCTTAATGAGCGTCTCATGGATAGGAGTTATATGACTAGCACAAAAACCGTACCACTAAAAAATTTTCCACTCCCAAATATGTGAGGTTCGCCCCTAGAATTGGTAGGAAAAGCATTTATGCTATGATGTGTGTACCGGTAGCACTTAGATTCTAGAACTTGCGTTAGGACCATTCCGAGGCCACAAGTGAGATTACATTCGTGTAGTTAGATTTACTACATGATAAGAGGCATTAGGATTAACCCATTGTTTTACACCTGTGTTTTTTGTTATAATTACTTTGGCTACATTGGTCAAGTAATTCTCCCACACCCTTTGCGTTGTACTCATTTTTAGTACACGATACCCCTAGTACACCCCTCAGAGCCTATCTTTTCATTTCGACCTTTAAGCATTTTACTTAAAGGAAGAATTTGTTACACCCCACTAAAATGTACACCCAAATCGCCTTAGCCCACCTTGTATGCACTCATTTTTAGTGCATTATTGTGACAACATTTGTTTAAACCCAAGTTAATTATCTAATTGATTACATGGTTGCTAAGTCGAGTCATATCCTTGTACGTATTGTTTTGGGACGATTGGGACTCATGGGTAAAGTACTAGTGTAATGGAGTAATGGGGAAGAACATCATTTATTACCCCCATATGTGCTAAATATTTTAAAAGTACTCCAAGTGTTTCGATTATCTTAATTCGAGTCATTAGAATAGTTATTTGTAAAGTTATGTAAAAGTTCAAGTGTAAGGGGAATGCAACGCCCCTATGATGTATTATTTTGGATGGTAGGGCAAGAGTGTATGAAAAAAAAAAAAAAAAAAAAAAAAATCAAGAAAAATGCAAAAAAAAAATGAGAATAGAAAAAAAAAAAAAAAAAAAAAAAAAAAAAAAAAAAAAAAAAAAACATACGGACTACCATCCCGTTTCATTTTATGTTTATTTTATGTTTTTGTTATTTTGTTTTTAGCTTAAGACGAGTCTAGTCTTGGCTTAGCAACGCCATATTGTACATGTAATTGATCAAGATTTTTAACTCGCCACCAGTAAAATATCCCTTATCCAACAAAACCGTGTTTATCATATCCCTACACCTCATGTTATAACCCATTTAAAAGCCCTCTTTGATAGTTTATCTTAGGTGCTTACGCCTAGTGGAGGAGTTTTTCGATCCTTTCCCAAGCCTATGGTAATCTATTTGCTATGACAGGTAGTGAGAGATATTATCCGTTTTCATTTATGAGATTTATTTTGATGAAACCTGAGAGATGTGAGTATCTAAACACTACTTGTGAGGTGCTAGTTTGTAATCTCCGTGCTTATTATGATTAAAGTGGAACGACTGTTTGTTGTAATTACTTTTATATTAGCATTAAATGACCCCTAACTTGTATTTTGATTAGAATAAAAGCGCATTTGCTTGAGGACAAGCAAATCTCAAGTGTAAGGGTATTTGATGAAGCGAAAAGTGTACCGCTTTTAGGGGGTCATTTAAGCCCTAAATCGTATTTATTTGATCAAATATTGCCCTAAATCGTTCCTTTTGTCATTTTAGGTACTTTGGAGAAGAAATCTGGAAAAGGAAGCATTTTGGACGTTTTTGGAGCATAAAAGTGAAGAAAACGACAAAGTCTCAAAATCGGCTGGAAAAGTACCTTTGACGGCGTCAGGGATTGCCCTTGACGGCGTCATGGCTTGGCAAAAAAGGTGGATATGAAAATTACTCATGATAAGCCAGAGAATTTTACAATGGAAAATCTGACGGCGTCAAGCTTTAAGGAGATCAAGGCCATCACGGTTTAACTTAAAGAGGGACGGCGTCAAGCCATATTCTGACGGCGTCAAGCTTTGATAAGCCAGAGCGGATTTTGGATGTCTAAAGAGGGACGGCGTCAGGAAGGCCATCCAGGAACCCTAGACACGGTGAGGTGACGGCGTCAAGTCCTATAACGTGACGCCGTCAGCCCTTAAACTCTATATATAGTTTTGCAATTTTTTGTCATTAGTGTGCAACTTTGTGAGGAGAAACCCTAAAGACGAATTTCTGCCATTTTTAAGGGTTTTCATACCCTTGGATCTCCCATGTTTAATTGAAGATAAGTAATTGTTTAATCAATCAATATGTCTATGTGTTGTTTGATTATATATTGTTCTTATCTTTTGATTAACATGCTAGGCTAGATTTATCTTGTGTTTGCTTAGATCTAATGAAACCTAGCTATTGATTATTGGTTATTAGTGTGTTATTAGTTGTATTGGATGATTGTTCATCTATGTTAGGCTTAAGAAAACTGGCTAACCTCCTATTCGGTAACTTGCTTGAACGTCTTAAGAAACATGAACCAATGCGTACTAATGTTTTTATGGTTGTATTTAATGCATGGGCGAATTCTAGTGATCCCATGTTAGGAGCTTCCTAGCCGGCTCGACATAGGAGTGAAGTAGGAGCTTGTAGAGTTGGGGAAGTACGTACGCCACCCCACGATTGGTATTAAGGAATACACCCGTCATCCACGCAATTAATACACACTAATCAATCGGTAAAAGATAGTTAGGGAGTAAGGAAATCTAAGTAAACACATTTCTCTCCACATAAGTTTCACAACCCTTTTCATTTTCTGTTATTTTATTTTATTTGCATTTGTAGTTATTTGGGTTAGTTGATTAGCAACTAATTCCGCCCACTCCTTCAAACCCGAGATTTTACTTGCTTTCATAAAAAATTATAAAAATACAAAAAGAATCTTCCCTCACCCTTAGACCTACTAAAGTAGTTTTTCATACCTAACGAACACTATTCCCTGTGGAGAACGATCAATCCCCCGTACTTACCACTACACTATACTACATCGGTCAGGTACACTGCCTGGTGGGGTTGTAAACCTCTTGAGATCCCTCGAGAGGTAAAACCTGTTGTAAGGTTGCAAAACCACGCATCAAATATCGAAAACGGGGGTGTTACGTTTGTTGGTAGTGGTAATACCGATCCAACGTCAAAAGGTATTTAGCTTTCCATCATAATGGTAATCGCACACAACATGATGCCAAAAACCACCAAAACCATGTCTACTTATTATATATGTTATGGATTTGTAGAAACATTCATAAGAAACAACAATGGCTCAAGGTTTCGCAACCAGACGCCGGTGAAATTCAATTTAGGTACATATTTACATTAGTAAGTCAGCATTTATCCAACATTCGATATACATATATAACCTTTGATTTACAAGTACATTTTCTTAATATAATGTGTCATAGGTTCCACATCTTCTAAACGCGATACAGTATCCAATGGCCAATCCTCTTTACTTGAAGCTGAAGGTCATAAGCTTAAAGGCAGAATGGTTACTAGGCAATCTGCAAGGCGTATTAACTTCAACCACACTGATCCTGTAGTCAATAAAACTGCAAATAGACCTTCATTTGTTGGAATCTCGGAAGGTAAAGAATTATAAACCAACACTTAGAAAAACATTATTCATTCATATCTGTTAAAGGATGTGATTTATGTATCAAATATCTGAAATCACTTATATCTCATTCACGTATTACCACATATCAGATTATATTGATCATGGTGATCCAACATTTGAATGCGAATCTTGTGGTGCAATGTTATGGCATGCCGAGTCAATAAGAGGAGCAGCCATTGGCAGTTCCAAGTCATACTCATTGTGTTGTGGTAGAGGTAAGGTTAAGTTGGGCACAGAAGTAAAAGAGCCACCTAAACTGCTCAAACAACTTATTAAGAATGAACATCCTAAGAGTGCGTCATTCATAGATAATATCAGGCGGTATAATTTAATGTTTGCATTCACTTCAATGGGTGCTCAACAAGACCATTTTGTTAATGCCGGACGTGGTCCGTATTGCTATCGCATTCATGGTGAGAATTACCATTTAGCAGGCACTCTGTTGCCAAAACCTGGAGAGCCACCTAAATTTTCGCAGCTTTATATCGTTGATACTGAAAATGAAATCAGAAACAGAATGAACGCTGTCAGGTCTAATTCTTTATCCAACTACATTTTGTTTTGTTTAAATTATCACACAAAGTTATATATTCTTATTATCCTTATATAC
Organism: Artemisia tridentata subsp. tridentata; assembly: GCA_021014915.2. Lineage (NCBI taxonomy): Eukaryota > Viridiplantae > Streptophyta > Magnoliopsida > Asterales > Asteraceae > Artemisia > Artemisia tridentata. The sequence continues at coordinate 336,538,896 of CP139506.1, forward strand.
TTCCTAAATACGGAGCATTTATGTTACAGCAATGAGTTGCACACGTCTTCACAAAAAACTGATTTAGACTCCTAGCTTACGAAGGACATACGTGACATGCTTGATTCTATTAATCCATTGGTTCAGGATTTTCGCATGGCTGGTGAACGTATGAGGTCTTCTCATGATAGTAAGTTTTATCTTAAGCTTATTGGTACAAGGGAGCGAGATGGTAGACAGTATAATCTACCCACGACATCCGAGGTCGCTGCCTTAATTGTGGGAGATTTTGACGAAACCAAAAACAAGAGGGACATTATTCTTCATCAACAAGATGGTGATCTTAAGAGAATCAGTGAATTGCATCCCTCCTATCTCGCATTGCAATACCCTTTGTTTTTCCCACGTGCTGAGGATGGATATCGTACTAATATATTCCATGAAGGCGTAACTGATTACGATGAAACAAACAAAGGAACGCGCATTACAATGAGAGAGTGGTTCGCATATCGTGTTCAAGAAAGGAAGAGCGAATTCTCCATGATGCTAAACGGAAGAAGGCTATTTCAGCAATTTTTGGTAGATGGATACACAATGGTTGAATCAGAAAGAATGTCTTTTAACAAAAAGCAGCAGAAGGAGCTTAGAAGTGAAACTTATTCTAAGTTGGCAAAATTGGCTGACGATGCAGAGTCTGGAGTACGTCTACGTGGCAAAAAGGTCATATTGTCGTCGTCATTTACCGGTAGTCCAAGGTATATGATGTAGAACTATCTTGACGCCATGACAATTTGCAAGTTTTATGGTTATCCAGACTTATTCATAACCTTTACATGTAACCCAAATTGGCCGGAGATTTCACGTTTTATGGCGGAGAGAGGTTTGAAATCTGAGGACCGACCGGATGTAATTACACGAGTGTTTAAAATTAAGCTTGATAGCCTTATGACTGATTTAAAAGATCGACGTACATTTGGACGCGTCAAAGGAGGTAATCCCATTAAAATATTATGTCCATTTTTTTTACGAATCATTTCATTCAGTTTGTTACCTTATTGGTTAATTGCATCATTTTTTTTATTTTCCAGCTGTTTACACGGTTGAGTTTCAAAAAAGAGGTCTTCCTCATGCTCACATATTGATATGGCTTGAAACTGAAGATAAGATAACCACAACAGCAAATATTGATAAGTATATATCAGCTGAAATACCGAATAAGGACGAGGATCCTGAATTGTACCAGATTGTTACAGATCACATGATGCACGGCCCATGCGGTCATGATAATCCAAGCTGTCCGTGCACGGTTGATTTCAAATGTACCAAGAACTTTCCAAAACAATTTAACGAAACCACATTAATTGATGACAATGGTTATGGAATTTATAGGAGGAGGAATGATGGAAGTACTATAAAGAAAAACGGAACTGATTTGCATAACGGTTTTGTAGTCCCTTACAATCCCGGTTTGCTCAGGCGATATCAGTCACATATAAATGTTGAATGGTGCAACCAGGTTGGGTCCATTAAGTATTTATTCAAATACATAAACAAGGGGCCGAATAGGGTTACTGTTGGTCTAGATGGCGAAGAGGTCGAAGAGATTAAGGATTTATATGATTGTAGATATCTTTCTGCTTGTGAAGCAGCTTGGCGTATATTTAAATTTGATATACACTATAGGACTCCAAGCGTTGAACGTTTGCCATTTCATTTGCAGGATGAACAATCCGTCGTATTAGATGCAACCGAAAGCATTGATTACACTCTTGAAAAGGAATCTGTAAACCAGACTAAATTTGTACAGTGGATGGAACTGAACAGGACCGATACATTTGCGCGGACATTGCTTTATGTGGAGATCCCTAAATTTTATGTTTGGAATTCTCAGAAAAGAATTTGAACAAAGAGACAGAGAGGTTTTAGTTTAGGACGTATTCATCACGTCCCGCCTTCTTGGGGAGAGTATTTTTACCTGCGTGTATTGCTAAACAAGGTGAGAGGTCCGCAGAAATGGGAGGACCTCCGAGAATATGACGGTGTTGTGCATCCAACTTACAGAGATGCTTGCTATGCGCGTGGACTATTGCAGGATGATAAGGAGTATATTGACGGATTACTGGAAGCAAGTCATTGGGGAATGGGCAATTATTTGAGATCATTCTTTGTCATGCTACTCATGACAGATAGTATGTCTCGGCCAGTAATTGTTTGGGAAAAAACTTGGCATGTTTTGGCTGCAGATGTTGAGAATGTTGAGCGCATAAAGTGGAATAATCCTGGTATGTTGTATTTCCTTTGTTTTTTTTTCTTCATTTTCATTCCGTATTATATGTTGAATTCATGTGTAACTTATAGTGAACACATGCTACTGTGCCAAACACTCACATACCTAATACTATTTATACACATCATAAATAAAGGTAAATAGCCAGTTAAATAAGACTAAAACAATCAGAACAAGTGGCGTCCATCTTGTGCCAAACACTCACATAATATCGTTCCATTCAGTTACAAAAGTAAAGTTTAAACTACTTTAATGTCCAAACCCTCATACACATGCATAATTGCAGCCCTCGCTAATTTTTTCCGCATATATTAACACAGAAACATTTTCATATAATGTCCCAAAGAATCATATGTAAACATTCACACATTATTCAAACAAATACCATCATGTCTTCATGCCTTTTTATGTTCTTTTGTACACGCACCTTGCAATTTTAAGACATTAGTAACTATAATATGATATGTATCGTATATTAAGTTTCAATATTACGTATCTGCAGGCCTGCAGCTTTCAGACGATCAGAAGTATAACATATGCCTAACTTATATTGAACACATGCTGCTGTGTAACAACAAGAGTTTAAAGTCATGGACACACATGCCATTTCCGAAAAACGAATACACGATGGAAGGTTATAACAGGTTGATATATGATGAGACATCGTACAATAAAGATGAATTAAAAGAGCAACATAAAACATTGTATTGTAGCTTGACAACTGAACAAAAAGGTATTTATGCAACTGTTATGGAGGCTGTAGAGAAGAAGAAAGGTGGGATGTTCTTTGTGTATGGATACGGTGGAACCGGAAAAACATACCTTTACAAAACAATGTCTGCTGCCTTACGTTCAAAAGGTGGTATTGAAGGATCGTGTTTTGGTTAACTTATTGTGAATCGGGAGGTCTTGGATGATGATAGAACATCATCTCCATGGTAGAGGTTAGAGAGAGAAAGTGTAGAGAGATAAAGAGGAAACTTGTGTTTTATTATTAGAGAAAGGTGAAAATTACACACACAAGCTCACCCTCCTAGTGAAGTCTAGGAGGGTATTTATTGTTAACAAACACATGACTTTACAATAATGACATTTTCAGTCCATGTGTTTGAGTCTAATAAGATAACTAATGTAATCCCGAATATGTTGTCACATTTTCGTGTGAGAAGCATACCCAACAATCTTCCCCTAATGTGGCAACATATGGGATTACTTACATCATTTCCTACAAGCAAAAATAAAAATAAAGAAAGGTCTTCATAAGCTCTTCATGTGCTGAGGATGACTACAGTTGACGCTCTTTGTCTTTATCTTGTACCTCGACTTGAGAACTTTTCTTCACTCGTAGTCAAATGATGTAATATACATGAACTGGATTAACTTCCCCCAATTCATGCTGCATGTCTTTAACGACTTCTTCATATACTTCTTTTTGGTGAAGTTTTTGAATCAGCTTCCCCCCAAACTGACAACCGTCTTCAGCAGATTCGAAACTTTGATGTAGTTAACATGTCTTCTATCTTTTGAAAGTTGTAAGTACGCAGCAGAATTTGTAGATGACATCATAAACCACACCACGCAAATCTGACTAGTACTAAGTAACGATTATGCTCAATGCGGAAGTTCCGTTCGGGGGTAACATGCAAGAAATCAGCAATATCTTCTCACATAAGTAGGCTACTTCACACTTCACAACCTGCGAAAGTTGAAACGAGTACACCAAAATCACAAAACTGAACCACTGATCATCTCTGCGGACGTCTCTCCGGTAGTAATAAAATTGTAAGCTCGATCACGTGAGTCTGTTATGCGTCCCCGATGTGCACATTTCTTCCCCCTGAATGCAGATCCATCTGGAAAAAGAGTGTTTTTGCAAAAAATGCAAGAAAAGTCAAAGAACATCCACTCTCTCTTCCCCCACGATGTCTTCGCGGAATCGGAAGCATACACACTATGGTTACGATGGAAACGGAGGCAGCGTACACCCTGTATGTCCAATTTGTCGAAGATGTGTGAAGTACCATAAATAGCCCGTGAGAATCAACTGCAGATAAAATCTCTACTCTTCTATACTCTTCTCATCTAACTCTTTACCGACCCCATTATCATTCTGACGGCTTTTTGTAGTGACTACTGATGGAGAAAACCCAATATTACGAACTTGAGACTGAAGTAAAATTGCCCAGATTTGTGACTTAATCTTGTACAATCCTTATGACTAAGAACGGTGTACCCTATACCCTCCACAAAAGTATTAGTACAAAACCTCTTGACATATCCTCAACTACGTGAGACACTGAGCACTACAACGTAACTCCTTAAAGTGATAGCTACTTTGTGGGTATAGAGAGAGAATCACAAAATTAACTAGATATCCAAGTCTTCGTCACCATTAATATATGCCCAAACAAGTCATCTTCGCGGGATGGTAGAAAGAAAGAAGATGAAATAAGTACACGCATCCGTAAAACCTCACTTCAAACCCAAATAAATAATAACGAATTATCCCCGTAGTCACATCTTGCGGTTCAATACCCAACACTAGCCTTTTGAAGGTTTAAGTGAACTATGATAATGGTTTTATCCCGATCTTGTCAAAAACGTATCCCCGTGAAAATTAATAACCGTAATACCACACCGTTGAATCATAAATTATTATACCCCCGAATATAGAATCTCTTCCAATCAATAAATAAGAAAAAACATTCAGTCCATCAACGAAACCAGCCTTTCAAGCGAAATTAAATATCAGATCCAATGATAATCCACCAACCACTAACCATTCCATCTTGTTATAACATATCAGCCCAAAAGGAAAAAATCTGGATCCAATGCATTCTAACCCTAAACATTCGGGTATAAAAGACTCCATAACACATCAACTTTAACCCTAATCACACTTGATAATATTTATCCATCTGCCCCCATCATTCTTAGTTTACTCTGCCCCTCTCATTTCTCATCTCTCATCAAACACAGTCAAACAAAATCTCCATCTACTCACAAACCGATCAATATAATCCATATCTAATCTCATTTCACTCAACAAAAATCATAACCGAACACAATAGATCGATTGAATACAAACACAAAAATTATCAATCTCAACCGTATACCACTGTTCGAATCTGGTAACCCTCGAAAGACTCAAGTATTTTCATCTTCAGGTTTTGATAATGGCCTCAGGTAGGTATTGTTCTTGTTTGTTTTGTCTTTCATACGAATCAAAGAATGATAACAACATAATTGTTGTTTGTCATTCTTTATGTTCGGACAGTCGAAATGAAGCTAGGCTTCAAATAGATCTATGATGATTAAATATCGTGTGTTGTTATTGAACTTTTAAGGGTCATAACATTTGTTGAAAACACGAAAAAAGAATAGCTGAGATTATGTAGGACGGGTTTGTAATTAATTTGATATGGGTCAGTTGTGAGACGGGTTTGTGATTAATTTGAAACGAGTTTGTGAATAAGAGTTGGGTTTAGGATTAGTTATGGATTGTTGTGACTGAAGAGGTTATTGTTAGTTGTCAATTGTTGTCGATTCTGGCTGTCTATTCATCTTCTCCTTTTATTTCTTTTGATTTGCGATAACAGTTACCGTTGACCATTGACTATTGACTGGATAATCCATTTGCGATAAGTGGTCGTTTGGCACATTTGCGATAAAAACGCATTTGCGATAAAACGTGGTTCATCGCAAATGCTTTACAAGCATTTGCAATATCAGTCCGGATTTGCGATAAAAAAGGGTTTATCGCAAATGCTTTACAAGCATTTGCGATAAAATGGGGTTTTGACATGTTGACCATGAATTCTGGCGGTTTTCCGATGATTTTTCCGGCCAGATTCTGACCAGTTTTATCCGACCACCTTTTGGACCCGGTTTATCGACCAGCTTCATCTGAGTTTCTGACCAGTATTCACTTCGGACTAGTTATCGACCTTAAATTTAGACCAACTTATCAACCTTAACAATATCAGACAATGTTTTTCCGACCATTTCTGACCATCATTACAGGACCAGTATTCCGACTACAAATTTTCACCGGATGATACAGACAGTCATAAACAATATATAAGTTATACATGGACTGTATTAGACAAATATAATGGACTGTATGACCATGACCAAAAATTTGTGAAAAAAGAACTGTTATCACGAAAGATTCAAAATCAGATCTGATCCACAAATAAATACGATTTTGACAAGAAAAATTTCACAAATCAACCAAAACTAATACCTGGCTCTGATACCAATTAAAGGATCGTGTTTTGGTGAATTTATTGTGAATCGGGAGGTCTTGGATGATGATAGAACATCATCTCCATGGTAGAGGTTAGAGAGAGAAAGTGTAGAGAGATAAAGAGGAAACTTGTGTTTTATTATTAGAGAAAGGTGAAAATTACACACACAAGCTCACCCTCCTAGTGAAGTCTAGGAGGGTATTTATAGTTAACAAACACATGACTTTACAATAATGACGTTTTCAGTCAATGTGTTTGAGTCTAATAAGATAACTAATGTAATCCCGAATATGTTGTCACATTTTCGTGTGAGAAGCATACCCAACAGGTATAGTCTTGAACGTTGCGTCTAGCGGTATTGCAGCGCTATTGTTGAAAGGCGGAACGACGGCACATTCTCGGTTTGCAATTCCAATTAATATAGTAGAAGATTCAATGTGTCACATTCCTGCTGACAGTGACCTCGCTGATTTGATAAGACAAGCGAAGCTCATTATATGGGATGAGGCTCCTATGATACAGTCATATTGTTACAAAGCATTTGATAGGACATTGCGAGATATTTGCAGGCCAGACCCTTCTCAACCATCTAACCGTATTTTTGGTGGAAAAGTAGTTCTTTTTTGTGGTGATTTTAGACAAATACTTCATGTCATTCCTAATGCCAACCGTAATGATGTCGTCTATGCCACAATTAACTCTTCTTATCTGTGGAAACACTGCAAAGTTATGAACTTAACAGTAAACATGAGATTAGGTTCGGGATCAACAGAATCTGAAAGAAAAGAAATACAAGATTTTGCCGATTGGATTTTAGACATTGGTAATGGAAAGGTTGGTGTTAAGAATGATGGCATCTCGACTGTGGTATTTCCAGATGAGATGTTGATTCCAGAGTCCGATGATTACGTAGGCTCCATAATTCATGCAACATACCCGCGTTTGCGTGACAACCTATGGAATCCTGAATTCTTTCAAGAAAGGGCCATTCTTTCACCAACTCATGACATGGTTGATATGTGTGGATATCGTTTTCTCGAGGCTTGTTAGACCTCATATCTAGGATAACAACACAATAATAATGAACAAGAACAATATAGTATGTAGCGGAATAGATCAAACGATTCATTATCATTGCACAAGGTTTGTCGAACGATTACAAACTCTAGGTGTCCATTAGAGGACTCGACACCTAGACACACACATACTTTTAGTCGACTACATTGGAAGACCTAATGAAACGTATTCCCTGTATCTCTTTATATAATAGAGATACTAGGGTTATAAAGACAATTAAATAATACATAATAAGTCCCTTATCTTTGTCTTCAATAGTTTCCTCCATCTTTCATATTTTGTCAATATCAACTCAAATTATAGTTCCTAACAATCTTCCCCTAGTTGATATGACAAAACCAACGATATGAAAGATGTCGTCTTCCTGTGTCTTCCCCTTAAGCCATGCATACCATCAAGGATCTTCAAGCTGCAAATCTTCAATAAATCTTCTTCCCCTTTTTGTCATCATCAAATAGGGAACAAAAAATATGCAACCTTGATCTTCACAATCACCAACCAGTACCATACTTCCAATTTAGTCCTTCAATGTCTTGAATTACCATTAAGAACACCAAAACGCTTACTTATTAAATTAACGCAAGACATAAAAATCCCAAATCTTCAGTAAGAATACCAACGAATAATCATGAAAACCTTCACCTTGATGTAGCACAATCTCGATGTATTGAAGAAGAAAACTAATCATTACCAATTCGATGCTGAAGTAGAATAAACCAACCTTGTGTCCTATAGCTTGTACTAAATATGACTTCGAACATATACTTAACGTATAAGGAGATAGGTCAGTCTCTTGACAATAAACACTGAGCACTACAATGTAACTCCTTCAAGTGTTTGTCAATTCTTAGTCTCTTGAACGAACGAACAAGTTATCTTTAAAGTGTGTTTGCTTCACTTTAAGATATAATAAGACACGAACTTGAAAAATTCCACTTCACCGTTAAATAAATAATAACTAATCCACTTTGCCAATAAATACGAGCCATAAATCTGTACGAACAGAAATCAAATCATCATCTTGTGTGTGTGTTTCTTCCCCTGTGTGTGTGCTATGGAACCAATGAGTTCCAAATCAATAACCAATGCTTCCCCTCACTTTGAGAAGCCCATGCTCTAGCAGTACCAACCAGCAGTATAAACTGTTCATCCTCCAAAGCTAGCAGTACAAACTGTTCAACGAACAGTACTAATTCCGAAGACCAAGCAGTACTAACTGGTGAAGCCAGCAGTACAAACTGCTACATATAAACCAATGAACAGTACTAACTGTTGTCGAGCAGTACTAACTGTTAGTCACAGCAGTACCAACTGCTATGTATAAATCAAGAGCAGTACTAAGTTTTCAACACAGCAGTTGAAACTGGTAGAGCAATAACCATCAGATCAGTAACCACAATCGACTTTATACGCAGCAGCAGAACTAAAGTGCATCCACTCAGTTATAAAACTGATTAAATAAACCAATATATATGCCAACAATCGACAATCCTCTGCTATAGTCATAATCAATTGATCAATCACAATCGAATATTATAATAAAACTCACGTGATATTCTGCTCATTATTCTGAACCATTGACCAATTCATCACAAAAAAAATTCTCGAATAGAATAATATAAACCAATCATGCGTAAACCAATCTCAATATTCCACACCGATCCAATAATAAATTCAGCACGAGGTTTAATCCACTGACTCAATTAATTACTCACAGACCAGTTTAATACAATACAGATTCAATCAGTACGAGAATAATTTTGTTACCCATCAGATATGATGTGCGTGTGCTTATTGCTCTAATTTTTATATCCACGGTGTGTCGTTGTGGTTTTAGCAGTATTCAAGTTTTAAATTTATATTTAGCCGACTTATCAATTAAACACACACTTTAACGAGCAGTGTACCCGGTCAGTATGAATATAATGGTAAGTAGATTGTCGATCACTAAGAGTGGAACGTATTATCTAGTTATTCTAATTAGTATTTTAATATCCTAGGTTAGCTATACAACCTAATCTAACGCAAGGGGGGTTCAGCCTGAGAGACTGGCACGGTTTGGTTGTGATTAAATAATAAACTAAACTAATAAGCACGAATCAGCGATTAGCACACACGTACACAGATAAATACTTGAGACAATAAGAAGACCTGTCCTGATAATTAAGTAGCTTGTCACTTGTTTTATTGCTAGTTTTATATGAAGTGTATAGTTCGATGCGACGCATCGAGAGTTAAACCTTTCTCGTTGGCTCTAATCTTATCGGCGAGTAAACCCTTAATGATTACTTATGTCTATCCTATTTATTAAAGACACGCTGAAACAAATAGGCGAGGAAGGGGCATGGCGACCCAAGCAATGCTCAGCTAGACACAGAGGTTATCAATGCACTAATAAAAGTCACCAAAGACATCAACATATAAACTTTAATTAATGGAAAGCAATTTTAAGGGGTGCCCATGGTTTTCCGTAGTCACATGGAATCGGCCCATCAATCCTGATGAATTAAAGTGTACTAATACAATAAAACAAAACTACTTAATGAATTGAATACATGCAGGACCTTCTTACAGCTCTTGTATCTTCGTTTAGGGTGTGTCTTGTGCTGCTAATGCGTCTGAATTCGTCCAAGGGTTTCTTCTGTCTTCTGCTAAGTCTCGTACTCGGTATATTGCACACAAAATTCGTCTGACTTTGGGGTATTTATAGTTTCTGTCTGAGGGTTAGATGCGGCGCATTGAATAAGTAGATGCGGCACATTGACTTAACTTCGCGTGGGGTCCAAGATTAATATATTCAGGAATATTCGTATACCGCCTTAAGATGCGGCGTAACTCCATTTCTCTATGCGGCGCATGTCCTTTGCTGTCTTGGATCGTAACTTGTGAAATCTTGATAGTGATGCGCCGTATGTAAGAAGTGTGTTGCGGCGTATCTGGAGCAGGATGATCTTGATCTTGTACATTTCAATAGACTCTTAACTTCTTGCTTGTTTTGCTCCATAATTAGTCCAAAATCGCCAAGTTTCACATAGTACTTGTTTTTACCTGAGAATTACAAAAGTAAACATTAACGTATCAATTCTCACAGATAATATAATAAAACAAGTCAAATAAATAGGATAAATGATGGTAATAAAATGTACTTATTTGAGTTCATCAAGATATTAAATGCGATTCATTATATTCGAGGAATGTCAATACTTAAAAAAAATCCGTTTAACTTGAGCATACCTTACCGATCATTAACCTGCTTTAAATCTGCTCTTCTTCGACAGCAAAAACCTTGTAACATCCTAGATATCACGACCAACCTGTCTCTGATACCACTTGTGGAGATCGTTTGCTCGAGGCTTGTTAGACCTCATATCTAGGATAACAACACAATAATAATGAACAAGAACAATATAGTATGCAGCGGAATAGATCAAACGATTCATTATCATTGCACAAGGTTTGTCGAACGATTACAAACCCTAGGTGTCCATTAGAGGACTCGACACCTAGACACACACACACTTTTAGTCGACTACATTGGAAGACCTAATGAAACGTATTCCCTGTATCTCTTTATATAATAGAGATACTAGGGTTACAAAGACAATTAAATAATACATAATAAGTCCCTTATCTTTGTCTTCAATAGTTTCCTCCATCTTTCATATTTTGTCAATATCAACTCAAATTATAATTCCTAACAATATGATTAATGAACGTATGCTGGATTTAATTAAAGGAGACGAGACGATATACGAATCATCTGATTCTGTTTCTTTGGACGATGCAGACACAAATTTTGATGATTCGATATACACTATAGATTTCCTTAACGGTATAAGGATGTCCGGTCTTCCGCAACATGCAATAAAGTTAAAGATTGGTACTCCTGTCATGTTAATGCAAAACATTGATCAAAAAGCAGGGCTATGCAATGGAACTAGGCTTCAAGTACTAAGGTTGGGAATCAATGTTATCGAAGCAAAGATTATATCTGGTGGAAATGTTGGTAGGATTTGCGCTATTCCCCGAATGGTAATTACTCCTTCAGAATCAAAAATGCCATTCAAATTGAACAGAAGGCAATTTCCTATTCAAGTGTGTTTTGGTATGACGATTAATAAAAGCCAGGGACAGACATTGTCACAGGTTGGTTTGTATTTACCACAGCCTGTCTTCTCGCACGGCCAGCTATATGTGGCTTTGTCAAGAGTCAAGAGCAAGCGAGGGTTGAAGGTTCTATGTTTAGATAGGGACGGAAATTATTGCAACTCAACTGCAAATGTAGTTTACAAAGAAGTATTATGTCGTATTTGAATACGCAACATTGTTTTGTATGCAGACCATTTTTTTTTTGCTAAAACAGTCTGTTTACTTTTTTGAACATATTATCGGATACAATGCTCCAATTTTTTATACAAGTTCATGAAAAAAAAGGCTATCCAATATATGATACAATGCTGCACATATCTCTGACATATCATACTCTTCGGTCATTGACTTCTTCTGAAAGTTCAAATTTTTGAAGGGATTTAGTCGTAGAATAGCAACGTACTTTTCAAAGTGTATCGTTTTAGTACGTGTACTTTTTTAAAGTTGTAGAATAGCAATGTACTTTCATAAGTGTTTCAATTAAGTACGTGATGCTGATGTGTCATACCCGAAAGTCTGACACGTGGCACCATTTATAGCGTGACACGTCATCGTCACGTACCAGATTGAAACACTTATGAAAGTACATTGCTATTCTACAACTTTAAAAAAGTATACGTACTAAAACGATACACTTTCAAAAGTACGTTGCTATTCTACGACTAAATCCCTTTGAATGTCATGATAACATTGGGCTTATAATTTGATATGATTTTAAAATGAATGTTAATGATAATATGGATTAAACATACAAATCGGCCACTAATTTTTGAAGATATACAAAGCCTAAATGCAGGAAGGCTATTGTTTAACAACCTTTAAACATTTTTAGGCAATGATTAACATACTCAAATGAACATAACAACTTCCTACAACTTGAATGGATAAATGTGTACACCATTAATGTTTAAAATTCACACAATAACCTTATCACTTCCCTAATTAATATGCAGCCTATCCAACTTCATTTTTGCACTTTAAATCTTCCTGGTATGCACCATTTCACAAATCACCAAAGTGAAGCAAACCATCATGGATCCGATAATGAAGAGAAGAAGATGTGATGCTCCAAATGATGAACCTGAAGCAAAGCATCCCAAGTAAGTTTTAAATGTTTTACTTCATACGTTTTATATTGATCCATAAGTTTGCAACATCTAAAAGATTATGTTCATGTAACAGTCATCGCCAAGCCGACTCACCAAATGAAGGGTCTAACGAAGAATCAGTTGCATCAACAGGTTACTTTATAGTTTTGTATACATGTTTATGACACATTTATATGTCCACGAATTCGTGTAACAAAGGAAGCTATTATACCTTGGGCAATTAGAATATTACATGTAAACCACTACTCCTTATGGTTCTTTATTTGAAAATGCATATCACAATGTCTTTGTGTATTGATACAGTGTTATTATTATTTGAAAATGCATAACACATATTATATTGATCATGGTAAAAACATAATATAAAGGTATTTAGCTTTCCTATATAATAATAATGTGTGTAGTTGTTTACAATTAACAATATTTTTTTTACCATTACTAATCTTATATTTTTCTTATTGTTTGATAGAAGGAATCCATGTTGATGTACAACTTGAGGCGACAACCTCTAAACCACATCCGGTTGAGTGGTATTTCTCAAAATTAGCTCAGTTAAGGAAGAAAAAATGGGACGCTTTTGAAAAGCGCAACATGAAAAAAAAATCAAAATATAAGCGAAACAAGCTTAAGGTAGACCAAGGAAGACTAAAAAAGATGGAGCTTCAGGAAGAGGAAGATGTTAGCGATGAAGAGCTTGTGGAATGCTTTGACTATGACAATATGCATTTATCATATGATGAAGAGAAAATACATAAATTTAATTGTTAGATTGCTCTTTGATAAATCTAATTATGTTTATGTCACTTTATAAAGATTTCAATGTTTTGTTTTTTAAATTTTTTGTCTGATTCTATGTTTCTATTATGTTTAGTTTTTTTCAATATTTGTTTACATACACTTATTATTATTAATATTTTTAGGAAGCGAACCCGCCCATTGGGCGGGTTATGTAGCTAGTAGACTATATATAAGTGCCTTTTTGTTTTTTTTTTCTTTTTTTTTTTTTTTTTCAACTAAGTATATAACAAAACATAAACACTAAACATATTTAAACATCAAACATCAAATTGTTTCTTACATACATAAACGAAAATACGAAATATATAAAAATAAAACGTCGTCTTCCTGAATAACATAAAAATAACCTCTTGAACTATTCGTCAGCGTCAAGAGGTAGGGCCATACCAGTAGATATTTCTTCCAAGTGTATTTTTTCTTCAACCCGATCCAATTCGCCTTCGAGTGGTGATATATGTTGAATTCTTTCAACGCCATCAATGTAGTCTTTCAAACAAATGCAAGTTTCCACCGAAACCGGAGTGAGTTTTGATCTTCTCGGTGATAAAACCCTCCCACTAGTCGAAAAGGCGGATTCCGAAGCCACCGTACTTGCTTGGACCGCTAGTAGGTCACGGTCCATGGCGGCTGGAACCAGTGTTCTTTCCATCAAACTAAAATATCCAAACTCTGAAACTCTTTAATGGTCATTTGAGATAAGAAATCGGATCCTTGGTACCTTCCGAGCTCACTGCTAGGGGGTATTACCTCGAGCTCGTTTTTTATTCTCATTTCTTAGAAGATTATACAAATGAATTGTCTCGTTAGTACCATGAGAACTTTAACCCTCCTCTTGATGCATAGTATGGATATGTGAAGAGCTTGAGCCATATTTAGTTAAATAAATTTGAAACATATTTTCAAAAGCATGGTTAAAGCGATCAAATTGTCTAGTGATGAAGCGAAAAGTGTACCGCTTTTAAGGGGTCATTTAAGCCCTAAATCGTATTTATTTGATCAAATATTGCCCTAAATCGTTCCTTTTGTCATTTTAGGTACTTTTGAGGAGAAATCTGGAAAAGGAGGCATTTTGGACGTTTTTGGAGCATAAAAGTGAAGAAAACGACAAAGTCTCAAAATTGTGCTGGAAACTACCTTTGACGGCGTCAGGATTATCCCTGGACGGCGTCATGGCTTGGCAAGAAAAGGTGGATGTGAAAATTACTCATGATAAGCCAGGGAAATTTGCATGGGAATTCTGACGGCGTCACCCTTTAATCTGATCAAGGTCGTCACAGCTTAATTTAAAGAGGGACGGCGTCACGACTAAATCTGACGGCGTCAAGCCTTGATAAGCCAGAACGGATTTTGGAGAGCTAAAGAGGGACGGCGTCAAGAAGGTCATCCGGGAACCCTAAAAGCGGCGAGGTGACGGCGTCACACTCCATAACGTGACGCCGTCAGATCTGAAAGTCTATATATAGTTTTGCAATTTTTTGTCATTAGTGGTGGAACTCATTGAGGGACTTTGTGTGTGAAAACCCTAAGACGAATTTGGCAGCTTTTTCAAGGCTTTTTGCCTTGAGATCTTCCATGTTACATTGAAGATAAGTTATCAATTAATCATTCAATATGTCTATGTGTTGTTTGATTCTATCTTGTTCTTGTCTTTTGTTTAACATGCTAGGCTAGATTTATCTTGTGTTTGCTTAGATCTAATGAAACCTAGCTATTGATTATTGGTTATTAGTGTGTTGTTAGTTGTATTGGATGATTGTTCATCTATGTTAGGCTTAAGAAAACTGGCTAACTTCCTATTCGGTAACTTGCTTGAACATCTTAAGAAACATGAACCAATGCGTACTAAAGGTTTTTATGGTTGTATTTAATGCACAAGCGAATTCTAGTGATCCCATGTTAGGAGCTTCCTAGCCGGCTCGACATAGGAGTGAAGTAGGAGCTTGTAGAGTTGGGGAAGTACGTACGCCACCCCACAAATGGTATTAAGGAATACACCCGTCATCTACGCAACTAATACACACTAATCAACCGGTAAAAGATAGTTAGGGAGTAAGGAAATCTAAGTAAACACATTTCTCTCTATATAAGTTTTACCACCTTTTCATTTTCAGTTATTTTATTTTATTTGCATTCGTAGTTATTTGGGTTAGTTGACTAGCAACTAATTCCGCCCACTCTTTCAAACCCGAGATTTTACTTGCTTTCATAAAATTATAAAAACATAAAAAAAGAATCTTCTCTCACCCTTAGACCTATTAGAGTAATTTTTCATACCTAACGAACACTATTCCCTGTGGAGAACGATCAATCCCCCGTACTTACCACTACACTATACTACATCGGTCAGGTACACTGCCTGGTGGGGTTGTAAGCCTCTTGAGATCCCTCGAGAGGTAAAACCTGTTGTAAGGTTGCAAAACCACGCATCAAGTTTTTGGCGCCGCTGCCGGGGAATAGTTATTGTTTAGGTTGATTTTCTATTTTATTAGGTCTACTCACTAGATTCCTTTCTAGTGAGACTTTTTATTTTCTTTTTCTAGGATTATCTTTAGTCTATCTTATTTCTTTGTGCCCTTTGTTTGTAAAACCATTTTCATTTGTCACTATGGCGGATGAAATTCCATTTAGATCATTGACAATAGATGAACAATTATACTTCACCAAGAGATTTGTTTCCTATCATTCCTATGAATTGTTTCGTGATCTTTGTGATATCCAAATGAAGTTGGGGGTAAGGTTAGATGGGTATAATGAATTCTATGCATGTGAGATTTCTATTAGACGAGCATTATCTGGATCAATTCCTTTTAGTCAGGCCCTTTGGATGAATTTTGAGGAAAGCTTCCTAACCATGACCCATAAGTGGAACGAATTGGTGGATTCGTATGAGCAAAGAGACCTAGTTTCTAAGAACATGGACTTAGAATCAAACCAAGATTCTGAGATGGTTAGTAACATAATCCCGCTAAGTACCTCACAAGTCCTACCATCATTTGAGGCACACACACCGCCCGTGACTTACCCGGAAGAAGTAGAAGAGACTTTAGGAATCCCGATGGAGGTAGAACCTTTGAACCAAACACAACTAGAGGATATTGGTTTGAATGCTTATAGTGATCACAACCTTACTCTTAGTTCTAGGGGATTTCCTATTTTTGATGAACCGGAGCCTCAACCAAAACCGTTACCTAATCTTCCATCCTTAGATGTGAACTTAGGAATTGAATTAGGTCCCGATCCACCCATCAAACCATGTAGTCCGGGTAATGTTAAGATTAAGGCAGTAGACTCTAGGCCTTGTAGAGAGGAAGCTAACATAGGAGTGAACCATGACCTTACATACTTACATCACCCATTTATGATTGATCACAAGAAACATTATGGGTTTAAACCGGGTTTATTAGGTCAAAGTGGATTCTTAACTTGGAGTCTCTCGAAGTTGATAGAAGATGATCCCTTTCTAGGAGAAAATCTTAATCCGCCCACTAACCCAATTGAATTAGGTAAGGTTATGATGATAGGATCCCGCACCCTTGAGCATATAATTCACCCGTCACTCTTTCCTCACGTGGCATATTTCCACCCTAAGGGTGTGTATCGCTACTTTCACCCACACTTAATCCTAAGTGTAGGGAAAACCTCCCCTATTTCCGTTAAATAAGGGTAGAGTCAGGCTCGTGACTTGAACAAAAACAAGCTCTTCTTGGGAGGCAACCCAAGCTTTATTTGCTTTGTGTGTTTATTTATTTGTTTGTTTGATTTTATTTGCTTCCGTATGTATGTTTAATTTTTATTATTATTGATTCATGTTCGAAACTAAATTGTGAAAATGCTTTATCTTGTTTTTAACTTCGTCTTAACTACATATAAAGGTATTTTGCAAAAGTTAAGTGTAAGGGAAATCTAAATCGGTTTATTAGAACACAAATGAACATGAATCGTAATAATAATAAATTAACATACATATTAGTATTTGTTTGAGTCCAATGCTTGTATCGAGTCATAATGATGTTTTGCAGGATTTCCAGGAAGTAAGGTATAGGTTTTTCCAAAATTTTTTCGGAAACTTAACATGAGAATTCTGTCAGATCATTTCTGACGGCGTCAGGTTTAATTTTCTGGAAATTTTTGAAAGTTTTGTTTTCATAAAAAGTTTTTATTAAATCTCTAACTTATAATCTCCAGGAATCTGCAAAATTATCATTCCACAAGCATTATATCCTTATATATAGAGTTTATCCCGCCGATGTTATGCAGGTTTTCGTGTTTGTTTTCTCAGGTTTAACAGGTTATTTTGGACAAGGAAATGTTTTGGATCAAGCTTATGGCGATGCATTAGTCATGGAGCTTTTACATTCTCTTTGGAAGAAGATCTAACCGTGTTACTTCATTATCCACCGAGCGAATCATGGGAGTATTTGATTTCATTCTTTTACTTTATGCTTTTACATTTGTAATTTGAACATTGGGGACAATGTTCATCTTAAGTGTAAGGGGGGGGGGGGTAAAAGTATGATTAGAGAATGCCATTACGCTTGATTTTTGTTTGTTTAATAGTAGATGTGTAATAAAACTGAGATAAATACCTGTTAGGGCAATTTTAGTGCCAAATTTAAATTTTTTACAACATATAGGAGTGAAACTTTGATCTTAATGAGCGTCTCACGGATAGGAGTTATATGACTAGCACAAAAACCGTACCACTAAAAAATTTTTCCACCCCAAATATGTGAGGTTCGCCCCTAGAATTGGTAGGAAAAGCATTTATGCTATGATGTGTGTACCGGTAGCACTTAGATTCTAGAACTTGCGTTAGGACCATTCCGAGGCCGCAAGTGAGACTATATTCATGTAGTTAGATTTACTACATGATAAGAGGCATTAGGATTAACCCATTGTTTTACACCTGTGTTTTTGTTATAATTACTTTGGCTACATTGGTCAAGTAATTCTCCCACACCCTTTGCGTTGTACTCATTTTTAGTACACGATACCCCTAGTACACCCCTCAGAGCCTATCTTTTCGTTTCGACCTTTAAGCATTTTACTTAAAGGAAGAATTTGTTACACCCCACTAAAATGTACACCCAAATCGCCTTAGCCCACCTTGTATGCACTCATTTTTAGTGCATTATTGTGACAACATTTGTTTAAACCCAAGTTAATTATCTAATTGATTACATGGTTGCTAAGTCGAGTCATATCCTTGTACATATTGTTTTGGGACGATTGGGACTCATGGGTAAAGTACTAGTGTAATGGAGTAATGGGGAAGAACAACATTATTACCCCCATATGTGCTAAATATTTTAAAAGTACTCCAAGTGTTTCGATTATCTTAATTCGAGTCATTAGAATAGTTATTTGTAAAGTTATGTAAAATTTCAAGTGTAAGGGGAATGCAACGCCCCTATGATGTATTATTTTGGATGGTAGGGCAAAAGTGTATGCAAAAAAAAAAAAAAAAAAAAAAAAAAAAAAAAAAAAAAAAAAAAAAAATCAAGAAAAATTAAAAAAAAATGAGAAAAAGAAAAGTATAAAAAACATACGGACTACCATCCCATTTCATTTTATGTTTATTTTTTGTTTTTGTTATTTTCTTTCATTAGCTTAAATCGAGTCTAGTCTTGGCTTAGCAACATTGTATAGTACATGTAATTAATCAAGATCTTTAACTCGCCACCAGTAAAATATCCCTTATCCAACAAAACCGTGTTTTCCTTTTCCCTACACCTAACGTTATAACCCATGTAAAAGCCCTCTTTGATAGTTTATCTTAGGTGCTTACGCCTAGTGGAGGAGGTTTTTGATCCTTTCCCAAGCCTATGGTAATCTATTTGCTATGACAGGTAGTGAGAGATATTATCCGTTTTCATTTATGAGATTTATTTTGATGACACTTGAGAGATGTGAGTATCTAAACACTACTTGTGAGGTGCTAGTTTGTAATCAACGTGCTTATTATGATTAAAGTGGAACGATTATTTGTTGTAATTACTTTTATGTTAGCATTAAATGACCCCTAACTTGTATTTTGATTAGAATAAAAGCGCATTTGCTTGAGAACAAGCAAATCTCAAGTGTAAGGGTATTTGATGAAGCGAAAAGTGTACCGCTTTTAAGGGGACATTTAAGCCCTAAATCGTATTTATTTGATCAAATATTGCCCTAAATCGTTCCTTTTGTCATTTTAGGTACTTTTGAGGAGAAATCTGGAAAAGGAGGCATTTTGGACGTTTTTGGAGCATAAAAGTGAAGAAAACGACAAAGTCTCAAAATTGTGCTGGAAACTACCTTTGACGGCGTCAGGATTATCCCTGGACGGCGTCATGGCTTGGCAAGAAAAGGTGGATGTGAAAATTACTCATGATAAGCCAGGGAAATTTGCATGGGAATTCTGACGGCGTCACCCTTTAATCTGATCAAGGTCGTCACGGCTTAATTTAAAGAGGGACGGCGTCACGACTAAATCTGACGGCGTCAAGCCTTGATAAGCCAGAACGGATTTTGGAGAGCTAAAGAGGGACGGCGTCAAGAAGGTCATCCGGGAACCCTAAAAGCGGCGAGGTGACGGCGTCACACTCCATAACGTGACGCCGTCAGATCTGAAAGTCTATATATAGTTTTGCAATTTTTTGTCATTAGTGGTGGAACTTATTGAGGAACTTTGTGTGTGAAAACCCTAAGACGAATTTGGCAGCTTTTTCAAGGCTTTTTGCCTTGAGATCTTCCATGTTACATTGAAGATAAGTTATCAATTAATCATTCAATATGTCTATGTGTTGTTTGATTCTATCTTGTTCTTGTCTTTTGTTTAACATGCTAGGCTAGATTTATCTTGTGTTTGCTTAGATCTAATGAAACCTAGCTATTGATTATTGGTTATTAGTGTGTTGTTAGTTGTATTGGATGATTGTTCATCTATGTTAGGCTTAAGAAAACTGGCTAACTTCCTATTCGGTAACTTGCTTGAACATCTTAAGAAACATGAACCAATGCGTACTAAAGGTTTTTATGGTTGTATTTAATGCACAAGCGAATTCTAGTGATCCCATGTTAGGAGATTCCTAGCCGGCTCGACATAGGAGTGAAGTAGGAGCTTGTAGAGTTGGGGAAGTACGTACGCCACCCCACAAATGGTATTAAAGAATACACCCGTCATCCACGCAACTAATACACACTAATCAACCGGTAAAAGATAGTTAGGGAGTAAGGAAATCTAAGTAAACACATTTCTCTCTATATAAGTTTTACCACCTTTTCATTTTCAGTTATTTTATTTTATTTGCATTCGTAGTTATTTGGGTTAGTTGACTAGCAACTAATTCCGCCCACTCTTTCAAACCCGAGATTTTACTTGCTTTCATAAAATTATAAAAACATAAAAAAAGAATCTTCTCTCACCCTTAGACCTATTAGAGTAATTTTTCATACCTAACGAACACTATTCCCTGTGGAGAACGATCAATCCCCCGTACTTACCACTACACTATACTACATCGGTCAGGTACACTGCCTGGTGGGGTTGTAAGCCTCTTGAGATCCCTCGAGAGGTAAAACCTGTTGTAAGGTTGCAAAACCACGCATCATCTAGAAACATAGCTTGGGTCATCATCGGATAAACCCAAATCATAACCAATGCTCTCAATCAAAGCCTCAACCCCGGTTCGGTTTAGAGCCGGGTTCAAAGCGGCAACACAAGTTATAATGCAAGGTAATTCTTCAAAATATTTTTTAAACTTGTATTTCATCGGTTCCACCATCTGTCTAAATAAATCACTTTTTGATTCAACCCCCACTAACTTTGAAGCCATAAAATAAAGTTGGTTTAAAAGTTAAAACTAAACAACTTGTAGGATATTAAACTTCCGACAACAAAGTAATAGCTTTTTTAAAAACTTCAAGCATTTCCGTAGCAACTTGTATAGTACACCAACCATCCGCGGGATAAGGTTCAACCTTCCGTACAAGATGTTCATGAACACTTTTAAAGTATCTTTTTGTCGTAAAGCACTTTCAAACAACAAACAAGTAGAATTCCATCGGGTAGGACAATCCCAATTCGGACCTAAACAAAGGGAATTTGTTCCATTACAAAACTTGATATAATATCGTATATTACTAACACTAAAAATATCTTTCAACATACGCTTAAAAGCAATTTTTGTTGACTCGATAACATTTAACCCGTCTTGCACAACCAAATTAATGATATGTGTTACACATCGACTATGAAAAAAGACACCGTTGCAAATCGGTTTGTATTTTAGTTTTAAAGACTCAACTGCATTGGTGTTGTTCGACGCATTATCGAAAGACAGAGAAAAAATATTTTCATGTAAATTACATGTTTTGGATAATCCAATCTAAAATAAGATAAAGATTATCGCCGGTATGGGGGTTTTCAAACAATTGAAACGCAATCGTATGCTTCATCATTACCCATGTTTTGGGATCTACCCAATCAGCGGTAACACAAATATAAGAATCCGGTGAACCGGATGGAGCTGTCCAAACATCATACGTTAAATTTACACCTGTTTCTAACACTTGAAATCCTAAAATCATTTCTTCTTTAGCCATTTTCCATATTTTTATATAATCACGTCTAAGGGTCATTCGACTAACATGGGTATATCGAGGTTGAAGCGTATCTTCGATAAGCGAAGTCATTCGCTTATTGTCGAAGTAGTCAAAAGGCAAGGTTTCTTGAATCACAAATTTCCCCATCCAATCACGAACCCGATCCGCCTCGTATAGAAACAAGGATCCATCAACCCCCATTGTTGTTTGATTAGAACTCGGCGTCGCCGCTTTAACAGCGGGACAACTTTTCTTCATATGACTTTTCAATGTACTATTCGACTCATGATTTAAATAATTCCCACATTGCTTTACATCTCGCTTTTTTCGAATTGTCCGACATCAAACACAAATCGAAGTTTACCCAAACTTCCGGATTTCTATTGCAGGGTAAGACAGAAGCCACCGTGGGATTGGTTGAAGAACCACCAACGGAAGATTGAGATTGCCCGGATGCCTTTTTTGGGGTGAGTTTTTTTGCGTTTTTAGAGAGTGTTTTTTGAAATTATAATTTAACACCAACAATGTAAATACTTATATGCTACAATTGGGTATTAAAAACTGATTTTTTAGTTAAAAAAAAAAAAAAAATAAAAAAAAAAATAAAAAAATTAAAACATTAAAACAAAAAAAAACTGATTTTTTAGTCAAAAAAACAAAATACGATTACAATTTTTTCTAAAAAAGGTCAAAAGCTGAAATTTTCAGCTTATTAAATGCTAATACGGGGGATGACAAAAGCTGTCAAGTGGGACAAAAAACCAAAAAAAAGTCGTCAAAGTACATGTCCAAAAACCGGTTTTTGTAACCGGTTTTCAAACCGGTCGGGAAGAAATTTGATAACCGGTAAGAGAACCGGCGGTTCGGTTCAAGGGAAACCGATTTCCCCTTTTTTTCGGTTCGGTTAAAAAACCGGGTTTTTTGTGCACCTCTAATTGGGAGATTATAAAACTAGATTATTTCAAGTGCATCAAGCACTTTAAATCCACCGGCAAACTAGCCAATGGTGTAAATCTATTTATTACGCTTGTTCCAAATGTTATAGACCCTTTTAGTGTGGCTGACTTGCGTCCCATTAGCCTTATAGGTTGTGTTTATAAGGTTATTTCAATAATACTGGCGTCAAGATTGGCAAAGATTATTGGTGATGTTATACTTCCTAACCAAACTGCCTTTGTGTCGGGGCGTCAAATTCTTGGCGGGCACTCATTGCGAATGAAATTTCCAACATTGCAACATAATCCAAACTTAAACTTCATTTTAAAGTAGACTTTGAGATAACATTTGATAGTGTAAACTGGGATTTCCTTATTGTCGTTATGAAAAAATAAGTGTTTTTCGTATATGGTATGAGTGAACTAAAGGTTGTCTGCAGTCTGCCACAATATCAATTTTGGTCAATGGGTCGCCAATAAAAGAATTCCACTTGGAGAGAGGGCTTCATCAAGGTGATCCATTATCTCATTTTTTTGTTCCTCATTGTCGCAGAGGCTTTACAACTGTCAATTCTTCTTGATGTTTGTGACAACGGTATTTTTAACGGATTGTCTCTTGCTAATTTATATTTATTGCAATACGCTAATGATGCCCTTTTTCAATCAATCAAAGGAGTGACAATCAATAGGCAGAATTACCTATTGGATAGCTAGCAAGGAGTAGTGCACCATAGAAAAATACGCTTTCCCTCTCATTGATCCACACCACAATTTACATTTCTCGTTATTTTACTTTTCTTGCAATTTACATTAATATTAGTTTAAAACAAACTCTCTCAAACCCCCGAAATTTACTTGATCTCATAAAATATAAAAAAACGAAAAATAATCTTCCATCATCTTTAGATCAATCGTCATACATCTCGAACCTACCTCATAATTTCCTTAAAGAATGATCAGCCCCCGGTCTTGCTTACACTACACTACAATGGTTAGATACACTGCTAAGGGGTTGTAAAACTTTGGTTTTGCAACCACCGCATAAGTGGGACAGAGGTGGAAGGTTTTTGTGTGTAGGGAATAAGATAAGGTGTGTATGGTGGTGGTTGGGTGGTTTATCATTTCAAAATATAAGAAATGCTTCTTGATTATCTAAATATTAAATTCAGTAAGCTTTACTAAAAAATAAATTCACGTAAGTGAAATTTTTTAAATACATATTAGATGGTAATTAACTTTGCCTGCTAAATCGGTAGCAAGTCATTATATTTCTTATATTGTAAGTAACAACGAGCCTAGCTCAGAAAGACACCTTGGCACCATTACCTAGCCCCTCCCATGGAAACAACATACAACCTACTCTACACTTAGCTCAAACTTCGACAACAAATACACACCTAGTCAAATCTTATGCTAGGGTACTTACAGAGGGAAGGATAAGGCATTAAGTGTTCACATGATCCAATCATGGCACTCAGGCATGAAAAAGGGCAATGAGGTGATGGAAGCGGGCAACGTACCCCATCGCGAAGCATTCCATGGGATACCTTCACACCATCACCCGACCCTGTTGTCATCACAGCACTGATAGCCTCGCATAGAGTTAATAGAATATAAATGGATTGAGGAAGTTTAGTAAACTCCCAGAATATATCGGGTCGGGCCTGAAACCACCAACCACACCATTGATTGGCTTCTTAGGAGAAAGATCTTATCCCAAAGGTGTAGCCACTCTAGAACTCACAGTAGGAACACACCCGTTGTCAAGAACAATTATGCTACAATTCCACATTGTCTAGTCTACATCCAAGTACAACGTAATACTCGGAAGAACAACCCTTCAAAAGCTTAGCATGGAAGTCTCAACCATCGGATCTTTGGTAGAGTTTCCAACAGGCGCGGGAGTCGCTACAGTCAAAATTGACTACCCTGGCAGAGATGCAAACCTGGCCGCTGCGGTAGAAGAAAGCAACACCATGGAGATTGCATGGGAACCTATTTCGGGAGACAACCCCAAACAGGTAAAAGTTATCATCAACCCCGAATACCCATATCAACTCATCACAATCGGGGTCAACCTCCCACCTCAGGTGCAAAACCAACTAGTACAACTACTAGCAAATAACCTAGATGTATTTTCCTGGAAACCTTCAAACATAATTGGTGTCCCCAGAGAATTAGCCGAACATAGCCTAGTTCTAAACCAATACGCACTGGCTATTAGGCAAAAAAGACGCAATCTTTCTCTAGAGCGATCTCAGGCTATGTGTTATCAGGTCACATACCTAACCAGGCGGGCATCCTACGGCCGATCAAATATCTAACATCGGTCTCAAACACAGTTATGGTCAAGAAAGTCAATGGTACGTAGCGTATGTGTGTCGACTTTACTAGTGTAAACAAAGCATGTCCAAAAGGCAACTACCCCTACCACCCATTGACTGGAAAGTAGAATCCCTAGCCAATTTCAAATACAAGTGCTTTCTTGATTCATACAAGGGATATCACCATATCCTGTTACGAATCTGACGAAGATAAAACAATGTTCTACACCAATCAAGGTCTCTTCTGCTACACCAAGATGCCTATTGGACTCAGTTTGAAAGTCCAACATCATATCATTGGTGCATTATCTAATACTAGACTAGGGGACTTGATAGCGTATCAATATTAGTGGCCCAAACACACTAAATACACGCTCGAATCAAGCCCATTACCAAGGCCAATCAATAAAAACTTGATAGCGGCTCGAGTTAATCTCAGGCCACGTAAGGCCTGATGAAACTTATCATGATATATTAAGCACATAGTACTGCTACTCGCCAACTGTAACTAACGGTTAAGATGTACCATCTATACAGTAGGGACGCACGAGAAGCACAACTTTGTACGAGCCAAGGAAGATAATCCACCTGTCCCTCCTTGTCTTCTGCTAGGATGATCAACACCTGGCTCCTTGGCAGTCGTTGATCATCCCACAAGGGTTTATCTTTGAACCCTACTCGTCTATCTATAAATAGAAGGCAACACACACAACTTCATAAGTTTCACACACTTGGCCAAATACTACTTCACATGTCCCTCCTTGTCTGCTCCTCGGATTATCAACACCTGGCTTCCTGACAGGCGTTGATCATCCCACAAGGGTTGATCTCTAAACCCTACTCGCCTCTCTATAAATAGAACGCAACACACACAGCTTTATAAGTTTCATACACTTAGGCAAATACTACTTCACCTACTCCTTGGATGATCAACACCTGGCTCCCTTGCAACCGTTGATCATCCCACAAGGGTTTATCTCCAAACCTTACTCGCCTCATTATAAATAGAAGGCAACACACGCAACTTCATAAGTTTCACACACTTGGGCAAATACCGCTTTGCAACAGTCAAGTATGGTCTTTGTTTATGTGTTACCTGAGCTTCTTGATCTTCATCATTCTCATCGGGTCCTTACGGTTCTACACAGGAAACTAAACAACAAAACTATTCTCATCTCATCTTTCAAATCGATTTACATACCATACGAAACAATTAAACTGACAAACTTATAAATAAAAGAAAAATGAAATGATAGTATAATAAGAAATTTTACGATCCCACTGTAACACGTAAATTGATAGAAGAATTTTTTTTACAATCGCGCAACAATGCACAGGTTCATTATGCTTGCTTAAAACAATTTATAAGTCTCTTTAAATTATTTTTGTCTAACAACAATTTTTTAACAGTCGTATACCACCTATCTAAGAGTTGCATCTTAGAAATTTCTTAGACAATCACATTTAACTAACAATCACATTTAACTAACAATCAAGTACGTTTACATTGAGAAACTTTTGATATTATATAAGACATATTTGCAACCAAGCATGATATTTATGAACCTTGTTCACAACATACATGAGTTGATCCTGACTAGAGTGTTGCTGATACATTTATCATGACGGATTCGACTAAAGTGTATCCCGATTCTTAAAAAGACATGTCTTTTAAGCTGCCAAAACCGAATCTAAATACTCTTTTTAATGATGTAGAGGTAACATATACTAGTTATAATATCCGTGCACGCACGAGGTTTTTTCTTATAGTTTTTTAAGTATTATTATCAATTAAAATACATAAGTTTTAATTTCCTAAAAGGTGACTTTAGCGAACTGAATACTCATGACAATAGGTTTGGTTGTTGTGATATAGTTTTGTTGATGCAGTCCTGCAAATTATCATCATCATCATCTCCCTATAAAACACATCTTATCTTTGGCTCACTGTTATAAATAAACAACATATTTAGTAAAACAAGTAAGTATACATTATAAGTATTCATTTGAAACTTTGTATTTTTCCGTTCATATTCAATTAGACTTTGTAGAAAACTAGAAAGGGGGGTTGAATAGTTTTAACAATTAAAACTTCTTTTTAAAACTTATAGATCGACTTATTCTTAGTTCAGTTCGGTAGAACGTGGGTCTCCAAAACCTGATGTCGTAGGTTCAAATCCTATAGAAATAAAAGCCTATAAACTAAACTACGAGATAGAGTTAGAGAGACACAACCACATCACAAGCATTTATAGTGGTTTGGCTACAAGGTCACTTTCTTTGCCCTGCTCCACACCCCAAGTCACCTACTCGAGAGTTCATAAACACTTTGTTAGTTTTATGGACAAATATTAATATGTGTATGTCTAGAATCGAACTTGAGATCATGGGATTGCACACTTTACGTATGAGAATTGATGTTAAATAATTAATATATAAATATTTATATTTAATTATTAAGTCATAAATAAAGTAACTAATACATGAGGGACTTATTAGTACGAAAACCAAACCCTTGGGGTGTTGCTTGCAACTGGTCGAACAAGGAAAAATGAGGGGGTTGAGTGTCGAGTTTTGGAACTTGAGGAGGTGTTGGAATCAAACTTGGAGAGCAATTTTGGAGTATATATAAACCCCTCATTAGCTCTTCTTATCATGAGAGACACACGACACAACATTAACCCTCAAAGAAAAGAAACCTGTTTTGTTTTTCCTACTTTGGTCCATCAGCGAATAGAAAAATAAAACAATAGGCATGCATAGAATACGCATGAGCCTGATTCACATGCAAATCTATATCATGTATTATACATGCATGCAAACTCTATACATGCATACCATACGCATGCTAATGCATGAAAGTGTTTCCATGCAAATTTCTTTTCCCTTTATTCGATTAGTAGCAATCAAAGTGCTGTAACATAAAATGGATTGACCCGTTTTATTTTATACGAAGCAAAACCTTTTTTGTTGTATGTTTTATTTGTGATTCAAGAACTAGCATTCAAATCGAATCGCTAATTGTGTACAAGATCGTGGCATTAACTCATCATAGATAATATCTTGGATTGAGATACAAAACGGTAAGGGGTATCTCGTCAATCCATTCTTGATATAGATTGAAGAAGATTTGAAGTTTGATTCTTGTTGTGCTAGAATCAAAAGGTATGTTCACTTTAATATTCGGTTAATTCTTATGTGTTAAATTTAGATCCTACGTTTCCGCATATGTAATATGATTACTTGATTAATATATATGAACTAGTCATGATTATTAAATTCTAACAATGGCATCACGAGCCGTTTTAACATGAAATTAAATTACCGAAACACATAAAAAACGAATCTTGGATTAGGTTTTATGTTACTAGATTTTTTAGGGTTTGTAAAATCGAAACCCTAATTTTTTAAGGGGGGGGGGGCGATGCCCTTATTAATTAAAAATTAGTTTTGTAATTTTGAAACCCTAAAATTGTAACATGGTTATGTAATTAAGTGCGTATCTTGTGACTTGTATTAATACATGATGAAACATGCATGTTTATCATGGATTAGGGTTTAATTAATTGTTAAGTTGATTGTCACATGTAATTATGATAGATCTAAAATTGGGGAAGACCTCAATTAATTATATTAATGAATCTATTATGTGCTATTTGGTATATGTTTGCTAAGACTAACGCAATCGATTCGTCGATGCATGTGGCTCACCTACCATTTTAGGGGATAGTCTTAGTTAAATATATGCATATTGAAACATAGAAAGATTATTAATAGGTTTTATCAACAAGTTTGCATGTGGCTACTTGATACATAAATTAATTGTTAAGATTATGTGTACTTATTTAGTTGTTTATTTTTATTAATTACTTGTTTTTTGTTTAAATTGTATGACACGTTGTAAGCAAAAAAGGGTAATTTTCGAATAGAAAATAAATGGACTAAATAACTATGAAACTTGTTGTAATAAATTATAGATCTTGCAATGTCTTATGTGCCGATAGTGGTTCGCTTCGCACGGTAATTTGCTCCCAGGCGAGACTAGCAAGATTATAGTTTATTACATGATTTTAAGACTTAAAATCATAAACTTTTAATTGAGTGATGAGTTTTGTACCAATAGTGTGAACAGCTCACCCAGTTTTGACAAAATATAAGAGGGGTATAAGGAGGATTGACATTAAATTGTCAAACCGAAAGAGACGCGTTTTTAATTGGCATTTAGTGCTGACGTTTGTCTCTCCGCTCCTTTGTGCGTCTAATTGGAGCTACTAAGTAAGGTATTAATGTACAAAATCATCTTAAGGGTGAATTGACCTCAATTCCACGTGCCATTTATGTGATAATTATCCGAATAACTTGGGTCTTTTGACTCATGCAGCAGTAGGATATAGTGGGCGATAATTATTGTGGATGTATAGTATGGACTGGACCAGGAATGGGCCAGGCCCGGTAGACAGCGGCCCACTCTACGCCTAAACCCTAATCCATGCCCTATAAATACACGGCTGGAATCCCCATCTTCATATCATGATACAACGATATACACAACAGGTTATCATAACCCTAACTCTTAATGGTTATATCGCACCGATACTAACTTGACCGTCGGAGGTGGATCCCGGGGCTACGGCCTCAGGTCCACTCCTAACGGGTTCTCTTTGTTGAACAGGTCTACTCAGGGCTCGAGAAGACGACGAACGGCCCATGGAGAGTCGTCGAATCCAGCCCGCGCCAGATTATGTATCAACAAGTTGGCGCCATCTGTGGGACACGAATAAAATGCTCGTCCTACACATACGGTACACATCACACGACACATTAACCTAAGACCAATTATACCATACGCACTGTTTGTTTTGGCTTGACTTGGTCAAACGTGTCAAGCTAACATCAAGAATATTAATTCCTGGTTGGTGTTTTGTCGTACGTATACACATATAACAAAGAATTCATTCTTTGTTTACTTTGATTTTGTTCCTTCTCTAAACCAATCAAACGCATCCCTCTTTGGGATTTGATTTGGAGATATACGGAAAAGATATCCCGATATTTTTAAATTGGTAATAGGATATGTTATCTTTTAAATATTCAAAAGATTTTATCTTTTAACTTGGTAAACACGATTTTACCTATAACGCACTAAGTCCGCACGATCGGACCTACTTTATCTTTTAGCCGCGAACAACGCAGTCACGATAAATCTACCCGCGTTAGGCCATGCGTTTGGACATCTTCGCAGATCGGCGCCATGAGCGCACTGTCACGTACAGGCACCACGATGCTAGTCAATCGCCATGAGCGCACTGGACAAAAGCCGTGGTCATCTGCGATCATCCACAAACGTTAGAGTCTATGCGGTCACGATACATCCATCTGCGTCTGTACGTGCGATTGAAACTATTAGTCGCGGTCACAGAAGCACGCCTTCTGTCGCACCTCTTTGTTGCGCATAGCGCGCACTAAAACAAAAAAACAATTAATTATTTATGTAGTTTGTAAAACCTCACGATAGGTGTAATTCGCACTGCTACTTATCTTATGTGTTAATTTCACATGCTATGCGCTAATCTTTTACTTCATTAGGTTTTATATGTTGCGATTCGCGGCATATACTTCTAATATTTGCATTAAGTGTTTTTCAGGATTTGGATAAGTAAGTTTAATGCTCCTACACGAGTAGCACCATCAAACTTGGGGGGCTACCAGGGTATACACTGTGTCCGTACGCGTCACGCATGTGTATTTGGAAGCAAAAACGGATGTAATGTTCGCACCTTGTCCGCACAGCGCACATCTTTGTCGCGCACAGCGCGCACTTCTGCCACAGAAGCACGTCTTCTGTCGCACGCGCACAGCGCGCACCTCTGCCATAGAAGCACGTCTTCTGTCGCACCATGCTGCACCGCTACTGGTACAAAAGGTACGCCCTTACCCAGGATGCAGCATACGGAATCCACCTTCACTATTGTGAGACTCTCACAATCAAGGTCGCGCCTACAAGGTCGCGCCAACAAGAACGCGCCAACATGGTCACCACGCACTGCGCCACAGACCCAGGGCGCACTGTCGCATTTGGGCTGCGCGGTATGGTCCGACCCATGTGCACACCTGAGTTGCGCACACATGAGCCATGCCGTCATGGTTGATTGGGCCTACGCGGCCATGAACAGAACTTAAGTCTAGCATAACATAGCCACGCACTATGTCACACTAGACTTGGGGGGCTTGTGGACGTATAGTCTGGACTGGACCAGGAATGGGCCAGGCCCGGCAGACAGCGGCCCACTCTACGCCTAAACCCTAATCCATGCCCTATAAATACACGGCTGGAATCCCCATCTTCATATCATGATACAACGATATACACAACAGGTTATCATAACCCTAACTCTTAATGGTTATATCACACCGATACTAACTTGACCGTCGGAGGTGGATCCCGGGGCTACGGCCTCGGGTCCACTCCTAACGGGTTCTCTTTGTTGAACAGGTCTACTCAGGGTTCGAGAAGACGACGAACGGCCCATGGAGAGTTGTCGAATCCAGCCCGCGCCAGATTATGTATCAACAATTATAGGTAATTCTTTGATTGGTAAACCCAATACCTCAATTAAAACTTTTTTTATTTAAATCTTAGCTTAAAATTGGTTAATAAAAAGGTTTTGAAAACTTATAATACGAAGATGTGTGCATGCTTCTTCATACATATTTTGATTGACACATCAAAATTAGTACCCTAAAATTTAAGTTCATGCCATCTAATTATAAGAAACACTTGAATTTGTAATTTAGCTTAAGTGAGACCTTGACTAGATTACAATGACAAGGTAAATTTCCGTTAATGCGTGAGACCATATATGGAGAATTTGCAGTTTCTAAATTAGACGACTTAATTAAGTTGTTAGTGAGACCTAGAAACTTAAGGCATGAGATGGGATGAAACATGCTTACTTTGCAAATTGTATTTGGCAAATGTAAATCCCATAATGATCTAGGAATCGGAAATTGTTTGCCGATTATTGTTCGACAGATTACCATATTTTATACTTTCACTACTAGCAGATCAACTGATGTAGTAAAACTATGAAAATTTGGATCCTAGTTTTTTCAAGAAAATTCAATGGTTATATGAATATTTCCTTGGGTATTTTATTTTCTTGAAAAGATTGTATTATCGAAAATACTAAAGTTGAATTTTGTAAATTCTTTTAAATGTATTAATGCAACGTTAAACCGTAAATGTGGGACATTCTTTTATTGGTAAATTGATCTACACCCGTAGGGGTTTTGGCTAGAGTCAACTTTACTAAAAGAATAAACCTAGTCTCCTTTCTATGAGAGAAGAGTGAGACTTAATCCTATTCTTTTTCATGAATGAGAAAGGTATGATAGGAAAATTAGAATTGTCTAAATTCTAAGAAATAACTCATAGCAAACTTTAATAGTTAAGAAAATTGCACATTTTCTGAATTATTAAATTAGAAGCTAGACAAATTACCGCAAAATTGGTAAAAGGCAAACTAGCATAATTTATCTAGTTGTTGTGCTTTGACCATTTAAAGATGCTACATACCATTGTGGGGATGCTAGACATATTAAGGAAAAATTGCATGCCCAATTTTCAAGTTAATGCATTGATGGATAGTCCATCATCTACATAGTAGAATACACTCTTTTTAATGCCTAAGTAAATTTTACAAATGGGTCTTCTCAAAGGTGTAGGAAAGTTAATAGCATACTATTTGCTTTTACTGGTTATGAAACACTTACAATGTTGTCAAATCTAGTGGGAGCATTGTGTTGTAATCACTGAATAGTGAATTATTGTAATGATCTGTAATTCAGTAGGAGCTACAAGCTTTGACATCTTGGTAGTAACCCAAATTATCTCTAGATGTCTTGAGATAATTACTTTCCAATTATAGACACTTGTGGTTTTAAGGATAGTCATGTACGTTTCCTTACTAGACAATGTGGTTCTATATCTACTAATTATGCTAATATCTATGACACAATCATATTGATCACATAAACAAACGAGTGACGTGTTGTTTATCTGATACCTGATGTTGTTCCATGCACAAGTGGGAGAAATCTTTATTGTGTGCAAGGTACAACACATAGTAATATGATTTAAAGGATTAAGATTGCCTTGTTTAGAACATGTGTCAAAATATTAACAAGACTACTTAAATTTGAATATTTATGTATTCTTTGAATGTCATAAATAAATGAAGTAATAAATTAACTTGAAATTACTATTGAAACCAAATTGTGGTGTTCATGATTACTTTAGTTATACATGTTTATACTTTATTGAAAAGTTATAAATATGAAGTCTTTTAAATTGTTACAAGACTTATTATAATATAAAGTAAGATGATAACTTGTTATGTCTTCTTTATTAAGACATATACAAGAAGTCATTGAGTTGATCAATGATTTATAACGTATAGTGGGATTATAACAGTTCATGTCTTCTTGTTGAGACATGGACATGAAGTGACTTAGTTAAAAAGTACTTGTGTTATAAAGCATGCAATTGGCTTGAAAAATCTATTTCACCATTAAGTTAACTTAATTGGTAAATAGGTAAGCCAAAAGGAGTATAAGGTTATCTTACATATTGTTAGATTGTCTCACAATATTAGTTCGAATGAAATACCTCAAGTTTGTGGTGTGTTCAGTTAGGAGAATCAAACTCTATTGGTATTGTTTGATTAAAGATAACTATAACTTCTTTTCTTCCAAAAAGTTATCAAGGTTAGAAAATTGAGTATGGATTGTATATACTCAATAAGACTCCAACCTAGAAGATTAATAAGACACCATTTATTATGGAATGTGATGAATCACATTAAGCCTTAAAATGAAGTTCTGAATTTGTTAAACTTCTGATGAAGCTAGATATTAACAAACTAATATCAGGAACTGTCAATGTGTATTTGTAATATCCCAAAAGAGAAAAATTTAGTGTTGCTCTAATTGCTAAGTATTTATAGATAGTCTATAAATTGCATAAGGCAAGTGAGAGTTTTTATCTTGAAAAGATAAAATTACAAGATACATAATCTTCTAAAAATACACTAGTAAATGTCATGATGAGGATTAAACATGTTAATGTTAAATCTCAAGATAATGAAATTCTCATTCATAGATCCACAAGGATATCTCAAATATTTGAATAATATGTTGAGGATTATGAGTTACAGGATTATGGTAAACCTATAGATCATTAAGATGAATTGCAAATATTGAATTTGGCAAATTACTCATACTATGAATGTTTAGATGCAGCCCATAAAGATAATTAGTTTTGGAAACTTAGTTTATCTTGAACTCTATAGTTAGACTATAGAATGAAGATGAGTTTCTTCAAAGGGAATGAAAATCCTAGAGGTTTAAATCTTTGTGTAGAAATCATATGGACAATTTTGTAGACCTATTTAATGTATATGACAAGATTATCAATCACACTTAAGCAATTAACTGTGATTGAATATTCTTTCTAGGCACATTAAATGTATAAAGATTATGATTGTCATTCTTAGTTTCATTAATATGAAATTGACAATGGAATATCAAAACTCTTTCTTGAGTAATTACTTGTGCGTGGACGATAAGTAATCAAAAGGAGTATTTGAATTCAAATAATCTTTGGAAGTATACAAAGTGCAATAATTCATGAATGGATTAATGCATGCATCTAGGAGATATACTTATGCTTAATTATTAAATCCAAGTTTTGATTTATAATTAAAATAAGATAATTCCTTAGTATTCCTGAAAGCTAGTGGGAGTGTTATATTTATTTTCTTATTTCATATATGTTGTATAACATATAGGAAGTAACATTCCATATACATTAAATGTTAAGTCTTAGTTTGGAATGAAACTTCACTTGAAGATTTAGAAAATAAACATACAACTTTGGAATATATGTTTATTAAACATAAGCAGTAAAATAATTGATTCTAATAGAATATGATATACTATTAGAATGTCTAAATGGAAACATATCTTTGAAAAGATATAACATTAATGAAATCTAAGTTTGACACAAGGATTTTTCATGAACATCATGTTATTTGTTGTATCATGCTTGGATGAAAGATGATTTGACAACATTGATATCTAATTGAAAGTTATTAGATAACTAAGTGTAATGAATATGGTTGGATATAGAATTACATCCTCAGCCTGGAATTGCTCCTAAATTCTAAAGTATGAACCATATGGCAAATTGTTGCGTAATTGTTATAGCCGACAAATCTTGAAAGATTGGAAGGCATCAAACATTACACAATGGATATTAAAGTTTACGGAATTTTAAAGAGCATACAAATTGTTGCGTAATTGTTATAGCCGACAAATCTTGAAAGATTGGAAGGCATCAAACATTACACAATGGATATTAAAGTTTACGGAATTTTAAAGTGCATATTGTTGTTTGCATACAATGATGCTAATGAAATTGAGATGACACTCAATACTTGTCATGGTAGGATTTCATCCTTGTTAATGGCCATATGTACTAGTTATGCTTAACTAAGAGCATAGTTGCATTATACATTAAAGAATTAGAATACTTTAAACTATAAAAGGTTTGATAGTTGAATTGTCATAAATTGGTGGTTGAGGATGTCACGCATTTTATGAAATATTATGTGGCAATGTCAAGATAATTGAATGCACACATACAAGAACTTCACTAATTGAATTCTTGAAATAAGTATTCTCAAAATTCCGATAGATCAAAATTAGTTGATTTATGTCTTGTCAACAAGTATGATTGACATGACTTGAGGCATAATTCATTAACTAGAATTATCATGCATTGATCTATTTAGTATTTGGATAAGGGATGTTAAGCAATTATTATTTACAATGAATTAAAGTACTTGGTACGTTTGTTTTCATTAATAATAGATTGTATCCTATATTTGCATGTTTAAATCCATGAATAACTTATGTTATTCTAAATTGTCCGTTGTCACTTAATGATATGGGAATATCATTGAATTAAGACAAATATGAGTATTGGTAGAATATACTTGAAAGTATATTGATGCGTTGACATGCCAATTTCATATGATATTCAATGAATTGAATATATGACTTATCCCAACTTCATGAGTTTACTTTATGGAGCTTGTCATCAAGTAAATCATGTATATATAGTTATCCTCAGACTTGAGATACCAGATAACTGTCATGGATGTAGTGCATTTCTGTAAAGCAATTTACCGCTATACGTTACTAGTAGCTATAAGGATTGTTTTCAGGAATGTTGCAAAGTTCATGGGTTATGCTCGTAGTCAAGAGAGAATTTGTTACTTCAAATTTGTTTTGAAGTTTAATACTGTTGGGCCCCTCGTAGGGTTGACAAGATGTTTGCATGGCCTTGCCCAAGATCTATCTGGAATACGTTTAGACGATTTGGTAATCTTGCTCAATCAGAAACAGCGAGAAACATAATGATTAATAAAGAATGACTAAGATCCATATCTTTATTAACGTGGTATTAGTAACAAAAGAATAAGTATCATGATGAATCATCGAATGGTTTTTCCAGGAGACCAACCCTCGAGTTGTACTAGGGGCATTGGTGTGCTGCTAAACGCTAACCAATGTCATTACACTATTAATAGATGTCCAAGTGGGAGCTGTTATTTTTATGGACAAATATCAATATGTGTATGTCTAGAATCGAACTCGAGATCACGGGATTGCACACTTTACGTATGAGAATCGATGTTAAATAATTAATATATAAATAGTTATATTTAATTATTAAATCACAAATAAAGTAACTAATACATGAGGGACTTATTAGTACGAAAACCAAACCCTTGGGGTGTTGGTTGCGACTGGTCGAACAAGAAAAAAAGGAGGGGGTTGAGTGTCAAGTTTTGGAACTTGAGGATGTGTTGGACTCAAACTTGGAGAGCAAGTTTGGAGTATATATAAACCCCTCATTAGCTCTTCTTATCATGAGAGACACACGACACAACATTAACCCTTAAAGAAAAGAAACCTGTTTTGTTTTTCCTACTTTGGTCCATCGGCGAAGAGAAAAATAAAACAATAGGCATGCATAGAATACGCATGAGCCTGATTCACATGCAAATCTATATCATGTATCATACATGCATGCAAACTCTATACATGCATACCATACGCATGCTAATGCATGAAAGTGTTTCCATGCAAATTTATTTTCCCTTTATTCGATCAGTAGCAATCAAAGTGTTGTAACAAAAAAGGGTTCGACCCGTTTTGTTTTATACGAAGCAAAACCTTGTTTGATGTATGTTTTATTTGTGATTCAAGAACTAGCATTCATGTTGAATCGCTAATAGTACGTGTGTACAAGATCGTGGTATTAACTCATCATAGTTAATATCTTGATTGAGATACAAAATGGTAAGGGGTATCTCGTCAATCCATTCTTGATATGGATTGAAGAAGATTTGAAGTTTCATTCTTGTTGTGCTAGAATCAAAAGGTACGTTCACTTTAATATTCGGTTAATTCTTATGTGTTAAAATTAGATCCTACGCTTCTGCATATGTAATATGATTACTTAATTAATATATATGAACTAGTCATGATTATTAAATTCTAACACACTTCACAACACAAACTCCTTTTACTTAGCAGAGAAGCCGTCGCTTACACTTTATCCGGTACAAAGCTAGATATCGGGCTTTTCCACGAGGTAAAGCCAAACCTTCGTCGCCTACACTTTATCCAACGTCCTTTTACACCTAATGACTCAACACATCTACAAAACCCTTTTGAGAAGAAGAATGAACAAGATGCACTTCTGTGATCTTGGAAGAGAAGAATCCTAGCAACTCATATCACGAGCTTGCAAGTCTTCGAGAGGTCGTGATCTTGCCTTTTAGAAGGAACCTAGATAATCACGAAGAGAGACTACCTAGAAAGATCATTGGATATGAGGTTAGAGAGTTTAGAACATAGAGAGAAGGAATGTCGAAAAGGTATGAAAGACAAGAGAGAAATGAATTACTATTTATAGGAAAAACCGTCAACTGTTCACCGGAATCCGACGGATCCCTTCCCAAAGGGTTACGTATTTTATCTATCTCGTTAAAATGATTTTACGTTTGTTATCGACAAAACATTCAAAGATCATAAAATATAAATAAACGTTTTTAAGGTTTATTTTTATTAACAATCTCCCCCTTTTTATTGATGACAAAACATAAAATTATTTTAAGTAAAAGGATAAAATTCATAAGTTTGAATTTAAGCTTTTACACTTTTCTCCCCCTTTTTGTCGAAACAAAAAGAGTGTCAAAAATAAACTAACCCGAGTGCAAGTTTTAAGAAGCATAAAGAAGTAAGTATAGAGCAAAGAAAGTAAAAAGGTGCTTAGTTGCTTCCCCTTGACGTTTGCTCCCCCTTGATGAGGGCGTCAAGTAATTAGGAAGACTAAACGTGATCATTGCAAGTTTTTTGCAATGTTTTTGCTTTGAAGAAAGCTCCCCCTCTTTGAGGGCGTCGAGTGCTCCATGTGTATTTTTGAAAATCTACAAAACAATGGTTAGAAAACAAGTATATGTTGTCCCTTTGAAAGGTTGGCTGCATAAAAATTTGGCTAGTTATCTGTTTGCCCGGATCCCAACGGATCCTTTTCAGAAGGGATCCGCCAAGCATAAACTCAAGGATCCGGCTACCTGCAGTTATGTTGGCAGTAGAAGAGGATAGAAAATGATATGAACACAAGTAATAAACACACCAAATATGTTCACATAAGCACATAGTCATGAAAAATCATTTAATAAACATAAGAGAAATGATACAACAAAGGTCAAATCTCTAAAAACTAAGAAAATGATCTTAACATGAAAAATTCCTATTGACTAAAATGAGGCCTAAGACTAAGGATAGTGAGACCACTTGTGCTTGTATTTCAAGGTTTTTCGGGAAGGTTAGGTTTGGTGACGTCATCAAGACGTTCAAGGAGATGGTAGAACATGAAACATACTTCATCACGTAGTTCATGAACTAAGGTTTGGACATGTTGACAATGATGAAAAGTATCATTGTGACTTGGTTCTAAGAGAGAAGGTTGTGGAAGTATGTTTGAGGTAAATGGCTCTTGAGGAGGTTGTGGATGTACCACGGATGTTGGTAGAGAAGTATGTGTGGGTGGAAGTGTGTTATTGTTTGGTTGAGGTGGTTGAGATGGTTGATATCTTCTCATAACCCAAAATGGGCCATTTGAGGGTGGAGGAGAGGAAGGCAAGTTGGCTATAGGTGGTGGTATGTTTATATCAACATCTAGGTGATGGGATGGTGGTTGAGTTGTCATTTTCTCAATGGATGAGAATGTGGGCAATGGTGGTGGATAAAAGGTTCTAGGAGGTAGGTCCTCCAATGAGTTCAAGAATGGATGAGGAGAGGTAGGAGGTGTGGTAAAGGAAAGTATTTGAGGTTGAAGAGGTGAGGCTTGTATAGGTTGAGTTGAGATAGGTGTGCTTGGTAATGTAGGTTCAATGGGAGGTGTTGGTTCAATTGGAGTAGGTTGTGGTGAGGTTGTTTTGGTGGAAGCAAGTTGTGGCGGAGTTGGCTCATTTGAAGGAGGAGTTTGGATGTAGTTTGAGAGAGGTGTTCTACAAGAGGGTGCTTTGATGGGTAAGGCTTCGGTTGAGGATATTTCATACACGATTCGTGCGGTTTTTCTTGGTGGACTCCTAGTGGATGATCTTGCACTTGGTGCCTTAGTCATGTTTTTAGGTAGGTTTAGAAGGTGAGTTTACAGTAGAAGATGGTTTGTTTAGGTGTGGTTTGGAAGCACAAACACAAGTGGTTTAAATAGTGAATGATCAAGTATGGTAATTAAAGTCTAAACAACTAAGATCCTTTGAAAAATGATATGCATGCACCAAGGTCAACTACAGTGATACAATCTTCTAGGAGATATATTAAAGGCAATGTGGAGTGTTTGAGTGGATAAAGTTGAGTTTTTGGAAGGTTTTACATGATCAAACGTGTGTCTGTTTGCCCGGATCCAGCGGATCCTTTTTAAAAGAGATCCGGCTAGCTTTAGATGAGAGATCCGGCTAATAGATCAGGTGTGAGGGATAAATGATTATGATTAAGCTATAGCAGCCTTATGTTTCCTGGTGTAATGAGTGTGAGAAGGTGTCTTAAATGTGAAAATCGTGAGAGGTTTAAGACTAATGATGAGGGGTTGCAATTAATGGTCTTTAGTAAGGAGAAAGGGATCTAAAATAGGTTAATAAGTGAATATTAGTTAAGAAAATCATACCACTAAGTGTTAATTGTATGTGGGTTGCAGGGAAAGGTTATATGAAAATTTTAAAAATTCTTTAAAAATCATAAAAATTAAAAGATTGGTCTTAGAGCATTTTGAGGTAGATTTGGTGGAAATAAATTTGTTAAAAATTTACTTAAATTATAAATAAGTGTAATATGATCAAAGGGAGGTAATGCAAGAAGTGGTACTAAGAAATGGTGGTTATTATGAAAATGATAAATCATAAATATCTCGGAAGAAACTTAAGTAAATCCTAAGAGATCAAAAGAGCTAGTAACCTCAGATTCAGCTCAAATGTGACTAGTAGGAGATGGATAACTAGTGTACTAAGGTTAGAATGGTTGAGTATGATGAGAGGTGGTATAAAAAATCTTCTGCTTTTCTGGATTTTCCGGTTCCCTTTTAAAAGGGATCCGGCCAATTAAAATGAAAGGATTCGGCGTCTGAGTCTATTTCTTTTACAGAGGACTCGTAAAAATTTGCACACTTGTCAAATAAAAATTCTAACACTTCACACTACAATAATAAATAGATATACTACTGATGTGACAAGTATAACACTTAACGAGCACATTAAGATAATCAAATAAGATAATGACCGACTTTTGATATATAATCAAAAGTGGTAAAATTTCCTAGAAAGCAATTAGAGAAACTACAAATGTTAGAGTATTATCCATCATGCTATCATCTAGCATTACCATACGTAGAACACAAAGTATTACCAAGGTTACATGTTTTAAGAGACATAAAAATGAAGAACATTCACCAAATAGTTTTAAACATTAACCAACAACATTCATTTTTTCTTCACCTCTTCTTCTTTCCCATGCTAGATATGAAGTGAGTAAGACACTTAAACATACCTTTTGTTTGTTTGAACTCCTAGGTTTCATTCCGAATTCTCGGAAGTTGATCAATGTAGGTTATGGGATTGAGTTGATAGTCTTGAATTGGGTCGTTTGGATCAACTTCAACTTCAACTTCATTAGAAGAGTCGGTGGGAGGATGTGGCCTCTTTCCATCAACCATGAACCTCTTTGTACGTCCCTAGGAGAAGGGTGCATTCCATTCACGAACCTTGAGAGACGAGTGAGAAGCATTGCATAGGGGAGCACCATATTGTTGGTTCGGAAGACACTAGCCATTCTCTTGACTATGTAATAGGCTAGATTGAAAGGAGTTCCATTGATGAGACAATAGATCATGTAGACAAGACAAGCATTGGGATGATCTTTGTTCCCGACTAGACAAATGACATTTTCTCTCAGGATTTGTTCCCACTTTTTGTACATGGGGAACATTTCAGAAAGTTCCATTTGGAATGGATCTCGACGGATGAGTTCGAAGTTTCGAGTGAGATGAGTTGGTGAGGTCCTTCCAATGAAGACCACGTCTCTTACGGTGATGTAGTCATGAAGAGGAGTGTGATAGACTTGGTGAGAATCAAGCATATCATTGAGCTTGGCAAGAGACCAATCGTTTGAGTACATACAAATGCCTTGACAAGGGATACCAAGGATATCGGCAAACACACGAAGAGGTAGGACAATGGATGTTTCGTTGATAATGAAGGAAATAGAGATAGTTCCATCATCGTTGCGAATGATTCGAATACTTTTATAGAACTCAAGAACAATGACGAGACAAATTTGTTCATTGATATGGAGTAAACAATCAAAGTTTATTCTAGAAAAGACTTGAGTTATGTTGGTGTCATCGAGAAAAGTTTGCTCAACAACACGTCCTTCATGGAAGAAACGCTTTTGAAGCATTTTGAAATTTTTTCGGTCGTTGGGTGAAAGCCCTTCCTTGCGATGATGCATAGGAATGTTGTAGGCGGTGTCGTGGTAATCTTGTTGGGTTGATTTTGGCATGTTGAGTACCTACAAGGAATGTGAACTTGGGTCGTGTGTTCATGAAAATAACGTGTATATATATATATATATATATATATATATATATATATATATAAAGACAAATATCCGTATATTACATAAAAATATTTTTTTTTCAAAAATTTTCTCGAAAAATTCCAAAAGATCAGGTATGTTGGTGCATGAAAAAGCTGTGAAAGAAGTTTTTCTAAAAGTGGATATTTTTTCTGAAAAAAAATTATGAAAAAATACGTTTGTGCATTA
Organism: Artemisia tridentata subsp. tridentata; assembly: GCA_021014915.2. NCBI lineage: Eukaryota > Viridiplantae > Streptophyta > Magnoliopsida > Asterales > Asteraceae > Artemisia > Artemisia tridentata. Next base: position 336,581,844 of record CP139506.1, read on the forward strand.
AATCTTTTTTTTGTTCATCAAAAATTCGTGTTTGCACCCAAGTTCTTTTGACTTTTTCAATCAAAATAACATTGCGCATCTAACTAAAACAAGTTAAAAATTTTGTGCATCAAAATTTTTTTGCGCATCAAAATTCGTTTTTTGTGCATTAAAAAAACGTATAAAAATTCAAAATCAGAAAAACTTATTTCTCAAAAGTTTTATGCACCAACATACCCGATCTTATGGAATTTTTTTGGATTTTTTCACGAATTTAAAAAAAAAATCCTTTTACGTAGTGTACGGATATTTGTCATTTTATTTTAACTTTACCCATATATATATATATATATATATATATATATATATATATATATATATATATATATATATATATATATATATATAGGGTACGGTTCTAGAGAAAAGTATAATTAGATAGAAAAGTGAGAAAAAAAGTTATAGGGTAGATTTTACAAATGTCTCTAACTTCAGGGTAAAAAATGAAAAAAAATAAATAAAAAAGGGCGGAACCCATTATCTCCATCACCACCATTTTACTGGTAACAAAAAACACACACTCGATCATTCAATCCTGATAAAAAACCCATTATCTCCATCGCCACCATCTCCGTCTCTATCGCCACCATCTCCGTCTTTATCGCCACCATCATCTACATCGCCACCACTCCGATAAAAAAAACCCAAATTCTGACAATTACCGATCAAAATCAAAGCAAAATTAGATAAAACACTCGTGAATGCCATAACTTTGCTCTCCGATCATCAGAAAATTGACGAAAAAGAAGTTTCAAAATCGTAAGTGCCCTAATTTTGGATATTCATCATTTTGTTGGTTTAAACATGTTATAATTATGTATAATTTTTATGATTGAGGCAAATGTAAAGATTATGTTATTTTAGTGCATTCCGCAATTGTAGGTTTTTAATTACAGATTTTTTTAATTTTTATCTTATTTTAGTGCATCATCGTGAAAATTATAAAATAATTAGTGTTATTATGGAATTGAATGACATTTAATGAATTTGTATGTATAAAATTATATTTTAGTGCATCTGTGTAAATAATATGTTATAGCATTTATTTGTGTGAATAAGTGCATCGGTATAACGAATTTATATTTTTTGTTAGATTAGAGCGATAGATTGATGCATCCATTGTGTATTATTAGGGCATCACGTGACATGTTTGGCATCTATTTGTTTGATTAATGCATCAGGCATTAATGTTGTGATATCTGTTAGAATGATTAAAGCATCACGCTAAAAAATTAACGCATCGGGAGTGTATGGTTAAAGCATGAAGTGGCAAATGTAGGGCATAAAATGTGTGTGATTAGAGCATGAAATAAAAAAGTAAGGGCATCGAGAGTTTATGATTAGGCCATCTCATGAAACGTTAGCGCTTGAAGTGTGTATGATTAATGCATCATGATTATACATTATGTAACTAGTGTACATTTTAAAGCATCAGCAACTCATTTAATGGCATCTATTAGTATAATTAGAGTGTCGCGTGACACGTTAAGACATCCCGAGTGTATGAGTAAAGCATCACGTTACACGTTAGGGCATCTGTTTTTTTATTATTTCATATGAAATAAGTGTTAGCGCATCTGTTAGTATGATTAAGAAATGGACCAAATGGGTCTAACGGCTCAAATGATTAGTGCATAAGCAAACGGGTTGAAAATGGCAATAGTAGCTTAAATGGGAATTAGGGCATATATGAGTATGATTAGTGCATCAGTGAGTATAATTAGTGCATCAGTGAGTATGATTAGTGCATCAGCGAGTATGACTAGTGCATCAGTGAGTAATGATTAGGGCATCAATGAGTATGATTAGTGCATCGTCAGACAAAGTAAACACTCCTTGTCAAATGACCATCAAATTCACGATCTTTTCTCGATTTAATGTTAGTTGTGCTGACTGTTTTACTCCGTTTTCTAATTATTTACAGGAAGGAACTTTTGAGGGCAATTGAACAAGTCAAACTTGCAGAATGTGGACTTTCTTATGCTGTTGTTGCTATCATGGGTCCGCAGAGCAGCGGTATGTCTCGTTTACACGATCAAAAACTGAACTAGTTTACGTTATGTTGAAATTGCTTTGTATGCGAGGTATGACGTTGGTTTGTTTCTTATAGGGAAGAGTACGCTTTTAAATCATCTTTTTTATATGAACTTCAGGGAAATGGATGCTTACAGGGGAAGGCATGTTTTAAATTGCTCTTTTTCTATTGTTTTCTTGGCGTAATGGCGTGGACGTTGCTCATATTATATTTCTTGTTATCAGGTCTCAGACTACCAAAGGTATATGGATAGCAAGATGTCCTGGTATCGAACCGTGCACCATTGTTATGGATCTTGAGGGTACCGACGGAAGAGAGCGTGGAGAGGTTATTTTAATATTATTGTTGTTGCTTTCATATATTTTGTCTCGTCATTGTTCCCTTCTAAATATGAAGATTTTGTAACTTGTCCAGGATGATACTGCATTCGAGAAACAAAGTGCTCTTTTTGCACTTGCTGTATCAGATATTGTGCTTATAAACATGTAAGTTTGCTGGTAGCTGAGTAGCTCCCGTTAAATTCAACTTCTTAATTCTTATAGACTTAAGTTGACTCTGATTAAATTTGTATTACGTAGGTGGTGTCATGATATTGGTCGTGAGCAGGCTGCAAATAAACCTCTTCTGAAAACCGTGTTCCAGGTACGTAATTTGTATCCTTATTATCGCCATTTTCACGGTCTGTTTGTTGATTAAAATTTTGATTTATTTGCCATCTTTTCCAGGTTATGTTGCGATTATTTAGTCCACGCAAAACAACTTTAATGTTCGTTATACGTGATAAAACAAGGGTAAGTTTATTCTTTTCTAACGTTGTGTGTAACGATAACATAATCTGATGTGAATCTGATTTAAGTATCTTCTAACGACTTGCAGACTCCTCTTGAAAATCTAGAGCCTCTTTTGAGGGAAGATATCCAAAAGGTATGTTTTTTTATTGGCTTTTTTGTTTTTTCACATATAATTATCATCATTAAAACACAGCGTAATCGTACCACTTATGACAATCTGTTATTTCTGTAGATATGGGATTCTGTTCCCAAGCCAGAAGCCCACAAACACACCCCTCTCAGTGAATTTTTCAATGTAAGAACATAAATATAATACTTTTATTGTTCTTTCTTAATTGTTTCTCGAGGCAACAATTTGTATATCGATCATAATATAACTTCTCTTTGATTGAATGACCAGGTTCAAGTTGTTGCACTCTCTAGCTATGAAGAGAAGGAAGAACAATTTAAAGAGCAGGTATGCTAGAGACTCGACCACTTCTATTTCATGTTGCAACTTATTGTTTTAATAATTTTTCCTTTTTTCTTGTGTATTGGAAGGTGGCTAATTTGAGGCAAAAGTTCTTCCATTCAATTGCACCTGGGGGTCTAGCGGGTGATAGGCAAGGAGTTGTTCCCGCTTCAGGTTTTTTCTTCAGCACACAATAGATCTGGAAAGTTATTAGGGAGAACAAAGACCTTGACTTGCCCGCTCACAAGGTAATGGCAGTAAACAATTATGGTATAGTTATAAGTACGGTCTAGATATTAGTGCATCCATTTGCGTTTTTAGAGCATCTGTTTAGACATATTAGCTTTTTTTTCCCTCATGACGCTTTTTTTAGTGTTCCTGTATTTGAGTTGTATATATCACTAAGACATTCTTTTAGGAGAACCATATGTGTCAATAGCCATGTAACGTTTCTTTCATCGCCATATATCACTAAGAGAATAGCATTGTTTCTAGATTATGATGGAACAATATCACCGATTGTGGACAATCCGGATCATGCCTTCATGTCTTCTGCTGTGAGAATCTAACCTTTCTAAATCTTTAATCATGTCATGAATTCGTTTTGATACCAACTTGTAATCAGATGCGTGCCGCTGTGAGAAATGTGGCAAAATACGTTCCAACAGCAATTATCAGTGGCAGAAGCCGTGAAAAGGTATATGGAAGATTTTTTCTAAAGTCTTTGGTTGGATCTTTATTTTTATCTTTAGTTATATATATCATTTGCTACGTTTTATAGGTACGCAAGTTTGTAGGACTTAAAGAACTTTATTATGCTGTTAGTCATGGGATGGACATTATGGCTCCTGATCAACCTCCAACAGATCATACCATTAAGGTAGCAACTTATACATTATTTTGTATTAATAGCTATGTGAATCAAGAATACCCTCTGAATCTTATGTTCTTGAACATAGGTTAAAGCAGGAAACTTGTACCAGCCTGCTAGTGAGTTTCTACCGCTGATGAATGAGGTTAATATTTCAAACTTGCTACATTTAATTGTAAATAGCTTCTGGAGATACCTATAGTCGGGAACATAGGCTTAGGAAGAACCGCCTCAACAATCACATCAAGAATGGAGTCGTTATGCAACTGTCGATCAGAAATACAGTTCAAAAGGATGTTTAAATACTTAAATCTCGACTTTCCAGCATATGTTTTTTTGTTAATTGTACTTGTTTTGTATTTGAACTGTGAATGGTAACCGTATTACATATGTAGTTTGATGAATAATTATATTTTCAATGTATAAACGTATCACCTGATTGAAAATTGTTTAGTTTAAATATATAAAAAGTTACAAAACATCCCTCAATAAATAAATAAAGTAACAAAGAAGCCCATGGACTTGAGAGGAAAAAAAGGAGGGGAAAGGGACATGTTCGGAACAAACCTTATAAAATAAAAAAAGTTACAATGAGGCCCTTGTAGTTTGGGAAAAAAAGAGGTGGGAAGGGAGGGGTGATTTGCACTATTTTCTCACTTTTCCACCAAAGTGGATTTTTTTCTAGAACCAATATATATATATATATATATATATATATATATATATATATATATATATATAATATATATATATATATATATATATATATATATATATATATATATACTAGTTTCATGGCCCGCCCGATGGGCGGGCATGACTTATAAGCCCTACCGGGCAGGGCATGACTTGTGATTATCGTTGAAAAAAGTAAGTTGACAAAAAATAAAGATATAAACATACTAAATTAATTTCGAATAATGTGACATATGTATACGAAGGTTGTATTTGTGTGTAAATAATGTTTTAGGAAGTTACTATTAATCGTTAATTATATTTTTCTATAGCGAAAGAAGGGTGGTAAAAAAATGGTTGAAAAGTGTACGTGTTGAAAGAAAGGGATTTCATTGAAATACATGATGAGTATCGTTGTGTTAATGGGTTTAGCCATTTGTGGTCTTTATTGGTGGGTCAATACCTATTCCTTTTGCTCAAGTGCAATGTTAAAAGTAAATGTTGGATGTTTGTATTGCAGGGGAAGCCTAACATGACCACGAACCGATTCCCGATGATGTTCTTGTTATGAAATATCTAGCCTCTGAAACAACGCAACTTGCATTAATGTTTGGCCTTGACTAATATTAATCGTCATATCGAAAAAATTAGAGAAGGTAAATCTTTAAACTTTAAATTTATATTTGTATATCCTACGTAAATGTGAAAAACAAATTCTGAAATAATGTATGTAAGATAGATAATCAGTACATGAGTTGGTTTAAAAATACCAAACTAAGACAAGGCGCAAAATTATACAAAAATAAGTTGCGTTTGACGTGAGTTTTGTTTCTTGCAAACATTGGTAAACCCCATATATCATCCCTATCGAACACAATGACGGATAAAATGCAAAGTGTCTCCCCAATTGAAAAAAACTTGCAATAAGAATGTGCTTAAATGATGTTTCTTGTTAAGTGAATTCCTCTTTCAGCAAGATATTTGAGGCTCGTGATCCACTTCACCTACATAAAAAGTACTTCCATTATAAAAAGTTATAAAACTTTAAAACACATGTTAATGAGTAGATATACAATGCGTATGTTTCTTTTATGCCATTCTATGTACCCTTGTTATCATCGTGATTAGTTATTTAAGTGCCCATTTGCTTATTTTAAGAATTAAGTATCTTTGAGTGTTTGGTATCCGCTTATTTTTAAGCAAACTCACACTTTAGATAAAAAAAGAAAAACCCCTTGCAAAACTGGAAATACTTAGGAGCTATTGGATAAGCTTAACTTGTGGCTCACACGGTTGACCCTGTTAATACTTCCAAAGGGTTTATTAAGTTAACTTAATGTTGTTTTTAAGCAAATAAAAAATAACTTCTAACTTACAGCCGAACTATAGGTAGAAATTTGACCGCCCACTGGGCGGGCATGACTTGTGATTATTCTTTGAGTGTATTAGTTTTCGAATAGTAAGATATATGTATACGAAGGTATTAGTTATTGGTAAATAATATATAAGGAAATTATTATGGAAGAACTGTTAATATGAAATAAAATTTATTTTTAAGGGATGTGTATGGGTCGGATGCAAATACATTATAGTATACATGGTTTCAAACAATCGGCCATGTGCATGCAACTTCGGAATCGTAAATTTAGATGTCGCGTAACCTTGGTTGGGCAGCATAATGGAGACCTTCAAGATCTCAATTAACAACATTTCGATTCTTTGTAGCACAAAATAAAAATAACATTTGGAAGTGCTTTCGTAAAAGAAATTACTAATTTTGATTTTATAACCATAATTATTGAATTAAAAGTTGTGCTTTTAAACTTTCCTCCTATAAACTCAATTGTGAAATAAAGCTTATTTGTATACAACATTTTTATACAATGTACGGTGTTTCTTATGTTTCGTTTTTGCTCATAACTGTGTTACATGTCACTTGTATATACACAATTATTTATACATGTAGAAAATGCAGTTGGCTTTAGCCATGCTTCTGTTTTGCCCACACATGGCCGCAATAGCTGCTACCAGCATAAGCAAGACATGGATTTGATTATTCTTATTACTTTTTGAGATCATTAGAGATAGTAGTGTTAACCAAGTTACCATATATATTGGCCATTATTGAGGAGGAGCTAAGCCGGACTAACCTGAATTAGATCCTTCCTTGAAAATTGGCCATGTAGATTTTGATCGACCATCTCAGCAACTGCAACTCTGTTTGTTAATCTTAGAAGAGCCTATGTAGGTAAAAGCAACCAATATAAGCCAAACAAATGCAATGGAAAAAAATCCAATGTGCAAAAACTATCTATCATTATATTTGATAGGCTTGCACATGAAATACACATAAAAGCATATGAATGTACTTACCCAAGAGACAAGGACATGTTCTCTGGGTGGGCGTTTACTGTAAATAGGTACACGGACCGTTAAGAGTTGTAGCAAAACGACACCATAGTTATAGACATCTGATTTGGTGGTAAGTTTGCCGGTTGTAGCATACCTAAAGATAAAATATATAGTTAAGATTAGGAGACAACATTATACCTTTCCATCCACACATTCATGTGTGCCAAGCATTTTGTTATCAGGATATTTCTCTGCTGACATGCTGTAATTAATATGACCAAACAGGCTTGGTAAAGATTTTGGGACATGTAGCTCTGAGTAGCTATCTTTTCCCAAACAAAGTGAAAATCAACCTGAGGATGTTGCTGTTTGCTAATGCCAAGCTCCAGTAAAAGGGTTTGGAGTCAAGTAAGTTTCAGTACAGCCAGACTCAGCAAGAGGTTTTATATTCTGGCTCAACTTAGTGGAAGATAAGTGAAGCATGTATTTACGCGAACTATTAGTAGATATCACTCTCTTAGTTTGTTTCTGATAATCTTTTGGGTATTAACTTTTGCTTATTCCAAACTGCTTATTTATGGATTTATTGGATAAGAAGCCAACATGTTGATTCCACATACTCCATGAGAATCTGCTATGTTACGTGCCATGTACATATAACCATCCATTTATCGCGATATTTCCCATGAGTTCTTTAGAATCCAATAATCGATTCCATCTTTTAATCATACCCAACTATCAATACAAAATGATCTAAACTGGTCATTAAACTTCCTGCGCGGTGAGTCAGTGGGGAATTGGTTAGTTAGAAACACAAATCTTTGATTCAATTGAAATGCTCTTTCACTGCCACATATCCCCACACTCATGAGCTGAACTGCAACAGCTTGTAGTAGATGATCTTCATTGTTTTTGGAAATATCAGTGTAACCATCAATCGCGACAATGTTTATTTTCTTCTGTAGTTTACACAATTACCACATTAAATTTGATTTGGTTAACCATTAAACAATTTGACAATAAAAGATGAAAATGATGGACAAAGTCGTTACCTCCTTTTGTTGCAAAAAGTTTGTTTGCCTAGATACGGTTAATCCTCTTCTGTACCCACAAAGATGATGGCTACTTGGTGTAAAAAGTTGCAGTTAGACCTTTTGACCCATTATTTAACTCATCAGACCCACCCGTGAACCAAACTCAACTTCAAATGACTCAAAGTTTGTAGTCCGTTAAGAATGCTTAGTTGATTACCCGTAAATGAAATAACATGACATAAGCAGTCTAAAGTGGCTATTTTCAAATAACTTATTCCAGAAAGCAATACATGTGCAGGCACCAATATACATTGGAAAACCTTTAATTTAAATGACAGCTAAGCAATTGAGACAAACAAAATAACCACTACTGAATAGTATACGCGAGCATGAAAGTAGCCCAGCAAACACAAACAAATCAACTTTTAGCAGAAGACTGCTGTAATAGGGTGTTTGGTTGTTGGCAGGGTGTTTGGATGGTTGCTGTAACATGGTGTTTGGTTGTAGCGCTAAGGGTTCTAATAAGATACTGAAATAAACAACGTCCAAAACTGTAATTTGTGGAGTGTGTATATCAGTTTGCTCATAGTAACCTGAAAACCTAGCAAAGGTATCTTTGACTTTAGATTAACCACCAGTTAGCTCTGCTATTAGCCATGCAATTCATCAGCCATATAATTTGAACCTCGTGTACATATCCCTTTGAAATGTATACATGGATGGTTCATACATTTTTTTTAGCATTTGACTTTCAAACGAATTACATGGATGGTTTGATTAAGCATGAACCTTTGTTTTCAATTGCTCTATTAGTTTCAGAATTGATGTATACCTGCACCATACATTGTACTGGTAGAATATCTCTTCCGGATTCTTGATAGAAACTTTGAGGTGATTAGTAAATTTCCCCTTGGCAGCATATTCTCGGGTATTACAGTATGAATGATGGGAGATGTTGAAGTGTAACATTCTTTACATGAGCTACTTCCGATTCACCACCACGTCTCGTCAATTCAAAGTACACTACTGTCTTCATCATCTGTTCTTCCTGATTAATCAAAGTAAAAAAGTGGTGCAAATTGGTTTCTAAGACTACAAAAAATAATTGAAAATTTTGATGCATTTAAGAACATATGCAAATTAAGTTGTCTAATCGAGGTTCATGAAGTTAAGATTGAGTTAATGTTAGGACACACCTTTACAAAGAGGGTGCTTGGAGCCAGCAAAGAATGAACGTCAACACCATTGAGATAATCCGTTAATTCTGATCATCAAAACTTTAATCTATTGCTTTTCTTCCGCACAAAACATCAAACATTATCACGCCAAACATGTAAACATCAGACTTTTGAGTTGTACCTCTTATATAATTTGAAGTCTGATTCGTTGGGCCTATTTTGGATAACCCAAAGTCGCATATCTTAGCTACCCAATAACCTTGCAGACCTGCAACTCCAGCATGTCGCAAGATTTCACGTCCCCTTGTTTGTGTGCTCGATGATCCTATAAAAGTTGTTGCGCATGCTCATTAATAGTGCAAATTATGTTAGTAACTAATAAAGAAAAATGGTAAGTTGGCTAAAATAAAAGTTACCAGATTGTAGGCGAAAGGGGTGGCAATCCAACTGAAGAAACATCAACAAAAGTCACGGTCTAGATGTCGAAAACGTACTGTCAACTGTAGCAACCTGGTAAGTTGTATATTGAAAATAAAAGTATCGTTAGTTGCACTGGACAGTAGCATGTAAGCAAAGGCGATGTTTGATGGTCAGTGGTATCTATCTTTTGCTTACCCTTGTCGAAAGGTTTTTAATCATATTATACATAATCCAACTAAAGAAGCATCAAAAAGACCAGTTGTGTAACTATATAGTTATTTAGAAATGCAAGCTTAAAAGTGAAAGTTAGACACAACATAAATTTTAATACATGTATCATCTTAATTGTATGTAATATATTAGCATCACTAATATTGTCAATTGCTCTCCTATGTTCTGACATCAAGACAAGGATAAGGTATTAAGCTAGGCAAATACCACAACAACGTCACAAAAAATCAGCTGAGAACAATTTGGGTCTAGCTCTTGCTTGACCTTGGATATGAATTATTACTCTCACATAAATTAAGATTAGTAAAAGCAAACCTCTAACACAGCAGCATACTGCACTTTTGCATTATAAGGATATCATTGCCAAGAAAGTGATAACCTGTCTATACACAACTACAAATAACACAGACTTCGGGGGGGGGGGGGGGGGGGCGATACAGGGACCCAAAATAATACTTCTGGTTTTATAGCAGATAGAATTACCATTTTTTTCAGGAATGGCCACTCCACCTGCGATGACTTCTATATCTTGGCATTAATTGAGATGGACAACCTTTCATTCTTCAAGAATAAAGAGACTTGAGTTATAGTAAAACATAATACATCTGGTACATCCTAGCTTTAACTTAAATACTTTTATGAGTCTAATGGGTAAACTTTTTAGAGTCGGTTAAATATGTCATTGCTAATGGACCAGAACTGTTACGATATAATGCTTTGAAATCTCTGAGAGTCAAAAGAGTACCTATGGGGAGTAGATAAACATTACTAACTGAATTTCGCCTCCAAACAAAGCACCTGGTCAACACATAAGTGGCCGAGATCAGAAACACAAAAATGGTTAACATCACGTATATGACATATTGACATGTGAACATGTGTTAAAGCTGATAAAATATGTATATGACGTATATGACATCACGTAATTGATGCATATCAGAGCTGTGTAATCAAACATATCGAGATTAACCCAACTATTAAAATACAATTATAAATTGATGAAACAATATATAGAAGTCACCTGTATCATAAACTTGCTCTAGTGGTATCTTCATGCACAGACAATTCAATCTTAACAACCCCTAACCTAAATATTTGACCATTGCTGTTGGTGATTACATCCACATAGCTCCAAGGCTGCAAACAAATGAGATGTTACGCTCACTTGCATAATAGATGTTGGCATCCCAACATAAGCATTTTAATATGATAGCATGCAATTTCATTAAGAATAATAACATGTAACTTACCGCATAGAAGTACCCCGGGAAATTGATCACCTTGTAAATTGACCAGGGGCGGGAAACTATAAGAATTAGGGATGGGGCGGGGATGAGCAACCCTACGGGTACCTTACACTAAATTGGCCTGTGTATAATTTTTATCCAAAAAAAGTATACATTTAAGCTCCAAATCATAACTCCATATATCGACAACCTAGTCAACTACGATGAATAAGGTTCCGAGTCCTTACCCTATTGTTATCCCTATCCTACTCTACCGTAATTCAGTAGTCTTAAACCACTCAAGTGTGGCTTAGTGACAAAAGGGCTTGTGACTATTGAAATAGTAGTCGTACATTAACAACACAAATCAGTAATGATCATATAACCAAAAAAACACAAAGCAATAACATAATGTACCTGCAAGTCTGAAGCCTACACACTTTAGAAACTATTTCGACAATATATAAAAATGACTTAATTAGAGCGAAAAGAAGCACATAATGTACCTGCAACCTATACAATGTTGTTATCTCATATTGCCGCGTGTTGGTTATACTTGATGTAATCGAGTCTTTTCGTCAGCAGCCTAAAAATTTAAAGGCGAATTCAAAATGTTTAATCAACGGAAATGTAAAAGTGACAAAACCCAGTGGAACCAGTCATTAAACTTCCTGCGCGGTGAGTCAGTGGGGAATTGGTTAGTTAGAAACACAAACCTTTGATTCAATTGAAATGCTCTTTCACTGCCACATATCCCCACACTCATGAGCTGAACTACAACAGCTTGTTGTAGATGATCTTCATTGTTTTTAGCAATATCAGTGTAACCATCAATCGCGACAATGTTTATTTTCTTCTGTAGTTTACACAATTACCACATTAAATTTGATTTGGTTAACCATTAAACAATTTGACAATAAAAGATGAAAATGATGGACAAAGTCGTTACCTCCTTTTGTTGCAAAAAGTTTGTTTGCCTAGATATGGTTAATCCTCTTCTGTACCCACAAAGATGATGGCTACTTGGTGTAAAAAGTTGCAGTTAGACCTTTTGACCCATTATTTAACTCATCAGACCCACCCGTGAACCAAACTCAACTTCAAATGACTCAAAGTTTTGTAGTCCGTTAAGAATGCTTAGTTGATTACCCGTAAATGAAATAACATGACATAAGCAGTCTAAAGTGGCTATTTTCAAATAACTTATTCCAGAAAGCAATACATGTGCAGGCACCAATATACATTGGAAAACCTTTAATTTAAATGACTGCTAAGCAATTGAGACAAACAAAATAACCACTACTGAATAGTATACGCGAGCATGAAAGTAGCCCAGCAAACGCAAACAAATCAACTTTTAGCAGAAGACTGCTGTAATAGGGTGTTTGGTTGTTGGTAGGGTGTTTGGATGGTTGCTGTAACATGGTGTTTGGTTGTAGCGCTAAGGGTTCTAATAAGATACTGAAATAAACAACGTCCAAAACTGTAATTTGTGGAGTGTGTATATCAGTTTGCTCATAGTAACCTGAAAACCTAGCAAAGGTATCTTTGACTTTAGATTAACCACCAGTTAGCTCTGCTATTAGCCATGCAATTCATCAGCCATGTAATTTGAACCTCGTGTACATATCCCTTTGAAATGTATACATGGATGGTTCATACATTTTTTTAGCATTTGACTTTCAAACGAATTACATGGATGGTTTGATTAAGCATGAACCTTTGTTTTCAATTGCTCTATTAGTTTCAGAATTGATGTATACCTGCACCATACATTGTACTGGTAGAATATCTCTTCCGGATTCTTGATAGAAACTTTGAGGTGATTAGTAAATTTCCCCTTGGCAGCATATTCTCGGGTATTACGGTATGAATGATGGGAGATGTTGAAGTGTAACATTCTTTACATCAGCTACTTACGTTTCACCACCACGTCACGTCAATTCAAAGTACACTACTGTCTTCATCATCTGCTCTTCCTGATTAATCAAAGTAAAAAAGTGGTGCAAATTGGTTTCTAAGACTACAAAAAATAATTGAAAATTTTGATGCATTTAAGAACATATGCAAATTAAGTTGTCTAATCGAGGTTCATGAAGTTAAGATTGAGTTAATGTTAGGACACACCTTTACTGTTGATACAAAAGTTGGGCGTTCCTTGATTCCGTACGAATCAGATCTTAATGCTTGAGACCTGCGCACTAAGAAAACAAAAAGACACCGTTAGGCTTATCGTGGGATTGTCTCCCACGATTATCCTCCGGCGTGAGAGTAAGTAATCGGTTTTAGGGTTTGTAGAAGAGTTAGGGTTTTGTAAGTCGTACCTTTAATGAGAGTCGAAGGATTCTTTAAATACACATGAAACCCTAGTTGGTTTCGTGTTCCTTACCCTTCGCGTATCCCGCCTAAGTCGGCTACTTGATATATATCCCATAAATAAGAGATATCTTATATCAAAGTCATAAATAACTTTGGGCTTGGGCTATCGTGAGCCCAAACCGTTATCATAATAACCCATTCGTGATGGGTATGGGTCCATTCGTGATGGACTTAAGTGTGGGTCGGGTTCGTGACCCGAATGCGGACTATACGTCATCATTTACAAAGAGGGTGCTTGGAGCCAGCAAAGAATGAACGTCAACACCATTGAGATAATCCGTTAATTCTGATCATCAAAACTTTAATCTATTGCTTTTCTTCCGCACAAAACATCAAACATTATCACGCCAAACATGTAAACATCAGACTTTTGAGTTGTACCTCTTATATAATTTGAAGTCTGATTTGTTGGGCCTGTTTTGGATAACCCAAAGTCGCATATCTTAGCTACCCAATAACCTTGCAGACCTGCAACTCCAGCATGTCGCAAGATTTCACGTCCCCTTGTTTGTGTGCTCGATGATCCTATAAACGTTGTTGCGCATGCTCATTAATAGTGCAAATTATGTTAGTAACTAATAAAGAAAAATGGTAAGTTGGCTAAAATAAAAGTTACCAGATTGTAGGCGAATGGGTGGCAATCCAACTGAAGAAACATCAACAAAAGTCACGGTCTAGATGTCGAAAACGTACTGTCAACTGTAGCAACCTGGTAAGTTGTATATTGAAAATAAAAGTATCGTTAGTTGCACTGGACAGTAGCATGTAAGCAAAGGCGATGTTTGATGGTCAGTGGTATCTATCTTTTGCTTACCCTTGTCGAAAGGTTTATAATCATATTATACATAATCCAACTAAAGAAGCATCAAAAAGACCAGTTGTGTAACTACATAGTTATTTAGAAATGCAAGCTTAAAAGTGAAAGTTAGACACAACATAAATTTTAATACATGTATCATCTTAATTGTATGTAATATATTAGCATCACTAATATTGTCAATTGCTCTCCTATGTTCTGACATCAAGACAAGGATAAGGTATTAAGCTAGGCAAATACCACAACAATGTCACAAAAAATCAGCTGAGAACAATTTGGGTCTAGCTCTTGCATGACCTTGGATATGAATTATTACTCTCACATAAATTAAGCTTAGTAAAAGCAAACCTCTAACACAGCAGCGTACTGCACTTTTGCATTATAAGGATATCATTGCCAAGAAAGTGATAACCTGTCTACACACAACTACAAACAACACAGACTTTAGGGGGGGGGGGGGGGGGCGATACAGGGACCCAAAATAATACTTCTGGTTTTATAGCAGATAGAATTACCATTTTTTTTCAGGAATGGCCACTCCACCTGCGATGACTTCTATATCTTGGCATTAATTGAGATGGACAACCTTTCATTCTTCAAGAATAAATAGACTTGAGTTAGTAAAACATAATACATCTGGTGCATCCTAGCTTTAACTTAAATACTTTTATGAGTCTAATGGGTAAACTTTTTAGAGTCGGTTAAATATGTCATTGCTAATGGACCAGAACTGTTACGATATAAGGCTTTGAAATCTCTGAGAGTCAAAAGAGTACCTATGGGGAGTAGATAAACATTACTAACTGAATTTCGCCTCCAAACAAAGCACCTGGTCAACACATAAGTGGCCGAGATCAGAAACACAAAAATGGTTAACATCACGTATATGACATATTGACATGTGAACATGTGTTAAAGCTGATAAAATATGTATATGACGTATATGACATCACGTAATTGATGCATATCAGAGCTGTGTAATCAAACATATCGAGATTAACCTAACTATTAAAATACAATTATAAATTGATGAAACAATATATAGAAGTCACCTGTATCATAAACTTGCTCTAGTGGTATCTTCATGCACAGACAATTCAATCTTAGCAACCCCTAACCTAAATATTTGACCATTGCTGTTGGTGATTACATCCACATAGCTCCAAGGCTGCAATCAAATGAGATGTTACGCTCACTTGCATAATAGATGTTGGCATCCCAACATAAGCATTTTAATATGATAGCATGCAATTTCATTAAGAATAATAACATGTAACTTACCGCATAGAAGTACCCGGGAAATTGATCACCTTGTAAATTGACCAGGGGCGGGAAACTATAAGAATTAGGGATGCGGCGGGGATGAGCAACCCTACGGGTACCTTACACTAAATTGGCCTGTGTATAATTTTTATCCAAAAAAAGTATACATTTAAGCTCCAAATCATAACTCCATATATCGACAACCTAGTCAACTACGATGAATAAGGTTCCGAGTCCTTACCCTATTGTTATCCCTATCCTACTCTACCGTAATTCAGTAGTCTTAAACCACTCAAGTGTGGCTTAGTGACAAAAGGGCTTGTGACTATTGAAATAGTAGTCGTACATTAACAACACAAATCAGTAATGATCATATAACCAAAAAAACACAAAGCAATAACATAATGTACCTGCAAGTCTGAAGCCTACACACTTTAGAAACTATTTCGACAATATATAAAAATGACTTAATTAGAGCGAAAAGAAGCACATAATGTACCTGCAACCTATACAATGTTGTTATCTCATATTGCCGCGTGTTGGTTATACTTGATGTAATCGAGTCTTTTCGTCAGCAGCCTAAAAATTTAAAGGCGAATTCAAAATGTTTAATCAACGGAAATGTAAAAGTGACAAAACCCAGTGGAACCAGTCATTTTTTTATTGAAAATATTAAATAAAAAGTAAAAATATAGTTTTACTATTATGCCCTTTTGAATTAAATAAAATCCTTGAATATTAAAAAAAAATTACATAAATGCCATCATGTATTATTAACCATTGATCAAATGAGCCAAGGGTCTAGATTGCTCTAAAGTGGTACTGTAAAGTACTGTATCTAATATTGGTACTGCATAGAACGCACCCATATATATATATATATATATATATATATATATATATATATATATATATATATATATATATAGTGAAACTTTCTTGTAAGAACTACCTTATCTGCGAGAACCAATATTGTCCAATCAGAATTTAGTAAATTGATTTCATTTTATTTTATTTAGTTAATATCGTAGGGGCATTAAAGTAATTTACCATATATTTCATTAAACCTGGTTTTTTTCATTAAACATGATTTTCTACATTAAAGCTGGTCATTTTCAAATTCAAATTTTCCTATTAACAAGGAATTAATTCAGTTCAAATATAGATCATACATTTTATTTTTTTTTTGGTTTATCTTTTTCATTCGTGTTCAACAAACCCTAAATCAATTTAAACATCATATCAAACACACAATTATTTATAAATTACGCAAGATTAAACATGGATAACATTGTTCAAGAACAAGATGAACAAATTAACGTTATTGGCGACCAGAATGATCAATTACTTGTGTTATCTGAGCAAGCATTTGATTTTGAGTATGTGGAACATGATCAAGACGTCAACAATGGTATTATTCACATTTTCTGTTATTCACACACTAGTTTATTAAAACTTTCCTTTATTCAGTATAATTTAATTGATTTATTATTGTATGTGCGTGCATGTTATTTAGTGTGTTTGATATGATGTTTAACGTTGCACTGTTGTTTCATTTTATGTTGGTGCATGTTATTTTGTTATAGTTTTTGAATTTGAATTAAACTTATTGATCATATCTATTTCATTTGCCCGATATATGTTATGTTGTTATAGGGTTTGATCATTTTTTGCATGCTTGTTTTTTTGTAGATTCTAATGAATTTGATATTTATGAGATTGACCCGGAGTGTATTCCCACACCAAATGGACACAGATATTGGGTTCCAGATGTTCTTGTGAATGAGAAGCCTAAAGATGGTGATGTTTTTGCAAAGTTTGAGAATGAAAATGGGAAACACAAAAGGAAACGTAGATCGACAACGTCCGTTACTGATTGCAAAGCACATTTAAGTTTAAAACGTATTATAGGAACAGATTCTTACTCGGTACACAAGTTTGTGGAGAATCATAATCACAAACTCATTGACCCGGCTAATATGGATCTTTCTCGAGCTAGACGACAGTTGGAATTTGGTGATCATATGTTCATTCATCGTGCGTCATTATCTAATATTGGTCCACATAAAGCACATAGGCTAAGAGTTGCACTCTTGGGTGGTTTTGATAAAGTACGTGGCATGCCTGTTGATTGGAATAATTTTAGACGCGGTATGAATAAATTAATCGGTGAAAGGGATGCTCAAATGTTGGTTGACAAGATGCTAAAGAGGCAGGAACATGTACCTAGTTTCTCGTTTTATCATCACAAAAAAAAAAAAAATAAATAAATAAATAAAATAAAATAAAATTGTGCCGTATGTTTTGGGCCGATGAAACCATGAAGTGCAATTATGTTGCATTTGGTGACGTTGTTTCGTTTGATGCTACTTTCAATACTAATAAGTAAGTTCCATTACTATTTTCTGTTTTCATTGTAAGGATAGGAAAATATTATCGTGTTATAAACTAATATATTAATCCAACATGTTTTTCCAGGTATGACATGATTTTCGTTCCCACCAAAAATGTGTTACTTTTGGTGCCGCTTTATTGTCTAACGAAAAATATGAATCGTATTGTTGGATGCTTGAAGCATTTTTAAAGGTTCATGGGAAGCAACCACCTCTGGCTCTTACAGACCAAGACGCTGCGTTGCGTAAGGCTTTTGTAAAGATGTTCCCCGAATCGCATCATAGATTATGCATGTGGCACATTACTCAGAAACTCCCCGGGAAGGTATACTTATTATGTGCATATCTGTTTTACATATTCATTTTTTGTTAATTAAATTAAGATTTCAGTATAAATTCATGTGTGCCCAACGGAGCAATATAACAAAAAACCATTACTATACTTACAGGTTATGGGTGATATCGATGCCGACTCTAAATTTAGGAAAGAGTTTCACAAATTAGTTTGGAATATGTACATTGGTCCTCAAATCTTTGAAGAACGTTGGCATGATTTAATAGCGAGGTATAATCTGGGTGAGAACAAGTGGTTAACTGACATGTACGCTATCAGGGATAGATGGGTTCCAGGTTTCTTCGACACAGTACCTGTGTGTGGTTTGATGAAGACAACTTCACGATCGGAGAGTTCCACCGCATTTTTCCTGATTTATTCCCATCCAGGCAACTCGCTAGTCCATTTTATGTTGTGCTTTGAATCGGCTATGGAGAAACAGAGGTACACCCAACGTGTGTTAGATAATACAACGGAAGAAAAGACTCCTGTCATGATGACAAAATTATCTATCGAGCCTCATGTGCGTGAGGTGTACACAAACTCTGTTTTCAAGGAAGTGCAACACGAAATATCTAAAGCGGTATATTGGTGTGCACAGATTGGTTCTCATTTTGTGGGAGATGTTGAGTATTGTCTGATACAACATAGGGACAAGAGAAATAATACGGTCATAGACGCAACGGTATGTTTCTTATTCAGATTACATGTTTCTTATTTCTTCCTTGACATTCATACATGTCTATGAATCATACATGTTTTCATATTATAATGAAGCTTTAGATATACAAGCACATATACTAACTTCATACCGGCATTAAACAAAAAAATATACAATACTGATGTATGTTACTGGAAACATGCATGTTTTGTCCTTGGAAACATACATGTTTTGTTCATACGGACATTCATTTTCATTAAGAAGATACCAACATATTCTAGACTGTTTCCATTCAACAAAATATGTTTCTATACATGTCTGATTTAATAAATTATTGAACATACTTGTTTTTTAGAATATTTATGGTTTAATAAAATATTAGATGGCAATCATAAGACTTCTGAAACATGCATGTTTTTTTACATACATGTTTTCAAAATTATATACCTTACATTTGAATTTACAGTATCAGATTTGCATGAGAATTGAGTAACCTCATACCAACATATCATAACACAAGTGTTTTGATAACATATCTGTTTTTAAAACATACATATATTTCCAACCATTGCATTCATTTAAAAAGCTAAAAAAACAGAACCAGAAAGCATAAAATAAACCAAACAAAGATCCTAATCAAAATAACAAGTTCCAAGTTCACATCCAAAAATAACAAACCAACCATACGAGAGCATGTTCATATCAGAATTCCCGAAATCCAAGCGCAAAATTACCATAACACATTGTCTTATGCTAAAACAGATAGAATACTAATGTTCATGAAACTTTTTCATTCAGCTGCGTGCAAGTGGGACTTTTCTTTTTTTCACGCCAACATTTTCTTCCTGCATATCTTCCAGCTTTGCCTTGTTCCTGTCTTTGTGAGAGTTGCATTCTGCTAGGAGTAGACGAGCAGCGTACTTTCTCCTCATCTTGGCCAATTGTGTTGCCTGCTTTTTACTCTCAGCTACAAATCCGCACTTAAAATATATAATTTGGCCACCCATATAGTGCTCCATGTGCCGCATAGCAAATATACCACAATCGTTTGGTCTGTTATCAGTCTCCCACTCAAACTGAGGCCTACGAAGCTCAGCTTTATCAATTGCTTCTGCATTCACATGTTTCATTGCTCGCATGTACGCGGCAAAGTTCTCGCGCTGCATTCATTTATGTTTACATTAAATATACAATAATTTATATGCATGTCCACAGAAATAAATTTATACTTACTAAAATATTTACTTAAAACATTTACGTACCAGAATTTCAGCGACTCTCATGTCCACAGTATTTGTCAAATACACTTGTTTAGCAGACCCGTTTTTATTCCTCATACGACTGTTGTTAAAAACATTCACGTCCGGGTATTTCAGATTCAAGCACAACTCAAATTTGTGGACTCCATTACTAACTGGTATGAAAGCCTGCATTTTTTAAATATAAACTAGACAAACTGGTCAGACATCTGTTTTTATGATAAACACTAAACCATACACATTGCTTTTCTGAACTACTATATACATCCTAGATTCTACAAAACCACAAACACCCTTGTCTATGTATCACACACAGCCCAAGACACATTTCCGGAAAACATACACGGTGAATCCTATATTCTACATTCATGTATAAAAACTAGCACCCATATTAAATATCTATATTATTTGTTTAACCAACCTGAATACTAGAACAGAGAATTAAAAACTTACAATGTCAACATCATTAAGCATATCTTTCTTCCCTCCACGTGCAGCCCACGTCTCCGCATACATCAGAAAAGCCTTCACACTCTCATCTGCCGTATTGTCATTTTTGAACTTCTTTTTATCCTGTGCACATATGTTTTTAGCCTTACAACAGTTTATTTTAAAATAACTTTAGATACTTATCAAATTATAAACTTACAACAACAAAAGTCGGAAAGTAAAGTTAGTGGCTTTATACTTCTCTAGTGAATTTAGAAACGCAGAACAGGCATTGATAACATCATCATCAATGTTTTCACCGTTAACTAGCGTATAAATTTGTTGCAGTGTCGTAGTTGCACCAAATTCAGACTCAAACATAACCTCACTATCATAAAAAGATATATTATCAGGTATTCTATTATACAACTACTTCATTTTAAACATTATTGTTTACCTTTGATCACCGCGATTCTTCTTAATCAGATATATTTCTATTTGCTTTTCATCTAGGGTTAACGCATTGTCAATTCCAAGCACTCGGTTGAAAAATGGTGAAACCATTAAACAAGACTTTGTTACGCGACGCTTTACGCGACCCTCAACTGGTTTAAGAACACTTAATGGGACTGCATTCACCGCCTTTATTCTATCAACAGCCCCTTTACCTTTTTCCACATTCATGTTCCTTCCAACTTCAGCTTGTACAACTACTTCATGTTCCTTTCTTGACCCACTGCTTCAACGCATTTCTGCGTTGCAAATAACGGGTCCTGACTAAACCAAAGACCGAAACTCGAGCCATCCATGTCCATTTGATTTTTATCACCATAGAATTCTGCACAAACCTTATCTGACGCTCTAAAAACCTCCACCTGTGTTTGCGGACCCGTCAAAAATGCAAGCGAATCAAAGGGATCGTCGTTCGAAACATCTATGCCTTTCTTGTTCTTTGAAACATCATCCGCATGCATGACCAACTTATCTGTTTGTGGGGCTGGTGAGGAAAGTACAAGAGGTATAAATTTCCATGCTAAGACAAATAAGTTGGTCATGCATGCGGATGATGTTTCGAAGAACAAGGAAGGCATAGATGTTTCGAACGACGATCCCTTTGATTCGCCTGCATTTTTTATGGGTCCGCAAACACAGGTGGAGGTTTTTAGATCGTCGGATAAGGTTTGTGCAGAATTCTATGGTGATAAAAATCAAATGGACATGGATGCCCCGAGTTTCAGTCTTGGGTTTACTCGCAGAAATGCGTGAAAGGAAGTGGGTCAAGAAAGGAACAAGAACATGAAGTAGCTGTACAAGCTACCGAAAGAGGAAAAGCTGAAGTTTGAAGGAACATGAATGTAGAAAAAGGTAAAGGGGTTGTTGATAGAATAAAGGTGGTGAATGCAGTCCCATTAAGGGTTCTTAAACCGGTTGAGGGTCGCGTAAAGCGTCGCGTAACAAAGTCTGGTTTAATGGTTTCACCATTTTTCAACCGAGTGCTTGGAATTGACAGTGAGTTAACCCCAGATGAAAAGCAAATAGAAATATATCTGATTAAGAAGAATCGCGGTGATCAAAGGTATACAATAATGTTTAAAATGAAGTAGTTGTATAATAAAATACCTGATATTATATCTTTTTATGACAGTGAGGTTATGTTTGAGTCTGAATTTGGTGCAACTACGACACTGCAAGAAATTTATACGCTAGTTAACGGTGAAAACATTGACGATGATGTTATCAATGCCTGGTATGCGTTTCTAAATTCACTAGAGAAGTATAAAGCCACTAACTCGTATTCCAGATTTTACTTTCCGACTTTTGTTGTTGTAAGTTTATAATTTGATAAGTATCTAAAGTTATTTTAAAATAAACTATTGTAAGGCTAAAAACATATGTGCACAGGATAAAAAGAAATTCAAAAATGACAATACGGCAGATGAGTGTGTGAAGGCTTTTCTGATGTATGCGGAGACGTGGGCTACACGTGGAGGGAAGAAAGATATGCTTAATGATGTTGACATTGTAAGTTTTTAATTCTCTGTTCTAGTATTCAGGTTGGTTAAACAACTAATATAGATATTTAATATGGGTGCTAGTTTTTATACATGAATGTAGAATATAGGATTCACCGTGTATGTTTTCCGGAAATGTGTCTTGGGCTGTGTGTGATACATAGACAAGGGTGTTTGTGGTTTTGTAGAATCTAGGATGTATATAGTAGTTCAGAAAAGCAATGTGTATGGTTTAGTGTTTATCATAAAAACAGATGTCTGACCAGTCAGGCTTTCATACCAGTTAGTAATGGAGTCCACAAATTTGTGTTGTGCTTCAATCTGAAATACCCGGACGTGAATGTTTTTGACAACAGTCGTATGAGGAATAAAAACGGGTCTGCTAAACAAGTGTATTTGACAAATACTGTGGACATGAGAGTCGCTGAAATTCTGGTACGTAAATGTTTTAAGTAAATATTTTAGTAAGTATAAATTTATTTCTGTGGACATGCATATAAATTATTGTATATTTAATGTAAACATAAATGAATGCAGCGCGAGAACTTTGTCGCGTACATGCGAGCAATGAAACATGCGAATGCAGTAGCAATTGATAAAGTTGAGCTTCGTAGGCCTCAGTTTGAGTGGGAGACTGATAACAGACCAAACGATTGTGGTATATTTTCTATGCGGCACATGGAGCACTATATGGGTGGCCAAATTATATATTTTAAGTGCGGATTTGTAGCTGAGAGTAAAAAGCAAGCAACACAATTGGCCAAGATGAGGAGAAAATACGCTGCTTGTCTACTCCTAGCCAGTGGCGAAGCTTGCCAAGTTTTAGTGGGGGGTCGGGATCTAATATACCGAAATTTCACAATTAAAATGGGGGGTCGAAACCTAATATACCGAAATTTTTCTACACGAAAACTATATACCCCTATATCGCAAAAAAAATTTCGGGGGGTCGGGCGCCCCGGCCCCGGCCCCTATAAAGCTTCGCCCCTGCTCCTAGCAGAATGCAACTCTCACAAAGACAGGATCAAGGCAAAGCTGGCAGATATGCAGGAAGAAAATGTTGGCGTGAAAAAAAGAAAAGTCCCACTTGCACGCAGTTGAATGAAAAAGTTTCATGAACATTAGTATTCTATCTGTTTTAGCATAAGACAATGTGTTATGGTAATTTTGCGCTTGGATTTCAGGAATTCTGATCTAAACATGCTCGTATGGTTGGTTTGTTTTTTTTGGATGTGAACTTGGAACTTGTTATTTTTATTAGGATCTTTGTTTGGTTTATTTTATGCTTTCTGGTTCTATTTTTTTAGCTTTTTAAATGAATGCAATGGTTGGAAATATATGTATGTTTTAAAAACAGATATGTTATCAAAACACTTGTGTTATGATATGTTGGTATGAGGTTACTCAATTCTCATGCAAATCTGATACTGTAAATTCAAATGTAAGGTATATAATTTTGAAAACATGTATGTAAAAAAACATGCATGTTTCAGAAGT
Organism: Artemisia tridentata subsp. tridentata; assembly: GCA_021014915.2. Classification (NCBI taxonomy): domain Eukaryota; kingdom Viridiplantae; phylum Streptophyta; class Magnoliopsida; order Asterales; family Asteraceae; genus Artemisia; species Artemisia tridentata. The sequence continues at coordinate 336,606,191 of CP139506.1, forward strand.
CTTATGATTGCCATCTAATATTTTATTAAACCATAAATGTTCTAAAAAACAAGTATGTTCAATGATTTATTAAATCAGACATGTAGAGTAAACTCCAAAATACATCCCTGTGGTTTGGCCAATTTCGCACGATACATCCCTCCCAAAAAAGTTGCAACATACACATCCCTCCGTTAGTAAAAGTCAAACACAATACAACCACGAGGACAAACGGTGCAAAGATTGTGTCGTTAAATTGGACACGTGGCAGTTATCTCTTTTTAAGCAAGGGTATTTTAGTCCTTTTATCTTTCCCACACCTACTCACTTACTCTTCTTTTAATACACCAACCCAAATCAAAACACGAACACAAATCAAAACACCAACCCAAATCAAAACACGAACACAAATCAAACTCAGAAATCAAATTAACAAATCAAAATCAATAAATCCACATTTTCAATTTTAGTATCTGGGTTGTTGTTTGTTTAGGAAATTTGATCTAATATTTTTTTTATTCTTCTACGGAGTGTTTATTTTTATAGCAACTGATGTGGACATTACTAATTTGATTTATTTGTTTGTTGATTCGTAGTGAACATGGTAATTTGGTGAGTGCCTATAAGCTGCTCGATGAAATGTGTGAGAGAAATATAGTTTTGTTTGAAGGATGAAGAAATAGATGGTTGCTCAAGAGACAAGTGGTGGTGGTGGTGGTGCTCATTGATTTGCAGAACAAGGTGGGAGGGAGAGTAGATACAGATTCTGTCATCTAACTAAAACTAATTTTAGCGGCTAATAGCTATGCTAATTTGGTGATTTTACTGAGATCTAGGTTTTGTGAGGTAGGAAGTTACGTTAAGGTGATTAGCTGTTTTAAGTTTGGATGTGTACTATTTATGTTCTTGAATTTGAGGGTTTGGGATCTTGGATGTTAAGGTGATTACGCTAATGCCTAATTGTGTTGATTAGTGGTTTAATTTTGGATTTTGGATCTTGATATGAATATATGATCTGAGTTTTGGTTTTTTATATCTGGGTTTGATATAAATCTTGATATGAATATATCTGGGTTTGATATAAATCTTGATATGAATATATGATATGAATATAATGAGATAAAAGGACTAAAATACCCTTGCTTAAAAAGAGATAACTGCCACGTGTCCAATTTAACGACACAATCTTTGCACCGTTCGTCCTCGTGGATGTATTGTGTTTGACTTTTACTAACGGAGTGATGTGTATGTTGCAACTTTTTCGGGAGGGATGTATCGTGCGAAATTGGCCAAAGCACAGGGATGTATTTTGGAGTTTACTCTTAAATCAAACATGTATAGAAACATATTTTGTTGAGTGGAAACAGTCTAGAACATGTTGGCATCTTCTTAATGAAAATGAATGTCCGTATGAAGGGACAAAACATGTATGTTTCCAGTAACGAGTATTGTATTTTTTTTTATTTTTTATTTTTTAATGTTGGTATGAAGTTAGTATATGTGCTTGTATATCTAAAGTTTCATTATAATATGAAAACATGTATGATTCATAGACATGTATGAATGTCAAGGAAGAAATAAGAAACATGTAATCTGAATAAGAAACATACCGTTGCGTCTATGACCGTATTATTTCTCTTGTCCCTATGTCGTATCAGACAATACTCAACATCTCCTACAAAATGAGAACCAATCTGTGCACACCAATATAACGCTTTAGATATTTCGTGTTGCACTTCCTTGAAAACAGAGTTTGTGTACACCTCACGCGCATGACGCTCGATAGATAATTTTGTCATCATGACAGGAGTCTTTTCTTCCGTTGTATTATCTAACACACGTTGGGTGTACCTCTGTTTCTCTATAGCCGATTCAAAGCACAACATAAAATGGACTAGCGAGTTGCCTGGATGGGAATAAATTAGGAAAAATGCGTTGGAACTCTCCGATTGTGAAGTTGGCTTCATCAAACCACACATAGGTACTGTGTCGAAGAAACCTGGAACCCATCTATCCCTGATAGCGTACATGTCAGTTAACCACTTGTTCTCACCCAGATTATACCTCGCTATTAAATCATGCCAACGTTCTTCAAAGATTTGAGGACCAATGTACATATTCCAAACTAATTTGTGAAACTCTTTCCTAAATTTAGAGTCGGCATCGATATCACCCATAACCTGTAAGTATAGTAATGGTTTTTTGTTATATTGCTCCGTTGGGCACACATGAATTTATACTGAAATCTTAATTTAATTAACAAAAAATGAATATGTAAAACAGATATGCACATAATAAGTATACCTTCCCGGGGAGTTTCTGAGTAATGTGCCACATGCATAATCTATGATGCGATTCGGGGAACATCTTTACAAAAGCCTTACGCAACGCAGCGTCTTGGTCTGTAAGAGCCAGAGGTGGTTGCTTCCCATGAACCTTTAAAAATGCTTCAAGCATCCAACAATATGATTCATATTTTTCGTTAGACAATAAAGCGGCACCAAAAGTGATCGATTAAAATCAAGTCATATTTATTTCCAAGGAAACACAAGTGAAGTATGTGTGACCCGGTTCGTTATCCCCGATGAGAGTTGAATGGAATTTGTGAGATCGGGTTTGTGAATCGTGTTTGAGATATAAAAATTTGAGAGATTTTGGATTTGGATTACAACTACGTAAAACAATAAATATGCTAGGAAATTAAATACAACTAAAAACAATTAACGTAATTAAAAACGTAAACGCGATAAACTAAAACATGAAATCTACGAAATATAAATCCTACGGGTATCAAATTAATTTTCCTACGACTTAAATATAAAAAGAAAATTTTGGAAAAAAGAAAAATATTTTTTTGATTTTTTAATAATTTTTTATAATTTAAAAACTATTTAAAAGAAAATAATTGATAAAAAATATTAAATGAAAAAGATAAAATCTGAAATTTTTTTCTAAAATACTTAATACTAAACTTGAGCTATGAAAAATATAAAAAGTGAAAATGCTTTTTCAAATAAGCTGGAAATAAGCCAACTGCTCACAAAAAATAAAATAAAAGGGTTTTAAATAAAGTTTTGTAAGGTTTAAACAAAGAAAACAAGTTAGTGCAATGGTTGGAGTGTTGTGTTGCGATCTAACTGTCCTGGGTTCGAACCCCAGGACTATCAAAATAAATTTATTACACCTTTTTTTTTTTTTTTTTTTTTTTTTTTTTTTTTTTTTTACCAGTTAACTTAAACACAAAACATGAACTCAAATCATAAACACATAATCGAAGCAGTAAATAATGAAATAACTTATCAACATAAGCTAAACAATAAACTAAGAACAATCCACTACTACTACTGAATAACACAAACTACAAACTATTTTTTTCTTTGATTTTCTTTGCAATCCACTACTACTACTGATGCAATAAACAAGTTCACAACTTAACTAAGCCATACTCAAAACTACTAATCAAATAAAAAATGACACAACACAAGCGCATAAGCCACACAGATCAAACTTAACTACCAAATCCAAATCACCACAGCACAAAAATAACAAAACAAGAACCAGTTTAGATGCTAGGTTCGAATCCCATAAACTAAACTAACATCTTAAAAATGTAGAACAAATATCACAAATAACCACAATAGCAGAAACCAAAAGAACCTCAAATGCAGAAGATTAAAACGAAACAAGATAAATACTCAATAAACTTAGAACACAACATAATAATCTTAATACGCAGAAATTAAAAAGCAGTGAAGCAAATATATAAGCAGCGATTAAAAAAAAACTCGACTTAGATTAAAACAAGAGTAAATTACAACTTAAAAATAAAATATAAAGTACCTTAAAAAAAACGCTAAAATAAACCTGCCCTTTTTGGGCTACAAGTGACTACTATTTATACTAAGAACTATGCTAAGGTCTTCAAATCCGTTTGTGCTTTTTCTGTGAGGGGGAACCATGTAAATCTTCAATTGTGCTTCTTTGGAGAGAATCCCAGCCGTAGGATTAAAGTTCGGATGATCTCAGTCCTTGGATTTGGTTTTGGCGCCTATAAGGTTGTGGATTGATGACATGGAAGGTGGGGAGGTATAAGGGGAAGGGTAGCAGTGTTGGGGAATGGGGAAGGTGGTAAAAAGATGAAAGTTTTTGGGAGAGGTGGGGGAAAGTGATGGGGTGGTTTGTCTGGTTTCATTTTGGCGAGATATATGGGAAGGAGACAAAGGGTGAGGATTAGCTTTAGGGATTTTGACTCTTATTTTGGGGGTTTGACCGAACCTTATTTACTGCGTGTTTAGTAAAAATAGGAGATGGGTCGGGTTTAGTTAAGGTGGGATGTGGGCCGGTTTTGATGTTAAGGGTGTGGGCTTTCTTTGGGTTAAATGGGTTTAGTTTAGTTAGTTATGGGCTGTTGGGGTGTTAAATGGTTGGGCGGGGTGGATTGGGTTGATGGTAGTTAGATCCGGTTGAGGTATAGGAAAATAGGGTAGATTTAAGTTTAGTTTTAGGGACCAAAAGTAATAATCTTGAAACTCCAAGGACCATAATTGCCATTTCTTCAAATTTCATCCAAGGGTAATTTTTGCCAAGTAAAAATAATCCAAGGCTATTTTGGGATCTTCCGAGCTCGAATTAAAATGATGACTTTTCCGGCTTCGGTCTTCAGCTCTTTTCCAAATCGTGCTCGGTTTTGTCCATATTTGCCCCGTTTTCAATCCTTTTTGTACCTGCAACACATAAAACACACTCCAAGGATATTTGTAACATTTTATGGTCCATTTGGGTGTTTTTGGTTATTTTTGTGGGTTTTTCAAGTATAAAATGATGAGTATTTACACACTCATCAAAATCCCCCACACTAAGCGATTGCTAGTCCCTAGCAATCCGATCATATGAAGTAATGAAAGGACTAAGCATACCCCGTTTCGACTTTTTATTAAATGCGAGAAATTTAAACTAAATCAAAAGTAGATAAAATGCTTGATTGTCAAAAATGGTATCATGGAACGGGATTCACGCAAAATGGGTGTCTCCAGGGAATTGAAATCGTCATCCTCTTTTTATACTCCCAACTAAGCTTAAAATCAATGTGCAAATGTTTTTGTAAAATGCTAACACTACTTATACTAATAATCTATGTAAGCCGAAACTTAACTTTTCACTCCCACAATTTATTTAAGTTAGGTGAATGTGCTAATTTTCAAAATTTTGACCGCAAAAATCGATATTTATTATGGTTGTTACTTGTTTAAGTCAAATACTAATTTACCGGGAACCTCAAAAATCTAAGGATCGAAAGGGCCTTTTCCATGTAGCGGTTTTCTTCTCGGCACATCCCAAACCAGTTGGCTTTAGGTGACCAGGCTTTTGACACCCCACAGAGAATAGTACCGGAATCAGCGGAATTTCGATATCAAAGATTTAAAATATTTCCACTAAGCTAGTATTAAATACTTAACTAAATAACAACAAACGATCATTTAGAGATTAGAGACTCAAAGACAAGATTACTCCATGTAACGGCTTTCTTCTCGGCACATCCCAAACCAGTTGGCTTTAGGTGACCAGGCTTTTGACACCCCACAGAGAATACTACCGAAGCTTTCAAGGCCTTTGAAATCAACAATCTACTAAACTACCGTTTAAACCTTTATACAAAATCGACGAATCCAAGTTCAACTTTCGATTTAAATTTAAGAGAAAGCAATTTTCTACATTTATTAATCATACATCAAAACTTATTGCATTTTGCAATATCATTCCATAATTGCATTTTGCAATATCATTCCATTTTCTTTTTTTTTTCTTTTTCATTTTTTCATTTTTTTTTTTTTTTTTTTTTTTCATTTAACTTATATATATATTTACATATATGCTTTCTCAAAAATTAAATTAAAAAGTTGAACTCGGGCTCTATATCAAAATTGTATAAAAATTTGTTTTGCATAACAACATGATTTTAACGTTCAAACGTTTGAAAACAGCACGTATTTAATCAGTTTAGTTATCTTCTGGGAGGAAAAGCCATAGATTACTTGTATAAGCTCTAAAGAGAACCAACTACTCTACGCTTAGCATTTTCATTTGCACAAATCGTAAAACCTTAGTCTAAAAGTTAAGGGAGCAGCCAGATCAATACTCTGGCAGAGTCGGGATTCCCTTTGTTCTAACCTAATCAAGACTAAACACTTTTATTTTTATTTTTCATTTTTGGTGCAAAGCACTTCTTTTTTATGACAAAAAATTTAAAATTTAGGCCAAAACGGGGGTACTAGGGCACTAGAAGGTACAATGTGACAAAATTCGGGAGAATTCCCCCCCACACTTAGAATTGAATATTGCCCTCAATATTCAAAGTACCGGCTATTATGCCGACACTTAGAACGTAAAAAGGTAATACCAAGAGCCAAGTGTGGAAAAGAAATCTCCGGTTTTTCAAAAAGGATTTTGAAAAAGATATCCCTAGATAATCGTTAGTAATAAGATCGGATATTGGGCGGCTGGATTGAAAACAGGCGCGTCAATCATCACGATCTTAGGGAATCCTGAAAACATGAGCAAACAACACACAAAGAAAACACTGCAGAGGTATCCCCCCACACTTAGTTGTTAGAAAGTAGAAAGAAATCAGAAACATGGGTTGTCACCCATGTAATGCTAATGTTTTTGTTTACCGAGTCACTAGCTTGACTCGACCCCGAATTTATTTGTCCATGGGGAAAGTTTGGAGATCCGGGACAACCATGGATGGTATGTCCCCTCCAAAGTAATGCTTCAACCTATGGCCGTTCACTTTGAAGTTGGGACCGTCGGTTTGAGATAACTCGACGGTTCCATATGGAAAAACTTGAGCAACGGTGAACGGCCCAGACCAACGGGTTTTTAATTTGCCCGAGAAAATCTTTAATCGAGAATTGAAGAGGAGGACTCGATCACCAACGTTGAAAACGCGGTTTTTGATTTTAGAGTCATGAATTCTCTTTGTTTTTTCTTTGAAGATTAAAGAGTTCTCATAGGCTTGATCCCGAAGCTCATTTAATTCATTCAATTGAAGCTTTCGATGATCACCCGCGGTCTTGAGGTCAAAATTTGCATGCTTCAAGGCCCAATAGGCTTTGTGCTCAAGCTCGATCGGCAGATGACACGCCTTTCCGTACACAAGCTTATAAGGAGTACACCCGATGGGTGTTTTATAAGCCGTACGGAAAGCCCATAGTGCATCATCTAATTTGTCCGACCAAGAGGCACGATTTTCCCCTACGGTCCTTTCAAGAATTCTTTTCAATCCACGGTTTGAAACTTCCACTTGCCCACTTGTTTGTGGGTGATACGCGGTCGCAAGACGGTGAGTGACACAGTACTTAAGCATGACTTTTGCGAATTGGTCATTACAAAAGTGCGTACCGCGATCACTAATGATAGCACGGGGAGCTCCAAACCGAGCAAATAGAGATTTCAAAAATTTCACAACTACTCGAGCGTCGTTGGTGGGGAGTGCTTTCGCTTCCACCCATTTAGACAAATAATCGACCGCCACGAGTATATACTTGTTCCCTCGTGAAGACGGGAACGGGCCCATAAAGTCGATGCCCCACACGTCAAAGATCTCACAAACTTGAATTGCATTTTGAGGCATTTCGTCCTTTTGTGAGATTTTTCCTTGACGTTGGCAAGAGTCACAAGACCTCACCAAGTCGTGGGCATCACGATAAATCGTCGGCCAATAGAAACCCGAATCAAAGACTTTTTTGGCGGTGTAGTTCGGGCCATGATGTCCCCCGTGGGTCCATTATGGCAAGCCGTGAGAATGTCAACGGCTTCTTGGCCGTGAACACACCGTCTAATCACTTGATCGGCACATACTTTAAACAAGTAGGGGTCGTCCCAAAAATAATGTTTCACATCTTTAAAGAATTTCTTTTTCTGTTGGGACGACATCCCTTTTACAACAAAATTCCCCGCATGGTAATTTGCAAAGTCGACAAACCATGGGGTACTCGGATCATTTTTCAAAGAAATCATCCCAAGTGTCTCGAGAGGAAATGTTTCGGTAATTTCCTTTTTCTCGAGATCACTTTGATGGGGATTTTCAAGTCTAGACAAATGATCGGCGGCGAGATTCTCCGCTCCTTTTTTATCACGAATAGTGACATCAAATTCTTGTAGGAGAAGAATCCACCGAAGCAATCTCGGCTTAGCATCTTGCTTAGCAAGAAGATACTTAAGAGCCGAGTGATCCGTATACACTATGGTCTTAGATAAGACGAGATATGGTCTAAATTTCTCAAAAGCATAGACAACGGCCAACAACTCTTTCTCGGTAGTAGTATAATGAGATTGAGCCTCGGTCATTGTCTTGCTAGCATAGTGTATCGGCTGAAAGTGCTTAGATTTCCGTTGCCCCAGGACTGCCCCAATAGCATAATCACTAGCATCGCACATGAGCTCAAATGGCAAGTACCAATCGGGGGCAACTAAAATTGGTGCTTCAGTTAATTTCTTTTTAAGAATCCCGAATGCTTCGATGCATTCGGGAGAGAAGAAGAATGGAGCATCTTTTTCAAGAAGACGGGTCAGAGGCCGGGCGATTTTAGAGAAGTCTTGAATAAATCGTCTGTAGAAACCGGCATGACCAAGGAAACTTCGGATTCCTTTTACAGTGGTGGGGTGAGGTAGCTTAGCGATAACATCAACTTTGGATTTATCTACCTCAATCCCGGCATTAGAAATTTTATGGCCGAGGACAATGCCCTCTTTGACCATAAAGTGGCACTTCTCCCAATTTAGAACAAGATTGGTGTCTTCGCACCGTTTAAGCATTTTGTCTAAATGGGAGAGGCAAGAAGAGAAAGAATTTCCGTACACCGAAAAATCATCCATAAAGACCTCCATTGTTTTCTCGATCATGTCATGGAATATGGCCATCATGCACCTTTGGAATGTGCCCGGAGCATTGCATAAGCCGAAAGGCATACGTCGATAAGCAAATGTTCCGTAGGGGCACGTAAAGGTGGTCTTTTCCTGATCTTGGGGATCAATGGGTATTTGAAAATACCCGGAAAAGCCATCGAGAAAACAATAGAACTCATTTCCCGCTAAACGCTCAAGCATTTGATCCATAAAAGGTAACGGAAAATGATCCTTACGGGTAGCATCATTGAGTTTTCGATAATCAATACACACTCTCCATCCCGTGACGAGGCGTGTAGGAATCAACTCATTTTCTTCGTTGGTAACAACGGTCATACCCCCTTTTTTGGGAACACAATGGATGGGACTAACCCACGGGCTGTCAGAAATGGGGTAAATCATTCCGGCATCAAGGAGTTTTAGAACTTCCTTTTTGATCACCTCATGAATTTTCGGGTTCACCCTTCTTTGTTGTTGAACCGTGGGTTTGAAGTCATCCTCCATCAAGATTCTGTGAGTACAAAATCTAGGGTCAATACCCTTGATATCCGAGAGTTGCCAAGCAATGGCACTCTTGTGCTTTTTAAGCACATCAAGCAGTTGAACCTTCTCCTTATCTTTTAATTCTTTAGAAATAATGACGGGAAATTTGCCATTATCTTCAAGAAAAGCATATTCAAGATGAGGAGGTAAATCCTTGAGCTCGGGCTCCGGAGGATTAGTTGGCTCAAGTTCTTTGATTTCTTCAATTTGAATTTTCTTAGAAGGGAGAGAAGGTGATGGATCATCATTAAGCAATTTCTCAAGCAAGAGAATATCTCCCTCCAGATCAATGTCAGCATAATCAATTTCCGGTGAAATTGAATCATCCTTAAGATAGGCCTCGATCTCTTCCAAAATGAAATCACTTTCCTCAAACGGAGTGAGGGAAGGGGAAGAGTCGGAAAGAATAGGTTGAAAAGAAGGAGGAGTGGGATTGCCACTCAAGGATTTGTTTACAAATCCTAAAATTTCCTGAGCATACTCCTCAGAAGCGACATCAATCACATCAATACGATTAACCGATGTATCATCGTGAGTGGAGGAGTATCTCATAGTTTGATCAAGCTTAAATGTCACCGCTTGATCATCAACACGTAAGGTGAGTTCCTCACCATAAACATCAATCAATGCCCGACCCGTCCTCAAGAAAGATCTTCCAAGTATAAGAGGAACTCGGGGGTCGGCATCAAAATCTACCACGACGAAATCAGCCGGGAAATGAAACTTCCCCACTTTCACAAAAACATCTTCGGCTACACCTCTAGGACTAGTAAGAGTCCTATCGGCTAGCTCAAGAGTCATACATGTGGGAGTAAGTGGGGGTAGAGAAAGCTTGTTCCAAACGGACAGCGGCATGAGGTTAATGCTTGCACCAAGATCGGCCAAGGCGTAGCATTGAACCATGCCCGGAAAATCACATGGAATGAGAAATTTTCCGGGATCTCCAAGCTTTTCCGGAAGCTTTTTTAGGAGAGCCGCTGAGCAATTCTCATTTAGAGGAGTTTTTGCTAGTTCAAATAATTTCTCCTTGTTACTGAGTAAATTTTTGATTGTCGAAGCAAACTTTGGCATGAGAAGAAGAGCATCCGCGAAGCTAATATCGAAGTGTAAATCTTGAAAGATTTGTAAAAACTTCTCAATTTGGATATTAGTTTTTTCGCGGAGCTTTTGGTCATTAAGTCTAGATGGGTATGGGATAGAAGGTTTAGGTTGAGACTTCGGAACATCGGGTTCCGAAATTGGGGTTGGGACTACCGAAGGTTGGACGTGTGCGGTACTTCGTGAGCTTGTGGAATGCACCTTGTCCGTTGTCTCCTCGGTCTCAATTTCAACTACCTTTGGAGGAAGAGAAGAAGAGGTAGTTGGAATTTTGGGTCCATTATATTGGACACCACTCCTTGTTGTGATCGCCTTCACATCGCCCCTCGGGTTAGCGATCGTGGTGCTAGGAAGAGTTCCTGAGCCCGAGGGTCGATCATTTAAAGACTTTCTGATCTCATTTATTTGGGTGGCCATCAACCGATTGGTTTCTTCTTGGGATTTCATGAATTGTTTCAACAATTCCTCCGTGGACGTTTGATTTTGGTTAAAACCTTGGTTTTGATTGAAATTTTGTCCTCGGTTTTGAACATTCCCCAGATTTTGGTTGAAATTTCCCTGATTTTGAACTCGGTTTTGATTACCTTGATTTTGAAAACCTTGGAAACCTTGGTTCATTCGGTTTTGGTTTTGATTGATTTGGGAATTTCGGTTTTGCCCATTTGGATTTTGAGGGTTAAAGCCGGGTGGTCCAAGAAAATTGTTGGAGCGATAGCTTAACAGATTACGGTCTCCTTGGGGTTGGTAAGTGTTACCTCCCTGATTATAGGATCCCGAAGCAGCATAAACGCTCTCTTGAGTGTTGCCACCGGTGGCTGGACACTCAAAGTATGGGTGTGGACCACCACATGTTACACAACTTTGATTTACCACATTTGCTTGTTGAGTTTGGTTTTGAAGATTATTTTGATGTATCCTCAAAACAGCCGTGGATAAATCATCCATTCTTTTTGTGAGTGAAGCTATCTCGGATGAAGAGTCGGTAGTGATAGATTTAGATGACTCATTCCTCTCGGCGGAGGAATCCCAATAATTGTGGTGGGCGGTCATGTTTTCAATTAAATCATAGCACTCTTCGGGTCGCCTTTTCATAAAGGTACCACCGGCCGCAGCATTGATCGTTTCACGATGTCGTAATGTTAAACCATTATAGAATGTGTCTATTATGGTAACAAGCAACATATTATGATTAGGACATCGATCAATAGATAGCTTATAACGTTCCCAAGCTTCGAATAAAGATTCATCGGGAAGCTGGCGGAAGTTGCTTATATCGTTCCTTAATTTCGTCACCATCGATGGTGGGAAATATTTTGCCAAGAATTTTGAAGTCATTTCATCGAAACTATGAATTGAATTCTTGGGAAGATGATCAAACCAAGCGGTGGCATGATGCGTCAATGAATAAGGAAAAAGATATAAGCGAAGGGCGTCATCGGTGACCCCTTGTTGTTTCATACTTTGGGTTACCGTGATGAATTTATCGAGATGCTTGTTTGCATCTTCACCCGGTAAACCGTGAAATTGACACGAAGTTTGGACTTGTTGGATCATATGATGTTTAAGTCCAAAATCCGCGGCTTGGATGTTGACGGGAGCAATAGGTCCGCCCCGTCCTTGCATGGTTGGTTGGCACAACTCCTCCATCGTTCGGAGATCGGGAGCTGGCACATTAACATGATTCCCACCCGTGTTATTATCGTCGGCCATATCTTCAACGTTTTGAAAATCAAGACGTCGACCTTGACGAATAATTCTTTCGGGATCGGAAACTGGTGAACGAAGATTGGGTGTGGAAGAACGGGTGTTCATACACCAAAAAGAAACAAAAGTTTAAAAAGAAAACCAAATTTGAAGATGAAAATATATTTTTTGGAAAAAATTATTATTATTATTATTATTATTTTTTTGATCGATTTGTCAATCGAAATTCGTTTCTCACAAAATTACTCGCAGAGTGGCGGAGAAGCAAAGGTGGGCAATAAATGCTCCTTAAAAACCCGCCTCTTTCGGTTTGTCAATTTAATGTCAAACCATCCTTAAACCACTTGTATAGGTTGTAATTTAAAGATAATCCGAAAAACAATCAACTCACGATTCGTTTTGTTGGAAATTCGGAATGGTTTACAACACTTCAAAGAAGTGAGGATGTTTATTTTATTTTCTTTTGTTTTTGTAAAACACCTTAGACAAAGTGTTTTGTTTTGGCTATTCTTTTTTTTTTTTTTTTTTTTTTTTTTTTAGAAAATATACACAAATATACTATAAACCTTCACAAAGAAAGTTTATAAAACACGATTTGACAAACGAGATTTTAAAAAATTCGCTACAGCCCTCCCCGGCAGCGGCGCCAAAATTTGATCGATTAAAATCAAGTCATATTTATTTCCAAGGAAACACAAGTGAAGTATGTGTGACCCGGTTCGTTATCCCCGATGAGAGTTGAATGGAATTTGTGAGATCGGGTTTGTGAATCGTGTTTGAGATATAAAAATTTGAGAGATTTTGGATTTGGATTACAACTACGTAAAACAATAAATATGCTAGGAAATTAAATACAACTAAAAACAATTAACGTAATTAAAAACGTAAACGTGATAAACTAAAACATGAAATCTACGAAATATAAATCCTACGGGTATCAAATTAATTTTCCTACGACTTAAATATAAAAAGAAAATTTTGGAAAAAAGAAAAATATTTTTTTGATTTTTTAATAATTTTTTATAATTTAAAAACTATTTAAAAGAAAATAATTGATAAAAAATATTAAATGAAAAAGATAAAATCTGAAATTTTTTTCTAAAATACTTAATACTAAACTTGAGCTATGAAAAATATAAAAAGTGAAAATGCTTTTTCAAATAAGCTGGAAATAAGCCAACTGCTCACAATAAAAAATAAAATAAAAGGGTTTTAAATAAAGTTTTGTAAGGTTTAAACAAAGAAAACAAGTTAGTGCAATGGTTGGAGTGTTGTGTTGCGATCTAACTGTCCTGGGTTCGAACCCCAGGACTATCAAAATAAATTTAGTACACCTTTTTCTTTTTTTCTTTTTTTTTTACCAGTTAACTTAAACACAAAACATGAACTCAAATCATAAACACATAATCGAAGCAGTAAATAATGAAATAACTTATCAACATAAGCTAAACAATAAACTAAGAACAATCCACTACTACTACTGAATAACACAAACTACAAACTATTTTTTCTTTGATTTTCTTTGCAATCCACTACTACTACTGATGCAATAAACAAGATCACAACTTAACTAAGCCATACTCAAAACTACTAATCAAATAAAAAAATGACACAACACAAGCGCATAAGCCACACAGATCAAACTTAACTACCAAATCCAAATCACCACAGCACAAAAATAACAAAACAAGAACCAGTTTAGATGCTAGGTTCGAATCCCATAAACTAAACTAACATCTTAAAAATGTAGAACAAATATCACAAATAACCACAATAGCAGAAACCAAAAGAACCTCAAATGCAGAAGATTAAAACGAAACAAGATAAATACTCAATAAACTTAGAACACAACATAATAATCTTAATACGCAGAAATTAAAAAGCAGTGAAGCAAATATAAGCAGCGATTAAAAAAAAACTCGACTTAGATTAAAACAAGAGTAAATTACAACTTAAAAATAAAATATAAAGTACCTTAAAAAAAACGCTAAAATAAACCTGCCCTTTTTGGGCTACAAGTGACTACTATTTATACTAAGAACTATGCTAAGGTCTTCAAATCCGTTTGTGCTTTTTCTGTGAGGGGGAACCATGTAAATCTTCAATTGTGCTTCTTTGGAGAGAATCCCAGCCGTAGGATTAAAGTTCGGATGATCTCAGTCCTTGGATTTGGTTTTGGCGCCTATAAGGTTGTGGATTGATGACATGGAAGGTGGGGAGGTATAAGGGGAAGGGTAGCAGTGTTGGGGAATGGGGAAGGTGGTAAAAAGATGAAAGTTTTGGGGAGGGTGGGGGAAAGTGATGGGGTGGTTTGTCTGGTTTCATTTTGGCGAGATATATGGGAAGGAGACAAAGGGTGAGGATTAGCTTTAGGGATTTTGACTCTTATTTTGGGGGTTTGACCGAACCTTATTTACTGCGTGTTTAGTAAAAATAGGAGATGGGTCGGGTTTAGTTAAGGTGGGATGTGGGCCGGTTTTGATGTTAAGGGTGTGGCTTTCTTTGGGTTAAATGGGTTTAGTTTAGTTAGTTATGGGCTGTTGGGGTGTTAAATGGTTGGGCGGGGTGGATTGGGTTGATGGTAGTTAGATCCGGTTGAGGTATAGGAAAATAGCGTAGATTTAAGTTTAGTCTTAGGGACCAAAAGTAATAATCTTGAAACTCCAAGGACCATAATTGCCATTTCTTCAAATTTCATCCAAGGGTAATTTTTGCCAAGTAAAAATAATCCAAGGCTATTTTGGGATCTTCCGAGCTCGAATTAAAATGATGACTTTTCCGGCTTCGGTCTTCAGCTCTTTTCCAAATCGTGCTCGGTTTTGTCCATATTTGCCCCGTTTTCAATCCTTTTTGTACCTGCAACACATAAAACACACTCCAAGGATATTTGTAACATTTTATGGTCCATTTGGGTGTTTTTGGTTATTTTTGTGGGTTTTTCAAGTATAAAATAATGAGTATTTACACACTCATCAAAAAGTAACACATTTTTTGTGGTGGTCAACACCGGTAAAGGGAACGAAAATCATGTCATACCTGGAAAAACATGTTGGATTAATATATTAGTTTATAACACGATAATATTTTCCTATCCTTACAATGAAAACAGAAAATAGTAATGGAACTTACTTATTAGTATTGAAAGTAGCATCAAACGAAACAACGTCACCAAATGCAACATAGTTGCACTTCATGGTTTCATCAGCCCAAAACATACGGCACAACTCATTTTTTTGTGTGTGATGATAAAACGAGAAACCAGGTACATGTTCCTGCCCCTTTAGCATCTTGTCAACCAACATTTGAGCATCCCTTTCACCGATGAATTTATTCATACCGCGTCTAAAATTATTCCAATCAACAGGCATGCCACGTACTTTATCAAAACTACCCAAGAGTGCAACTCTTAGCCTATGTGCTTTATGTGGACCAATATTAGATAATGACGCACGATGAATGAACATATGATCACCAAATTCCAACTGTCGTCTAGCTCGAGAAAGATCCATATTAGCCGGGTCAATGAGTTTGTGATTATGATTCTCCACAAACTTGTGTACCGAGTAAGAATCTATTCCTATAATACGTTTTAAACTTAAATGTGCTTTGCAATCAGTAACGGACGTTGTCGGTCTACGTTTCCTTTTGTGTTTCCCATTTTCATTCTCAACCTCTTCAACATCCTGATTTTCATCATCAATAAGTGTATTCGTTTCAACACTCTTCCTAGGTTTACCAGCTTTATGACATACCAAGTGCTTGTGTGTTATTTGGCCATTCTTACTTTTGGTTCCCGATTTACGTACACAGAACCTAGCCTTAGCAGCGTACACCTTGCACATGTTATATGGTTCGTCAAAAGTTGCAAAAACATTATCATCTTTAGGCTTCTCATTCACAAGAACATCTGGAACCCAATATCTGTGTCCATTTGGTGTGGGAATACACTCCGGGTCAATATCATAAATATCGAATTCATTAGAATCTACAAAAAAACAAGCATGCAAAAAATGATCAAACCCTATAACAACATAACATATATCGGGCAAATGAAATAGATATGATCAATAAGTTTAATTCAAATTCAAAAACTATAACAAAATAACATGCACCAACATAAAATGAAACAACAGTGCAACGTTAAACATCGTATCAAACACACTAAATAACATGCACACACATACAATAATAAAATGTAAGTAACTAGTTTATTTAAATGTTTTTATAAAATGATTTTGTTTTATGTAAACTTGTTAACTAAATATGTTTAAGGTTTACTTGTTTAATGAAATGAGTTAGTAAGTTTTTGGCTCAAAGTGTTACGTATTTTATCTATCTCGTTAAAATGATTTTGCGTTTGTAATTGACAAAACATTTGAAAATCGTAAAATATAAATAAACGTTTTTAAGGTTTATTTGTATTAACAGACTTGTTAGCCTCTGATCCACGATAACACAAAAAGAAGCACAAGGTGATGTGTTGATCCCAATGAAGCACAAGAATCAATCATCCTTGGCTCACATGTGTTGTGTTATCGGTTTTTACTTAGAAAGGAATGTAAAAATGTGTGTTTTGAAGTTTTTCTTATATAAGCAATGGAATTTGTAATTTAAGAAAGCCATGTCTATACACTTCTAAATTTTATAAGTTGACACCATCTTCTCTTATTTCCTACAACACAACTCATAGCCAAAGATGACATATAAAGTTTCCTAGAGTTTCAGAAAAATTGTCATTGCAGATTCATATATACTTTGGTCCAGTAAACACTATAAATACTATAGTTGACACCGCGGCCAATTAATCATATCAATAGACTATAATACATATCTGTTCCAATTTTATAACTTGATCATATATAGTGACAGTAGCATAAAAAAGGTTTTGGGGGAAAATAGTTCTATATTGTACCTTGAACCACAATACTTCTCGTTACATTAGTAGAAATACTGCTCAGTATATGTGACCTCATATTCTTTTCGAATTGATAAAAAGTGTGTGCCACATGGTCTAAAGAGCGTAATGATCTTTAAGTGCTTCTTTAATGGAGAACACGGCACATACTCGTGATCCTACACGAAAGAATAGTGTAACCAGTGAGCATTTGTAGTATGAAGTAATTCACAAAGATTTAAAAAGTAAATTAGAATATTAACTTTTTGGAATGGGATCGGTGAAAATTATCATCAAATTACTCTAGTTATATACCTGTTGTGAGACAGTAGTACGATGTAGTAGGCATTAATTGTTCCCTCCAATATAATTAACTTTGCCATGACCCATATATCATAAAGTTACATGTACAACATGAAGTAAGATACCACACAACATCATCTTTATGATAAAGCAATGCCATGTATCTAAAACCTCTATGAATACCTCTATAGTGAAGCTGCTTTGATAATATAAAATCCAAGCACTCGTCGATTTTGCTAGTTTTAAATTAAATAAAGTATAGTCATCGCCGTCCAATGATAAGATGCCCGTCTTTGCTTCCATTAGACACCCCATTCCTTTCTCTTGAGACACTCTTTGTTTTGACAATAGGCAGAGAAATACACCATCTTGTTAAATGAACCTGATGACATCAAGTTTAATAGAAAAGTTTATTCGAAAGAAAGTATTATTGGAAAAATGTTTGATACCTTAAAGTTGCTGAACATTAAAAGTAAAGAAGGAAACGAAAACTAATCATAAAAGGAGGATCATAAACGCTTCACCAATCCTTACTTATGCATCTTATTTCAAATAAAACACATGCACAATGGCAATGTCCCGATTGTCCCCCATCTGCAAAACATGTGTCATATTTTTCTTTGAAATTGTCGCCTATGTTCTAGATTAACATTAGCAACTAAGCAACAAAACAACTTTATAGTAAAAAACCACAAATAATATTTCAGTAATACCACTCCAGTAGTAAACATAGAACAAAATCTAAACACAACACACTTTGATAATCAAATCCTAACCATAAACAACTACAAATTACACTTAAAACACAACACACTTTGATAATCAAAATCCCTAACCATAAACAACTAAGGTTTCTTGCATATTAACTGCAATTAACATACTAAAACATCAGACTAACAAACATTTTACAGCTGGGTTGCTTCATTATGAGCCTATCATCTAAATAAGGCAACTTTATTAGAGCTTGCATCAATGTCTTTTCCATTTAACTATCCAATTAGAAAAATTCTATTCTTTAATCAATATTTTAACAACAAATAAGAAGTGGTCCCAAAATGCAACATAAAATCACTCAGTAGACCATTATTCTACCATATTAGTTACTATAATAAATTAGTTTGGCAATCGTTCACCACCACTAAAAGTAATCAAGCTGCGTTTTTTATAATCATAATCACTCATTTTCATCTTGCTAATCCAAACACCCAGGCATCCAAACTCGCCTATAATCAAAACTTTAACATAATCCACCATTAAACTCAACAATTTTGGACCCTCCTGACACGCGCGAGTCTTTTGCATAATAAATTTCATTTAAACCTTGTTTGATTCTTACTTTGTCAAAGTCCCTAAATCTAATAGTGGTAAGTCCACACAAATAACCAACAGATAATCATATAATCAGATTAGATCATACACAAATCAATATATCACATAGAGAACCAATAGTAAGTTCCATTCCAACTTCCCAAAAAAAAATTAAAACTTGACAAAATTACTCCGAATGGAATTGGTACTTCAAATAAGCTATGCTACAAAGGTAACTATCACTAATTCTTGTCTCTGTGACTATCATTGATATACTATGATCGTAATAAAATTTGGCATACTATCTATTTCTAAAAAGTTTGGACAAAAAATTTTGGTGAACAAAACCCAACTTGACCCATTCTGATCTCTTAACTTGTAAGTGGCTTGATTAGAGTTAATATAGAAGCGGAAGGAAATAAACCAATGATAAATAATTATGATTCTTTTGTTTGCCTCATGTTTCTTCGATCTAAATTCTACAATTAGAACAGGTGATTTTCAATACATATTGTGTCATAAATACTTAAAATACATAACTGCAAAAAGTTCATAAGCAAGACATAACCTTTGGCTTCCTTGGACTTGTACTCCATTTTGCAACTGTTTAGAACAGCCTACTTACATCCGCGTCCAGAATATAGTTTTCGTATTAGATGCCAGTTCAAGATACAACTGCTCGTTCTTCAATGAAACAACAAAAACAAATACCCGCATCTCAATTACCTTAAAAAACAACAAAAACATAAACCCATATCTAAATTAACTAAAAAAACAACAAAAACAAATACCCACATCTCAATTACCTAAAAAAAACACAAACCCTAAATCTATTATCCAACTTGCTGATATAAATTGAAAAAATACCTTTTATTAACCAAAAATCGCCCTTTCCCATTGCGATCGCCATTTGAGCAATCATAAAACGATTTTTTAGATCACCATATGTGTTCATGATTGGTGCGGTCGGGTTTTCTTGTTGAATTTTTTTTTTCCGGGTATTATGATGGGTATTGGGTAGAATACTCAGGGCCGATAACCACTTCGTCTTTAATATTTATGAAACTCTATCCTTATGTGAATCATATATTTTTGGTGTGAAAGTTTAAACAAAACACATATATGATGAAAAAATTTATTTGTAGTTGGGAATATTGTTTTAAAGAAATTAAACATTATACTACCTCCGTCCCATATTAATTGTTCAGTTTGAATTTTTTTACTATTTTTTCTTCAACTTTGACTTTAAATATTTTTGTTTGTATCATATAATATTTGATGAAAATTATACCAATGAAAATAGATTTAAAACACAATCAATTAATATATATTGCATTAAATATTATATAACACAAATAAAAATATTTAAAGTGAAAGTTAAAGAAGCAAGACTACAAAAAGTCAAACTGTGGGACGGAGTGAGTAGATGTTTTAGAAAAGTAAATATTATCGGCTAATATATTTTGTGAGAAATTCCTACATGACATCTTATCTTATAAAAAAAAGTATTTAGAAGTGATGAATCATCATAAAATGTTTTAGAAAAGAAGGGATAATATCACGAAAATGTAGTGAACATGACACCTTTGTCAATTCTGTGTAACGATCTATTTTTTTTTTAAATAAGTAACAAAGTATCTAAAATCGACTTTTTTTGTAGGTTAATGCTGCCCACATTGCCCGTTCCACGTGGGTATTTACACGTAATATTATCCCTTTTTTAAAATGCCACCAAATATTCCACGTGTACAATCCACAAACATTGTTATAATATCCACCCACTGGTCCCCAAATTGGACCACACAATTTCCCCCAAATCCGACCAAAAAAAACCCTAACCAACACAATTGGACCACCATTGTCAATTTTTATGTCGTTTTCAGTGCAATTGTATAATTAATTGATGCAGAAGGTACAATATATGATATAATAGTAGTTTCCCACTTTGAATTCTCGAAATATTTTGTTTGTTTATGTATTTTGTTAGGGTTCCATTTATATAATACTATTTATATTGATTTATTCATTAATTTAGGGTTTTGTCTAACTTTTTGCAGTATGGGAACCTCGTTTCAAATGCCTTTGATGTTTGAAGTACACTTCGCTGGTACTTTTGATTTCTTGCCTCTCAGGTATGAAAATGGGGTTGTTTTATATTGGAGGGTTGAAAGGGACAAGAAAATGGACTATGAAACTGCTATTAAGTATTTAAGTGAACGAACAGATGAGCCCCTTTATCAGTTGTTCTTTTGCCTGCCACAATGTGAACTTGACAAGGGTTTGAAAGTAATAGAAAATGAGAATGATTTATTTGCTATGTATGACTATGCTGAATCTTATGGGCTTATACATGTGTACATAGCA
This sequence comes from Artemisia tridentata subsp. tridentata, assembly GCA_021014915.2. Taxonomy (NCBI): domain Eukaryota; kingdom Viridiplantae; phylum Streptophyta; class Magnoliopsida; order Asterales; family Asteraceae; genus Artemisia; species Artemisia tridentata. The sequence goes on from CP139506.1 coordinate 336,627,291, forward strand.
CATGGCCCTCAGGACTTATATGTTTATTATGTTGAGAATCTGTATGTACCTGCTTCTGATGAAGAGGTTCAGTCTAGGCAAACATTAGTAAAAGATGCTGGTAATATGAGTTTTGAAGAGTTAATTGCTTGGGCTGAGGAAGTGGCAAGTATGGATGTGAGTGTGAGTGTAGGAAACGGTGTTAGTGGTAATGTCAGTGTTGACAAGGATAGAGGGAGTCTAGAAAAGGGCAAAGGGACTGTGGACAAAGGAAAATCCATCATGGTATATGAAGGTAGGATAGGTCAAACCAGAAAGGCTGCTAGGAAGAGGAATGTTGGTATTGTAATTAATGATAATGTAAACCCTTGTGAGAATGACCTTGATGATTCTGATAGTGACATAGATTTGCAAGAAATGTTTGAGGATGCTCATGAAGATGATTATGATACTGAATACTCTGACAAGTTTATAGATTATCTATCAGAAGGTGAGGATGAGCTGATTTCACTTAGGAAAAGAAAGAGTGAGGCAAAACATAATCCTACACCAACTAAGCCAAATAGAAACACACAAGAGGATGGTTGTTCTAGACCTAACAGGGTGTATGATGTAGCTGAATCTGACATTGTTAGAGACCATCAAGAGTATATGGATAACTTAATGTTTCAGTTGAGAAATGGTGATGATGGTTTGACAGATCCATTTACTATCTTGGAAAATAGTGATGACAAGTTTCCATTTCATGATACTCAGACACACTGGAAATTGAGAAAACCTAAGGTATAATTTATTATTTGTAAATATTATTTAGTTCTTATCAATTACTACGACATTATAAAGTAAAAATTGTAATTGTTATTTCACAGGTTGGTGAAAAGTATGTTAATGCAGACCAATTCAAGGAATGCCTAACATTTTATGGTCTCGCAAATGGATATTCCTTATGGTTCTATAGAAGCTCAACAGAACAGGTAATTGCAAGGTGTGGGTTCAGACCTGAAAGTCTAAAAGATGAAGAAAAAGGTAAGCAAAGGAAATGGAATAAGTATCCAACTGCTGGTAGAGATGAGCATGGTAAATGCCCATTCAGATGTTATGGTAAGAAAATGGTTACGGAAAATTCATTCCAGGTAATCTCTATGACTGACAAGCATACATGTGTTAGGAGCTTTAAGTTTGGAAGTTTAGTTAACTACAAGTGGATTGGTAAACAGTTTGGAAACAAGATTAGGCAGAATCCAGACATTAAACTACATGAGATTGCAGACTTAGTGTTGAAAAAATATAAATGCACAATTAGCCCTGGTCAATGTAGAAATGCCAAAAAGTATGCTTTAAATGAAGGCCAGGCAACCACTGAGGAACATTATGCTATGATTAGGTCATATGGTAAGGCAATATTGGATTCAAATGATGGTTCCACAGTTAAGCTAGGTGTGACTGTTAATCCAGATGATAAGACATACTTTGATAGGTTTTATTGTTGTTTTAGTGCATTGAGAAAGGGATTTGTAGTGGGATGTAGGCCTATAATTGCATTAGATGGTTGTTTTTTAAAGAAACCAAATGTTGGTGAAATTTTAACTGCAATTGGAAGGGATGGCAACAATCACATATTTCCTATTGCTTGGGCAATTGTGAATGTTGAGAACAAGGATAACTGGACATGGTTTTTAGAGTTACTTGGGGAAGATATTGGCATGCCCAATGGGAATGGATTGACACTTATTTCAGATCAGCACAAGGTATAATTAAGCATTATTTGTCATACTCATTTATTTGTACTAAATGTCTTTGTTTCTATATTCATTACTCATGATTATTTATATATGCAGGGTTTGATTGAGGCTGTCAGGGATGTGATGCCATTGGCTGAGCACAGACAGTGTGCTAGGCACATCTATGAGGGTTTTAGAAAGCAATACAGTGGTGTAGAATTTAGAAGTTTATTTTAGGTTGCAGCAAAGGCAAGTTATCCAGAACTTTTCAATAAGATCATGCTTAGAATTAAGAAAGCCAATCCTGGTGCACATGAGTATTTAGTTAAAAAGGATCCTAAAACCTGGTCAAGAGCATTCTTTAAGCTAGGTACTAACTGTGAAGCTGTTGAGAATGGTTTTAGTGAGTGCTTCAACTCAGTGTTGTTAAATGTGAGGAATAAGCCTTTGATAACCATGTTGGAGTCCATGAGGGTTATTGTAATGGAAAGGTTAAATACTATGAGGAATATTATAGATAAATGGGATGGTCCCATTTGCCCAAATATTCAGAAAAGGCTTGAGTTAAACAAAGATGAACACAGGTATGTAAATATATGTTTTTGTTTACTCATGCATAGATAATGTTAAATTACTTATATACTTAATGTTAAATTGTAGGTTTTGGCATGTTATTCCTGCTGGAGGGGACACATTTGAGGTTAGGAATGGTTGTGATGCATTCAGAGTGGATGAGAATGTGGGAACCTGCTCATGCAGAATGTGGCAACTCTCAGGTGTGCCATGCTGTCATGCAATTGCTGTTATGTTTAAGATAAACAAGAGGCCAGAAGACTATCTTCCACCATGTTTTAGGGTACTCACCAACAATGAAATATACCATCAGTACATGAATCCTTTGGGTGGGATGACCTTTTGGCCTGACTCTAGCCAATACTCTAAAGTGTTACCTCCAAAACCCAAAAAAATGCCAGGCAGGCCTAGGAAAAAAAGAATCAGGGCACCACATGAAAGGAAAAACCCTAGTAGAGTATCTAAGGCTGGTGCAGAGATGACATGTACTAATTGTTTACAAAAAAGGCACAACAGAAGGGCTTCTTCTAATGCAACTGTATTGATACCACCAAAGCAACCTGCTCAAAAAGGGAGACCAAGGAAGAATAAAAATGAAATACCAGAAACAGTGGGTGTGGGAAGTGGTGGGAGCACAATAAATGTCAATGAACCTGCAAGAGTACCTGCTAGACCAGCAAGTGAGGGTGCAAGAAATGAGGTACCTTTGAGAGATCCAAGTAGTTTGGGTGTCAAGAGATCTTTGTTTGGAAGTTTGTCAACTGCAGGTACATCAACTTCAGGCACATTAGGGAAGAGAATCAAAAAGGGCTTGACCTATACAGTTGCATCAAATAAGGCACAATCTCAAACTGTTTTAGCCCCCATTGAAGGAAGCCAAGATCCTGCCACACAACATAATGTTGGACCACCAACTCAGCAATCTCAAATCAACAATGGAATGCAACAAGCAGTTACCCATGGAAGAGAAGCACAAGCTGGCCAAATAAGAGCAAGATCCAACTTTGTAAGACCAAGGCCACCAAGTGAAAGGATTTTAAAGAAGAAACTAGCCAAGAGCATTCCAGGGATTGGTTCATCACAGGAAAATTCACTTGATGTGGATTAACTTTGTTACCACTAAGTTTCCATTTAATGTTATTTATTATGTATTCAGTATGAAACACTAGCTAAACATATCTTTTGTGAATCTGTGTGTAGTAATACAGATGTATGAAACTGGTGATGGTGTGCACATTTTTTGTCTATATTTTGTGAATTTGTATGTTGTACACATACATAACTCTAGTATGTAATCAAGTTATGACATTTAATGTTATTTATGTAGTTATGACTTGTGCAACATTTGTGTTTGTAACATTTGTTTACAACCTGGAAAAGCAATTAGATAACTTCAACAAACTTGAAAATTGACTAGACATAGTCAAATGTAGTAGTACAACTGGGTTACAACATCCTTATTCAGGTTACAACAACTTTATTCAAACAAAGTCCTCCCTAAATCAACCAAAACAAACTTTTTTGCCCTTCCCTTTTGCACAGACTTTGGGAATTTGTGGAGCAAATGGTTTTATAACATTTTCTTCACAAGTCTGATCATTGGGAAGCCCTAGCACCTTGACCCTCTCATCAAAATGCTCTTTGTCAGTTTTTTTAGGAGTTTTAATCTTCCTAGCATCATCCTTTTTGGTCTTTGATCCACAATAACCCTTTGGAAAGTAGTCTCCCCATGGCATTGGACCTTCAGAGCAGCTTGAGGTGTCAAAGTCACTTGAATCACTGCTGTTAACATAAATGATATCTGCCAAACATTTAAAAAATTATTAAAATTATATAAAAAATTTTAAAAAAAAGAAAAACAAGTAAATGTTGGAAGTGAGGGTGTGTTTGAAAGAACCTTTTTTCTTGGAACTGATGCGTGGTTTTGGGACCTTACAACAGGTTTTACCTCTCGAGGGATCTCAAGAGGCTTGCAATCCCCACCAGGCAGTGTACCTGACCGATGTAGTATAGTGAAGTGGCAAGTACCGGGGGATTGATCGTTCTCTAGGGGAATAGTGTCGTTAGGATTGAAAAACTATTCTAATAGGTCTAAGGGTGAGGGAAGATTCTTTTTGTATTTTTATATTTTTATGAAAGCAAGTAAAATCTCGGGTTTGAAGGAGTGGGCGGAATTAGTTGCTAGTCAACTAACCCAAATAACTACAATTGCAAATAAAATAAAATGACTGAAAATAAAAGGTTGTGGAACTTATATGGAGAGAAATGTGTTTACTTAAATTTCCTTACTCCCTAACTATCTTTTACCGGTTGATTAGTGTGTATTAATTGTGTGAATGACGGGTGTATTCCTTAATACCAATCGTGGGGTGGCGTACGTACTTCCCCAACTCTACAAGCTCCTACTTCACTCCTATGTCGAGCCGGCTAAGAAGCTCCTAACATGGGATTACTAGAATTCGCTCATGCATTAAATACAACCATAAAAACCTTAGTACGCATTGGTTCATGTTTCTTAAGACGTTCAAGCAAATTACCGTATAGGAGGTTAGCCAGTTTTCTTAAGCCTAACATCGATAAACAATCATCCAATACAATTAATAACACACCAACAACCGATAATCAATAGTTAGGTTTCATTAGATCTAAGCAAACACAAGATAAATCTAGCCTAGCATGTTAAATAAAAGACAAGAACAAGATATAATCAAACAACACATAGACATATTGAATGATTAATTGATTACTTATCTTCAATTGAACATGGGAGATCCAAGGGTATAAAACCCTTTAAAATGGCAGAAAAATCGTCTAGGGTTTCTCCTCACAAAGTTGCACACTAATGACTAAAAATTATGAAAGTATATATAGGAAAACAGATCTGACGGCGTCACGTTATAGATAGTGACGCCGTCACCTCGCCGCGGTTAGGGTTTCTTGATGGCCTTCTTGACGCCGTCCCCTTTTAATCGTCCAAAATCCTCTCTGGCTTATCAAGGGTTGACGACCTTCTTGACGCCGTCCCCCTTTAATCTTCCAAAATCCTCTCTGGCTTATCAAGGGTTGACGGCGTCACACTAGGGCTTGACGCCGTCACAGGTACTTTTCCAGCCGATTTTGAGACTTTGTCGTTTTCTTCACTTTTATGCTCCAAAACCGTCCAAAATGCTTCCTTTTCCAGATTTCTTCTCCAAAGTACCTAAAATGACAAAAGGAACAATTTAGGGCAATATTTGATCAAATAAATACGATTTAGGGCTTAAATGACCCCCTAAAAGCGGTACACTTTTCGCTTCATCAAATACCCTTACACTTGAGATTTGCTTGTCCTCAAGCAAATGCGCTTTTATTCTAATCAAAATACAAGTTAGGGGTCATTTAATGCTAATATAAAAGTAATTACAACAAATAATCGTTCCACTTTAATCATAATAAGCACGGAGATTACAGACTAGCACCTCACAAGTAGTGTTTAGATACTCACATCTCTCAGGTGTCATAAAAGTATATCTCATAAATGAAAATGAATAATATCTCTCACTACCTGTCATAGCAAATAGATTACCATAGGCTTGGGAAAGGATCGAAAACCTCTTCCACTAGGCGTAAGCACCTAAGATAAACTATCAAAGAGGGCTTTTAAACGGGTTATAACGTTAGGTGTAGGGATATGATAAACACGGTTTTGTTGGATAAAGGATATTTTACTGGTGGCGAGTTAAAGATCTTGATTAATTACATGTACAATATGGCGTTGCTAAGCCAAGACTAGACTCGACTTAAGCTAATGAAAGAAATAACAAAAAGATAAAATAAACATAAAATGAAACGGGATGGTAGTCCGTATATTTTTTTCTCTTTTTTTTTTTTTTTTTTTTTTTTTTTTTTTTTTTTTTTTGCATACACTCTTGCCCTACCATCCAAAATAATACATCATAGGGGCCTCGGTTCTCCCCTTACACTTGAACTTTTACATAACTTTACAATTAACTATTCTAATGACTCGAATTAGGATAATCAAAACACTTGGAGTACTTTTAAAATATTTAGCACATATGGGGGTAATAATATTGTTCTTCCCCATTACTCCATTACACTAGTACTTTACCCATGAGTCCCAATCGTCCCAAAAAAATATGTACAAGGATATGACTCGACTTAGCAACCATGTAATCAATTAGATAATTAACTTGGGGTTTAATAAAATGTTGTCATAATAATGCACTAAAAATGAGTGCATACAAGGTAGGCTAAGGCGATTTGGGTGTACATTTAAGTGGGGTGTAAACAAATTCTTACTTTAAGTAAAATGCTTAAAGTTAGAAACGAAAAGATAAGCTCTGAGGGGTGTACTAGGGGTATCGTGTACTAAAATTGAGTACAACGCAAAGGATGTGGGAGAATTACTTGACCAATGTAGCCAATGTAATTATAACAAAAACACAGGTGTAAAACAATGGGTTAATCCTAATGCCACTTATCATGTAGTAAATCTAACTACACGAATGTAGTCTCACTTGTGGCCTCGGAATGGTCCTAACGCAAGTTCTAGAATCTAAGTGCTACCGGTACACACATCATAGCATAAATGCTTTTCCTACCAATTCTAGGGGCGAACCTCACATATTTGGGGGTGGAAAATTTTTTAGTGGTACGGTTTTGTGCTAGTCATATAACTCCTATCCGTGAGACGCTCATTAAGACCAAAGTTTCACTCCTATATGTTGTAAAAAAATTTAAATTTGGCACTAAAATTGCCTTAACAGGTATTTCTCTCAGTTTTATTACACATCTACCATTAAACAAACGAAAAATCAAGCGTAATAGCATTCTCTAAAGTATCGTATTTTACCCCCCTTACACTTAAGATGAACATTGTCCCCAATGTTCAAATAACAAGATGTAAAAGTAAATAAGGTAAAAGAATGAAATCAAATACTCCCCTGATTCGCTCGGTGGATAAAGGGGTAACATGGTTAGATCTTCTTCCAAGGTAATGTTGAAGCTTCAAGTTTAAAGCAGCGCCAAAAGCTAGATTCCACACACATCTCCTTGTCCAAAATAACCTGTTAAACCTGAGAAAACAAACACGAAAACCTGCATAACATCGGCGGGATAAATCTGTATAAGGATATAATGCTTGTGGAAAGATTATTTTGCAGATTCCTGGAGTTTATAAGTTAGAGATTTAATAAAAACTTTTATGATTCCGGAAGAAAAACAAAACTTTCAACAATTTCAGAAAATTAAAACCTGACGCCGTCAGGTTGTAAGGCCTGACGCCGTCAGAAATGATCTGACAGAATTCTCATGTTAAGTTTCCGGAAAATTTCTGGAAAAACCTATACCTTACTTCCTGGAATTCCTGCAAAATATCATTATGACTCGATACAAGCATTTGACTCAAACAATTATTAATATGTATGTTAATTTAATATTGTTATGATTCATGTTCATTTGTTCTAATAAACCGATTTGGATTTCCCTTACACTTATCTTTTGCAAAATACCTTTATATGTAGTTAAGACGAAGTTAAAAACAAGATAAAGCATTTTCACAATTTAGTTTCGAACATGAATCAATAATAATAAAAATTAAACATACATACGGAAGCAAATAAAATCAAACAAACAAATAAATAAACACACAAAGCAAATAAAGCTTGGGTTGCCTCCCAAGAAGCGCTTGTTTTTGTTCGAGTCACGAGCCTGACTCTACCCTTATTTAACAGAAATAGGGGAGGTTTTCCCTACACTTAGGATTAAGTGCGGGTGGAAGTAGCGATACACACCCTTAGGGTGGAAATATGCCACGTGAGGTGAAGGGGGTGAGTGAATGGCTTCCTTCATCCTAAAACTACCCGGATAATATTGGTTGATGGGTGGGTCGGTTCCTCTTTTGTCTCCTAGAAATATATCTAAGGATGGAAAGGTGTGTAAAGATTGAGGTTCCGGCTCATCAACACTAGGAAATTCCCTAGAACTAAGAGTAAGGTCATCACTAAAAGTGTTCAAACCTATATCCTCTAGTTGTGCTTGGTCCAAGGGTTCTAACTCTATCGGGATTCCTAAAGTCTCTTCTACTTCTTCCGGGTAAGTCACGGGCGGTGTAGGTGCCTCGAATGATGGTGGGTTTTGTGGAGTACTTGGTGGACTTGGATTTTCTACTTTATCCTCCATCTTATCTTGATTACCTATGTGCTTATTATGTGATTTGTTGAAGTCTATCCCCAACATGCACCTAGGTATCTCAAATCCTTTTCTATTCATCTCAAATTCTTGGTCCGATTCATAAGAATCATTCTCAATAACTTGATCACTATGTTCCATTTGCCTAAAGGATTCCTCATACTCATCATATGTCTTGGTGAAATCTAATCCAAGCATGCACCTAGGTAGTTCAACATTAACCATCTCACAATCTTGGTCGGGTTCATAAGAAACTATCCTAGGTGAAGGCTCATATGGTGCATAGGTTTCACTTAATGAGGTATTTTGAGGGTTTGATGGGGCTCCTAAAGTGATTTCCTCAAAAGTTTTATGCACTTGGTCTCTTTTCTCAAGTTACTCACTAAAATCTATGTAAGATCCTGTTCTCATTACTTCATTCCACCATCTTGATTTATCCAAATTAGTAAAATTATATTTCTTCATGTAAAACTCTAGTCGCGGATTTGGTAGATTCACGTTCTCCATAATGGCGAACGGAAGAGTCAATGGAAAAACTTTACGAACAAAAGCACAAAGAAAAGATAGACTACGAGAAAGCTAATAAAAAGAAAATAAAAATCTCACTAGATAGGAATCTAATGAGTAGACCCAATAAAAATAAATTTCAACCTAAGCAATAACTATTCCCGGGCTGCGGCGCCAAAAACTTGATGCGTGGTTTTGCGACCTTACAATAGGTTTTACCTCTCGAGGGATCTCAAGAGGCTTGCAATCCCCACCAGGCAGTGTACCTGACCGATGTAGTATAGTGAAGTGGCAAGTACCGGGGGATTGATCGTTCTCTAGGGGAATAGTGTCGTTAGGATTGAAAAACTATTCTAATAGGTCTAAGGGTGAGGGAAGATTCTTTTTGTATTTTTATATTTTTATGAAAGCAAGTAAAATCTCGGGTTTGAGGGAGTGGGCGGAATTAGTTGCTAGTCAACTAACCCAAATAACTACAATTGCAAATAAAATAAAATGACTGAAAATAAAAGGTTGTGGAACTTATATGGAGAGAAATGTGTTTACTTAAATTTCCTTACTCCCTAACTATCTTTTACCGGTTGATTAGTGTGTATTAATTGTGTGGATGACGGGTGTATTCCTTAATACCAATCGTGGGGTGGCGTACGTACTTCCCCAACTCTACAAGCTCCTACTTCACTCCTATGTCGAGCCGGCTAAGAAGCTCCTAACATGGGATCACTAGAATTCGCTCATGCATTAAATACAACCATAAAAACCTTAGTACGCATTGGTTCATGTTTCTTAAGACGTTCAAGCAAATTACCGTATAGGAGGTTAGCCAGTTTTCTTAAGCCTAACATCGATAAACAATCATCCAATACAATTAATAACACACCAACAACCGATAATCAATAGTTAGGTTTCATTAGATCTAAGCAAACACAAGATAAATCTAGCCTAGCATGTTAAATAAAAGACAAGAACAAGATATAATCAAACAACACATAGACATATTGAATGATTAATTGATTACTTATCTTCAATTGAACATGGGAGATCCAAGGGTATAAAACCCTTAAAAATGGCAGAAAAATCGTCTAGGGTTTCTCCTCACAAAGTTGCACACTAATGACTAAAAATTATGAAAGTATATATAGGAAAACAGATCTGACGGTGTCACGTTATAGATCGTGATGCCGTCACCTCGCCGCGGTTAGGGTTTCTTGATGGCCTTCTTGACGCCGTCCCCTTTTAATCGTCCAAAATCCTCTCTGGCTTATCAAGGGTTGACGACCTTCTTGACGCCGTCCCCCTTTAATCTTCCAAAATCCTCTCTGGCTTATCAAGGGTTGACGGCGTCACACTAGGGCTTGACGCCGTCACAGGTACTTTTCCAGCCGATTTTGATACTTTGTCGTTTTCTTCACTTTTATGCTCCAAAAACGTCCAAAATGCTTCCTTTTCCAGATTTCTTCTCAAAAGTACCTAAAATGACAAAAGGAACGATTTAGGGCTTAAATGACCCCCTAAAAGCGGTACACTTTTCGCTTCATCAGGAACTCATTGTTTCAGTAGCTAGAATGGGGTGGTGGGAGCATGCTTGATGTGTTTGGTTTATATAGAGGCAAAGGTATGCTTAGTTAGTGTTTCAAAGTAGTCAATTGACAGTGAAGAAAAAAATAGTGTTGGGTACCCTTCTTACACTAATAACATTACTTTTTTCATGTGTGCAGACATGAGAAAAAAATAGTGTTTGTAGTAGCAAGGGCAAAACAGTCAAATTAAAAGACCAAAAAAGGTATGCAGCTTATCTAATTTCACTTGTGCAGCATGTGGCCAAAACAAACCAACACAGTCACTTGTGCAGAACCTGTTCCTGCATAATGTGGCCTAAACATAACCTACTTGCAATAATAAATGATACTGATATGAAACCAACAAAAAATACTTAAAGACATGCAATTTACAACATTAAACTGATACTTCATTAATATGATATTGGAGGTGTACAACCAAAAAGAACCACATACTAAGGTCTTATACAAACCATTAAAAATCTATATTTGCTTAAGCTACAACTAGGTAGCCAATTACAACACATAGGAAGATCAAACAGATACAAAACAGAAACATTAACCTATCATGGGCATTCAATTTTGACTTTATAGAAGTCAAATCATCCCTCAAATCATAAAGCATATCCATTTGCTTGTTTGAGTCATTAAGCATAACCATCTTGTCGTTTGAATCAATAACAATCTCCTTCTTAGAATCATCCATACCTCTACTTCTATTGTACATGTTCCTCAAAGCTTTGTTCTCCTCATGCAAATCAAATAACAACTGTTTGTAGTAATCACTAGGAAGTTCTTCATCAAGAAAACCGTACACGTCACACTTCCTCCTTTTATCTCGTACTGGACATCCTTTGAAACGTCTTCCTGGGTTATCGAGTGTCCATGCTACCTGAACTGGAATGGGATATGGACAGTCACAATGTGTCTTATTCGACACATCTTGGTTGTAACGGCGGTAAGATGTTGAGGAAGATGAAGATCTCATTTTTGTGGTTAGGGTTAGGGTTTGAAATTGATAAAGAATAAGATGGGGCAGTGTTATAATTAAAGGGGAAGTGTGCTTATTTGTCAATCGGTAAAAAAAGAAAAATGATTTGTAATTTCCACGTGGATCGGGCAGGGTGATTTGGCATGGGCAGCATTAGCCTACACAAAAAGTCGATTTTAGATACTTTGTTACTTATTTAAAAAAAAAATAGATCACTACACAAAATTGACAAAGGTGTCATGTTCACTACATTTTCGTGATATTATCCCTTAAAAGAATAGAAGATTTATATAAACTTGAAAAAGATTGGACGTGTCATTTGATCGATATAAAAACAAAAGCATAAACTAATTATAGTAAGGGAAAAGTGAATATGTGGTTGTCTCACATCTAAGCTTACATGCGAAACCATTAAAAATCACTTAAAAATATATCATATTGGTTATTATTTTTTCAAAATTTGGGTAGTGGAACTAATATATGCATAGTAAAACGCATTTTAATGGTGAATTAAATTAAACCATTATTGAATCTATAACTAATTTGTTAGTTAATGAAATCACCTAACAATATGATGTAGAAAGTGCATGTATCAACGTGAACTCAACTTAAGTGATGTTGTGATGAAATCAGGAGAAAACACTAATATTGTGAAGAACATGATACAAATGAGTTAGATTTGATGTTTTTCTTGTTAAAAATACGCAATTTTTGATGGTTTCGCATGTAAGCTTAGATGCGAGACAGCCCCATATTCACTTTAAAAAGTTGTGCACAAGGCCATCAAATTTGATGTTTTTCTTATAGTAATTGTTTTTACACATACTTGAATTCTGATGTTAAAGGGTCCATTTTGACTACTTTGTAAAAAATTTGGGCACATTTAGCCCCCTTATTTTTTTGAAATGGGCACATTTAGCCTATTGAAAAGTTAAATGGGCACAACGGGCATATATTTTCTCTCAATTAGAGAACATTATAATCGTTTTTGAAGAAAAACTTATATATATAATATATTTAATTTTTTAAATATAAATGGGGTATTACGTTTAAGAATTTATTACGTCATTTTCGGTCTTCTATAAAGCGATTTGTGTAACATGTGCCCATTTAGCCCGTGCCCATTCTAGCCCTTGCCCGTTCTAGCCCGTACCCATGCCCGCCCGGCCCGCCCGTTTTGCCACCTCTAATGAGTATTAATGCCGATGTATTTAGTTGTTGATGCCCGTGGTCATCCACTTTATAATAAAAAAAGAAGGTAAAGTACCACCAAGCAAACTCACGTGTCTAATCATTCCCTTTACACGCACTCATTTCACTCACTTATATTTCTAAAAGAAAAAAATAAATAAATAAATAAAAATAAATAAATAAATAAATAAATAAATAAAAATCACCCCAAAACAACAATCAAAATCAAGGTTTTCAAGATCGGGATCCTACCTAGGATCGTTTTCGTCTTTGCAAGATCGTGATCGTAAGATCGGATCGAGATCCTAAGATCCTACTATAATGCTATTTTTTAATGAACTTTGTAATATTATTCAAATTTACAAATTATTATATATTATAAACATGAAATTATATGAATATTTCATGAAAATGTTGTCATAAATTATGTCACATATTGTTTTTAAAATTATATAAAACCACAAACCATAAATTTGTAGTTTTTTAGTTTGCGGTTCGAGAAAAGTAAGATCGGATCGGAGTAGATCTTAAGATCATATCGTCAAGATCGGGATCCTATACGATCTTAAGCTTGTTAAGATCCTACGTAGGATCCGGATCGTTTTTGCTTCGTAGAATCGTAAGATCCTAAGATCAGGATCGGGATCTTAACAACTATGATCAAAATCAACAAAGGTAATGATTCTTCTAACTAATTTTTGTTTTCGATTATTATAACTGTTGTACAAATTAATATCTGAATTTTGATATTGATGAAGCGAAAAGTGTACCGCTTTTAGGGGGTCATTTAAGCCCTAAATCGTATTTATTTGATCAAATATTGCCCTAAATCGTTCATTTTGTCATTTTAGGTACTTTGGAGAAGAAATCTGGAAAAGAGAGCATTTTGGACGTTTTTGGAGCATAAAAGTGAAGAAAACGACAAAGTCTCAAAATTATGCTGGAAAGTACCTTTGACGGCGTCAGGGATTGGTCCAGACGGCGTCATGGCTTGGCAAAAGAGGTGGATATGAAAATTACTCATGATAAGCCAGAGAATTTTGCATGAAAAATCTGACGGCGTCACCCTTTGAAGTGATCAAGGCCATCACGGTTTAAATTAAAGAGGGACGGCGTCAAGCCCTATTCTGACGGCGTCAAGCTTTGATAAGCCAGAGCGGATTTTGGAGCACTAAAGAGGGACGGCGTCAGGAAGGCCATCCGGGAACCCTAAAAGCGGCGAGGTGACGGCGTCTGGATCTATAAACTCTATATATAGTTTTGCAATTTTTTGTCATTAGGTGGAACTTATTGTGTGTAACTTTGTGAGGAGAAACCCTAAAGACGAATTTCTGCCATTTTTAAGGGTTTTCATACCCTTGGATCTCCCATGTTTAATTGAAGATAAGTGATTATTTAATCATTCAATATGTCTATGTGTTGTTTGATTATATCTTGTTCTTGTCTTTTGATTAACATGCTAGGCTAGATTTATCTTGTGTTTGCTTAGATCTAATGAAACCTAGCTATTGATTATTGGTTATTAGTGTGTTATTAATTGTATTGGATGATTGTTTATGGATGTTAGGCTTAAGAAAACTGGCTAACTTCCTATTCGGTAACTTGCTTGAACGTCTTAAGAAACATGAACCAATGCGTACTAAGGTTTTTATGGTTGTATTTAATGCATGAGCGAATTCTAGTGATCCCATGTTAGGAGCTTCCTAGCCGGCTCGACATAGGAGTGAAGTAGGAGCTTGTAGAGTTTGGGAAGTACGTACGCCACCCCACGATTGGTATTAAGGAATACACCCGTCATCCACGCAATTAATACACACTAATCAACCGGTAAAAGATAGTTAGGGAGTAAGGAAATCTAAGTAAACACACTTCTCTCCACATAAGTTTCACAACCTTTTCATTTTCTGTTATTTTATTTTATTTGCATTCGTAGTAATTTGGGTTAGTTGACTAGCAACTAATTCCGCCCACTCCTTCAAACCCGAGATTTTACTTGCTTTCATAAAAAAATATAAAAATACAAAAAGAATCTTCTCTCACCCTTAGACCTAACTAAAGTAGTTTTTCATACCTAACGAACACTATTCCCTGTGGAGAACGATCAATCCCCCGTACTTACCACTACACTATACTACATCGGTCAGGTACACTGCCTGGTGGGGTTGTAAGCCTCTTGAGATCCCTCGAGAGGTAAAACCTGTTGTAAGGTTGCAAAACCACGCATCAAGTTTTTGGCGCCGCTGCCGGGGAATAGTTATTGTTTAGGTTGAATTTTTATTTTATAGGTCTACTCACTAGATTCCTTTCTAGTGAGATTTTTATTTTATTTTTCTAGGATTTCTTTAGTCTCTCTTTTTCTGCTCTATCCACTGCTCAAATCTTCCTTGGCCATCATGGTAAACGAAGATCTCTCCAATCTTAGAGTCACAAGGAGTCGCAGTTCACTAAGAGACCTTATTCCACCCTACGCAGAACCTGATAGGGAAATGCGAAGATTAAGGCGACTCTTTGCAACACACCCGAACCATCTGGCATTGCCATCGACTTTGATGATGCCCTCTCCGAGGAAGAATCCAACCATCATTCTATACCTCCTAGCCCTCAACCCAATCACGATATGGAGGTTCCCGAAAACCCAATCCCTAAATGTCTCAAGGACTACTCTTCTCCCACCCCTCGTGGTTTTTCCAATACTATCGTTTTTCCAAATGAACGCACGGATGGGGTCTTGCGTGCAACCGATATTTGGCTGGTCCAAAGTGTATGCAAGTTCCACGGATTGAAAACTGAAGATCTAATCCAACACATCAAGGACTTCCTGAAAATAGTGGATACCCTCCATACGAACGGGGCCACTAGAGATACCTCCCGGCTGCGATTCTTTCCCTTCACCCTTTATGAAAAAGCCGGAGGCTGGTATAACCAACTTCCCTCCGAATCCATTTTCACATGGGAACAGCTTGTCTCAAAATTCTATGAGAAATTCTTTCCAATAGGAAGAACTTCAACGTTAAGAGACGAAATCTTCCGCTTCCATGTTGGACCAGCTGAACCCATTCACGAATCCTGGATCAGATTCAAAGATCTGATTAGACAAGTCCCTCATCATGGCATTGAACTCTGGCTTCTTGTCCAAATCTTTTATGATAGTGTCCCTAAAAGCGACCAATTTGGCATTAATAATTCGGTAAAAGGAAAAATAGCCAACCTAAGCGCTGAGGAAGGATGGAATAGAATTGAGGAATACGCAAATGATCAAGACGATACCTGGGATGAACCCGATTCGATCATGAGCATTTCCAAGATCATGAAAGAGCCTCCTTTTGCTAGCCGGTTGAGTAGAATGAATGATCAAGTCTCTTATTTAGACAAGTCACAACCAACTAAACGGTTGTCAAACCCATACTTGATCTGCGACCAATGTGGTGGCCCGCATGAAGTGGAGGAATGCGGGGATGATACCACCACCGAACAAGCATGCTTGTCAAGCCACGACATCTTCGATGATCCTTCGCTCTTAACTTTCTATCAAAACAATGATTTTACCCCTTGGGGAAATCTTGTGAGAGAAGAGGGAGGAGGAGAATATCCTGACTATAAGGTTAGGAGCACTTTTGAGGATGATCTTGGGCATTTCACGTTTGAAAAGAATCTGCAACTAAATGGTCTCGACAACCTTATCAATAGCCAACAAAACGACATGAGAGCCAAATTCGCAGAACTCAACGCCACTCTCGACGGCCTTGGCGAACCTCAAAGAGATCCCTTACTCGCCATCACCACTCGTGCTGGAACAACTACTAAGGATCCACCTTACCCAGCTCAACAATCTAACGTCATGGAACCCAACACCCCTCATGAGGAGGAAGATAATGTGAACGATGAGAATCCCGAACAAACCCCTCCGGTAACTCCCTCTCCACCTACTCCAACCAAACAGCCCATTAAAGTCCCATACCCGTCCCGTCTTAAGAATCAAAAGGTCGAAAATGATAATAAAAGATTCTTGTCATATTTGAGGAATTCGGTCGTCACCATACCCCTTCTTGATGCATGTTACCATATGCCCAAATATAGTACATACTTCAAGAAGTTGCTAACCAACAGAAAAGGGCTCGAGGGTCTTGTAACCTTAGGAGAAGAATGTTCTGTGGTGACTCAACGAGGGCTGCCAAAGAAGGTGGACGATCCAGGTAGTTTCACCTTGCCCTGCTCAATAGGATCTCTTTCAGTCAAGAATGCTTTGGCCGACTTAGGAGCAAGTATCAATCTTATGCCGCATTCCATGTTCCTCAAATTAGGGTACTCTGGATTGAAACCCACCCGTATGAACATCCAACTAGCCGATAGATCAGTCAAATACCCCTTAGGAATATGCGAGAATGTGCTGGTTAAGGTAGGGAAGTTCAAATTTCCAATTGACTTCGTCATCTTAGAGATGGAAGAAGATGACCTAGTGCCCATCATTCTAGGGAGGCCATTCCTTGCAACTGCTCGTGCTGTTATTGATGTTCATGACGGCAAACTAACCTTACGAGTGGGAGCCGATAGCTTAACCTTCGACATCAAGGACACAATGAATCTTTCTCTCGAAACAGATAATCAGCTGTATTTCATCGGAGAAATCAATGAACTATCTGACGAGATTGACAATTGTATAGATGAACAGGTGGAAGCTGGGTGGTTGCGAGATGAAGCTTTCTTACCCATCTTAGAGGAGGAGAAGACTATGGATGTAAACGCAGTCTCCTTCTATCCCAGACAAGAAATCGAACAGCTTGAGCTTCGTAAACCCGAGAACAAACTTAAACCCTCCATCATCGAGCCACCTGCGGTAGAACTCAAGGAACTCCCAAACAACCTTGAATATGCTTTCCTCCAAGGGGAAGATCAACTTCCGGTAATCATAAGCTCTTCCTTGAATAGTGAACAAAAGGATAAACTCTTAGGAGTTTTAAAAAAATATAAAAGAGTTATAGCATGGAGTGTAGCCGACATCAAGGGGATTGACTCTACCTTTTGCACACATAAAATCCTCATGGAGGAGGATTATAAACCCTCCGTGCAACCTCAAAGGCGAGTAAACCCCAACATTAAGGAAGTCGTAAAAAAGGAAGTCATTAAGCTCCTAGATGCAGGGCTAATTTACCCAATTTCTGACAGTCCATGGGTAAGTCCTGTACAGGTTGTACCAAAAAAAGGAGGAATGACGGTGGTGAAGAACGATAAGGATGAGTTAGTGCCTCAACGAACAGTAACTGGATGGCGTGTGTGCATCGATTATAGGAAGTTGAATGATGCAACCCGAAAGGATCATTTCCCTCTCCCATTTATCGACCAAATATTGGAAAGGTTAGCAGGGCATGAGTACTACTGCTTCCTAGATGGGTTCTCAGGGTATTTCCAAATCCCTATCGCTCCTGAGGACCAAGAAAAGACTACGTTTACATGCCCTTATGGCACCTTCGCCTACAAGCGAATGCCCTTTGGACTATGTAACGCCCCCGCCACTTTCCAGCGCTGCATGACGGCAATCTTCCATGAGTTAATGGAAGACAGCATGGAGGTCTTCATGGATGATTTTTCAGTCTTTGGAAACTCTTTTGATCGCTGTCTTGCTAACCTTGAGAAAATGCTCAAACGTTGTGCGGAGACTAACTTGGTACTAAACTGGGAAAAGTGCCACTTTATGGTAAAAGAAGGGATTGTGCTAGGGCACAAAATTTCAGAAAGTGGAATTGAAGTAGACCGGGCAAAAATTGAAGCTATATCCAAACTTCCCTATCCAACAACTATCAAGGCAATCCGTAGCTTTTTGGGTCATGCTGGCTTCTATAGGAGATTCATTAAAGATTTCTCAAAAGTAGCTAAACCAATGACTCAGTTGCTCATGAAGGATTCCCCGTTCGACTTCTCTCAAGAGTGCAAGGATGCATTCGATCGATTGAAGCAGGAACTTACCCAAGCTCCAATTATGGTCACCCCTAACTGGGAGTTACCCTTTGAAATCATGTGCGATGCTAGCGATTATGCTGTTGGAGCAGTATTAGGCCAAAGGCTTAACAAACAGTTTCAGCCAATATACTACGCTAGCAAAACCATGAATCCTGCTCAAGAAAACTACACTACCACTGAAAAGGAATTACTAGCCGTGGTATTTGCTTTTAATAAGTTTCGCCAATATCTTGTCCTTTCTAAAACGGTTGTTTTTACGGACCATTCAGCTATTCGATATCTTTTCGCTAAACAGGATGCTAAACCACGGTTACTTCGTTGGATCCTACTATTGCAAGAGTTCGATGTTGAGATTCGTGATAAGAAAGGAGCAGAGAATCTTGCGGCTGATCATCTCTCTCGTCTCGAAAACCCCAGCCTCGCTGAATCTGACAAGAGTGAGATTCGGGAGTCATTTCCGGAAGAGCAGTTCATGTCAATAAATGATTCTGAACCTTGGTATGCGGATTATGCTAACTACCTGGCAAGTAGAGTCATTCCTGAGCATATGAGCAGGCATGAAAAAAAGAGGTTCTTCAATCAATTAAAGTACTATTTTTGGGATGAACCTTTCTTATTCCGAAGATGTCCGGATCAGGTAATCAGGCGTTGTGTTTCGGAAAAGGAGGCTGTCAGAATTATGAAAGAGTGTCATGCAGGTCCATCGGGAGGACATCATGGAATGAACACTACTGCACGAAAGGTCTTCGATGCGGGATTCTATTGGCCTACAATATTTCGTGATGTGAAGGGTATGATACAGACTTGTGACGCGTGTCAAAGAGCTGGGAATATCTCTAGGAGGGATGAAGCCCCACAGAATTATATACAAGTTTGCGAGGTTTTCGATGTTTGGGGAATTGATTTCATGGGACCCTTCCCATCTTCAGGAGGTAATGAATACATCTTAGTGGCCATTGATTATGTTTCGAAATGGGTGGAAGCACAAGCCCTTAGGACTAACGACGCTAGGGTAGTCATTCATTTCTTAAAAAATTGTTCGCTAGGTTCGGAATTTCGAAGGCTCTTATTAGCGACAGGGGAACCCATTTTTGCAATTCGCAAATGGAGAAAGTTATGAAAAGATATGGAGTCTCTCACCGATTCTCCACCGCTTACCATCCTCAAACCAACGGCCAAGTCGAAAACACTAATAGAGCCATAAAGAGAATATTAGAGAAAACGATCAATCAAAACAGAAAAGATTGGTCTTTTAAGCTCGATGAAGCTTTGTGGGCATTTCGAACCGCTTATAAGACACCAATCGGGACAACCCCGTTCCGTTTGGTATATGGCAAGGCATGCCACCTTCCAGTAGAACTGGAACACAAGGCATATTGGGCACTTAAGGCTTGTAATTTGGATTATACGGTTGCGGGAACAAATAGATTCTTACAGCTCCAAGAGCTCGATGAATTGAGATTAGAGGCTTATGAATCTTCCATTACATACAAAGAAAGGGCAAAAAGATGGCATGACCAACGGATTAAGAGACCCAAGGAGTTTTCGGAAGGAGACAAGGTATTATTATATAATTCTCGCTTAAGGCTATTTCCGGGAAAACTTAAATCTAGATGGTATGGACCTTTTACCGTAAGGAGCTCCTCTAAAACCGGAGCCGTTGTGTTGATTGACGACGAAGATAGAGAATTCACTGTGAATATACAACGAGTCAAGCATTATCAAGAGAATGGTAATGAAATGATCAATGAGGAAGACATAACTTTTGATGAAGAAGTCACGTAATGTACGGTGACTTTGAGTCTAGCTACAAGACTCGTTAATAAAGAAAAGCGCTTCTTGGGAGGCAACCCAAGCTTTATTTGCTTTGTGTATTTATTTATTTGTTTGTTTTATTTGTTTCCGTATGTGTGTTTAATTTTTATTATTATTGATTCATGTTCAAAACTAAATTGTGAAAATGCTTTATCTTGTTTTTTAACTTCGTCTTAACTACATATAAAGGTATTTTGCAAAAGTTAAGTGTAAGGGAAATCCAAATCGGTTTATTAGAACAAATGAACATGAATCGTAATAATAATAAATTAACATACATATTAGTATTTGTTTGAGTCAAATGCTTGTATCGAGTCATAATGATGTTTTGCAGGAATTCCAGGAAGTAAGGTATAGGTTTTTCCAAAAATTTTCCGGAAACTTAACATGAGAATTCTGTCAGATCATTTCTGACGGCGTCAGGCTTTACAACCTGACGGCGTCAGGTTTTGATTTTCTGAAAATTTTGAAAGTTTTGTTTTCATAAAAAGTTTTTATTAAATCTATAACTTATAGACTCCAGGAATCTGCAAAATTATCATTCCACAAGCATTATATCCTTATATAGAGTTTATCCCGCCGATGTTATGCAGGTTTTCGTGTTTGTTTTCTCAGGTTTAACAGGTTATTTTGGACAAGGAAATGTTTGTTGGATCAAGCTTTTGGCGATGCATTAGTCGTAAAGCTTCTACATTCTCTTGGAAGAAGATCTAACCGTGTTACCACATTATCCACCGAGCGAATCAGGGGAGTATTTGATTTCATTCTTTAACCTTATTACTTCTACATCTTGTTATTTGAACATTGGGGACAATGTTCATCTTAAGTGTAAGGGGGGGTAAAAGTACGATACTTTAGAGAATGCTATTGCGCTTGATTTTTGTTTGTTTAATAGTAGATGTGTAATAAAACTGAGAGAAATACCTGTTAGGGCAATTTTAGTGCCAAATTTAAAATTTTTTACAACATTTAGGAGTGAAACTTTGATCTTAATGAGCGTCTCATGGATAGGAGTTATATGACTAGCACAAAACCGTACCACTAAAAAAATTTTCCACCCCCAAATATGTGAGGTTCGCCCCTAGAATTGGTAGGAAAAGCATTTATGCTATGATGTGTGTACCGGTAGCACTTAAGATGAAAATGCTTTATCTTGTTTTTAACTTCGTCTTAACTACATATAAAGGTATTTTGCAAAAGATAAGTGTAAGGGAAATCCAAATCGGTTTATTAGAACAAATGAACATGAATCATAACAATATTAAATTAACATACATATTAATAATTGTTTGAGTCAAATGCTTGTATCGAGTCATAATGATATTTTGCAGGAATTCCAGGAAGTAAGGTATAGGTTTTTCCAGAAATTTTCCGGAAACTTAACATGAGAATTCTGTCAGATCATTTCTGACGGCGTCAGGCCTTACAACCTGACGGCGTCAGGTTTTAATTTTCTGAAATTGTTGAAAGTTTTGTTTTTCTTCCGGAATCATAAAAGTTTTTATTAAATCTCTAACTTATAAACTCCAGGAATCTGCAAAATAATCTTTCCACAAGCATTATATCCTTATACAGATTTATCCCGCCGATGTTATGCAGGTTTTCGTGTTTGTTTTCTCAGGTTTAACAGGTTATTTTGGACAAGGAGATGTGTGTGGAATCTAGCTTTTGGCGCTGCTTTAAACTTGAAGCTTCAACATTACCTTGGAAGAAGATCTAACCATGTTACCCCTTTATCCACCGAGCGAATCAGGGGAGTATTTGATTTCATTCTTTTACCTTATTTACTTTTACATCTTGTTATTTGAACATTGGGGACAATGTTCATCTTAAGTGTAAGGGGGGTAAAATACGATACTTTAGAGAATGCTATTACGCTTGATTTTTCGTTTGTTTAATGGTAGATGTGTAATAAAACTGAGAGAAATACCTGTTAAGGCAATTTTAGTGCCAAATTTAAATTTTTTTACAACATATAGGAGTGAAACTTTGGTCTTAATGAGCGTCTCACGGATAGGAGTTATATGACTAGCACAAAACCGTACCACTAAAAAATTTTCCACCCCCAAATATGTGAGGTTCGCCCCTAGAATTGGTAGGAAAAGCATTTATGCTATGATGTGTGTACCGGTAGCACTTAGATTCTAGAACTTGCGTTAGGACCATTCCGAGGCCACAAGTGAGACTACATTCGTGTAGTTAGATTTACTACATGATAAGTGGCATTAGGATTAACCCATTGTTTTACACCTGTGTTTTTGTTATAATTACATTGGCTACATTGGTCAAGTAATTCTCCCACATCCTTTGCGTTGTACTCAATTTTAGTACACGATACCCCTAGTACACCCCTCAGAGCTTATCTTTTCGTTTCTAACTTTAAGCATTTTACTTAAAGTAAGAATTTGTTTACACCCCACTTAAATGTACACCCAAATCGCCTTAGCCTACCTTGTATGCACTCATTTTTAGTGCATTATTGTGACAACATTTGTTTAAACCCAAGTTAATTATCTAATTGATTACATGGTTGCTAAGTCGAGTCATATCCTTGTACATATTGTTTTGGGACGATTGGGACTCATGGGTAAAGTACTAGTGTAATGGAGTAATGGGGAAGAACATCATTATTACCCCCATATGTGCTAAATATTTTAAAAGTACTCCAAGTTTTTCAATTATCTTAATTCGAGTCATTAGAATAGTTATTTGTAAAGTTATGTAAAAGTTCAAGTGTAAGGGGAATGCAAAAAAAAAAAAAAAAAAAAAAAAAAAAATTCAAGAAAAATACAAAAAAATGAGAAAAAGAAAAGTAGAAAAAACATACGGACTACCATCCCGTTTTATTTTATGTTTATTTTATGTTTTTGTTATTTTGTTTTTAGCTTAAGATTGAGTCGAGTCTTGGCTTAGCAACATTGTATAGTACATGTAATTAATCAAGATCTTTAACTCGCCACCAGTAAAATATCCCTTATCCAACAAAACCGTGTTTATCATATCCCTACACCTCATGTTATAACCCATGTAAAAGCCCTCTTTGATAGTTTATCTTAGGTGCTTACGCCTAGTGGAGAAGGTTTTCGATCCTTGCCTAAGCCTATGGTAATCTATTTGCTATGACAGGTAGTGAGAGATAATATCCGTTTTCATTTATGAGATTTATTTTGATGACACTTGAGAGATGTGAGTATCTAAACACTACTTGTGAGGTGCTAGTTTGTAATCTCCGTGCTTATTATGATTAAAGTGGAACGACTATTTGTTGTAATTACTTTTATACTAGCGTTAAATGACCCCTAACTTGTATTTTGATTAGAATAAAAGCGCATTTGCTTGAGGACAAGCAAATCTCAAGTGTAAGGGTATTTGATGAAGCGAAAAGTGTACCGCTTTTAGGGGGTCATTTAAGCCCTAAATCGTATTTATTTGATCAAATATTGCCCTAAATCGTTCCTTTTGTCATTTTAGGTACTTTGGAGAAGAAATCTGGAAAAGGGAGCATTTTGGACGTTTTTGGAGCATAAAAGTGAAGAAAATGACAAAGTCTCAAAATTATGCTGGAAAGTACCTTTGACGGCGTCAGGGATTGGTCCAGACGGCGTCATGGCTTGGCAAAAGAGGTGGATATGAAAATTACTCATGATAAGCCAGAGAATTTTGCATGAAAAATCTGACGGCGTCACCCTTTGAAGTGATCAAGGCCATCACGGTTTAAATTAAATAGGGACGGCGTCAAGCCCATTTCTGACGGCGTCAAGCCTTGATAAGCCAGAGCGGATTTTGGAGCACTAAAGAGGGACGGCGTCAGGAAGGCCATCCGGGAACCCTAAAAGCGGCGAGGTGACGGCGTCAGGATCTATAACGTGACGCCGTCAGCCCTTAAACTCTATATATAGTTTTGCAATTTTTTGTCATTAGGTGGAACTTATTGTGTGCAACTTTGTGAGGAGAAACCCTAAAGACGAATTTCTGCCATTTTTAAGGGTTTTCATACCCTTGGATCTCCCATGTTTAATTGAAGATAAGTTATCATTTAATCAATCAATATGTCTATGTGTTGTTTGATTATATATTGTTCTTGTCTTTTAATTAACATGCTAGGCTAGATTTATCTTGTGTTTGCTTAGATCTAATGAAACCTAGCTATTGATTATTGGTTATTAGTGTGTTATTAATTGTATTGGATGATTGTTTATCGATGTTAGGCTTAAGAAAACTGGCTAACTTCCTATTCGGTAACTTGCTTGAACGTCTTAAGAAACATGAACCAATGCGTACTAAGGTTTTTATGGTTGTATTTAATGCATGAGCGAATTCTAGTGATCCCATGTTAGGAGCTTCCTAGCCGGCTCGACATAGGAGTGAAGTAGGAGCTTGTAGAGTTGGGGAAGTACGTACGCTACCCCACGATTGGTATTAAGGAATACACCCGTCATCCACGCAATTAATACACACTAATCAACCGGTAAAAGATAGTTAGGGAGTAAGGAAATCTAAGTAAACACACTTCTCTCCACATAAGTTTCACAACCTTTTCATTTTCTGTTATTTTATTTTATTTGCATTCGTAGTAATTTGGGTTAGTTGACTAGCAACTAATTCCGCCCACTCCTTCAAAACCGAGATTTTACTTGCTTTCATAAAAAAATATAAAAATACAAAAAGAATCTTCTCTCACCCTTAGACCTAACTAAAGTAGTTTTTCATACCTAACAAACACTATTCCCTGTGGAGAACGATCAATCCCCCGTACTTACCACTACACTATACTACATCGGTCAGGTACACTGCCTGGTGGGGTTGTAAGCCTCTTGAGATCCCTCGAGAGGTAAAACCTGTTGTAAGGTTGCAAAACCACGCATCAGATATTAGTGTACGAGTGTTAGATCTGAATCAATGTGTTTAAATGTTATTTTGATATCGAATTTCTTATTAAATTGTTATATAGACATCCACGTGTGGGTTAGATACATAATTAACTCTTAGTTAGGGTTTCGAATTATGTTTGTTATATGTTGTTGCAAATAAATGGTTTTTGAAGCTACATTATATTAACTCATGTATAGTATAGATATATGCGTTGGCGAGTCGTTTAGGTGTTTGAGGGACGTTGTTTTGGGGTTTGAAGGTTGATTGTTGGAGGTTTGTGGATAAGGTGTTTGCGGTCCTTGTTTTGTTGTTTAAAGGTTGTGGTTTAGTGAGTGCGAGTGTCGGAGGGTCATGGTTTTTGTGCTCTAGGGTCGTTGTTTACATGTTCGTGTTGGAAAATTTAGTGCACTTGAGGGATCAGTTCACACCTGGTAATGGGTCAGGAGGTACGGAGTGTACGCCCATAAGGTCCCTGAACACCCTGACTCTTGTAGTGGTTAAGTATGGTTCAGACTGATGAAGTTCAGTGAGTGCACTCGTCAGTGAGTGACATTCTGGACTAAACGGTATTCATCATCTGATAAGTTCAGCTCAGGCTGAAGGATCTCATTAGGGAGTTGTTTCATCAGAGAGTTCATGTCTTCAGGGAGTGAACCTCTTAGTGAACATACTCAGGGAGCAACCCTCAGGGACTGAATCATAACTAACTTGTAATGGCTTTGACCTATTCAAGTGGCAGTTAAAACTGCTTTAATGACCACGTTTAATTGGTCATGTAACCACTAATTCCTATTATTATGGAGGCTAATTATGTGGTGATTAATAGGCCGTTAATCACTCATAATTCCATTGACTAGGGTTGAGTGATCTTACCTATAAATGCGAGATCAAACACAACTGCATGGAGAGAGACAACAGAAAACATATAACACTTATACGTGAAGGGTTATTGATTTGTGCCTAATTCAATAACATACATTTGGTCTTATCCCAAGTAGATATTCGTGATACCTAGGCATTAGGGTCGAATAGTTTACTTTGGAAAGTGATAACACGATTCCAAGTGATATCCGGTAACCATTCATTGGTAATTAGCTAGGCTATTGATTATCTTCACCCTGTTCTGGGCTGACAACCAACCAACAATCAAAGTAAACTATTTTGTGATAATCAATGGCTGCTGCTGCTATGAAACACATGGCTTCAAACTTTGCCAATCTTGATAAGTTTGAAGGGGTGGATTTTAGACGATGGCAGAAGAAGATGCACTTCTTGCTTTCAAGCATGAGTGTGGTGTATGTTCTGAGCACTCCTATTCCTGAAGATGGTGATGATGCAACTGTGGAACAAATAAGGAAGAGGAGCAAATGGGAGAATGATGATTACATTTGCAGAGGTTTAATCCTAAATGGTATGTCTGATTCTCTCTTTGATATTTATCAGAATGTTGAATCTTCCAAAGAACTATGGGATTCCTTGGATTCCAAATATATGGCTGAGGATGCATCAAGTAAGAAGTTTCTTGTAAGTAATTTCACAAATTACAAAATGACTTATTCAAGACCAGTTATGGAACAATACAATGAACTTCTTGGTATACTTGGAAGGTTTACACAACATAAAATGAACATGGATGAGGCTATTTCAGTCTCTTGTATCATTGACAAACTACCACCTTCTTGGAAAGATTTCAAGCATACCTTGAAACATAAGAAGGAAGAACTGACTCTTGTTCAGTTGGGCAGTCATCTGCGTATTGAGGAATCCCTCAGGGCGCAGGATAGTGACAAGCCAAAGAGTAGCAATGCTACTGGTGCATCTATTGTCAATATGGTGGAGCAAAACAACTTCACCAGGTACAATGACAACAAGGGCAAACGTAAACATCATGATAACACAAGGGCTGATCCAAGCAAGAAGGCAACACCTACTTGTTGGAAATGTGGCAAATCTGGTCACATTAAAAGGGATTGCAAAGGTGTTAAGGTTGGTGGTAAAGCCAATGGTTCAGGCACTAGTGGTTCAGGGAGTGGGGGTTCTACCAACTCACTGAAAGGTCAGAATATGTTTAATAAATCTTTTCAGGTTTATTATGTTACATATGTATCTGAATCTAACTATGTGCAGGATGATGATGTTGCGTGGTGGGTTGACTCTGGAGCAACTGTTCATGTGTGCAAAGATAGACACTGGTTCAAGACGTATGAGTCACTGAATGATGGTTCTATTCTTCACATGGGAAATGAGTCAACAGCCCTGGTGCATGGTCGTGGTTGTGTGGATCTTAGTTTTAGTTCTGGAAAGATTGTAACTTTGTTTAATGTTATTCATGTTCCTGATATAAGGAAGAACTTGGTTTCAAGTAGTGTTTTGAATAATCATGGATATAAACAAGTTATTGAATCTGATAAATTTATATTGTCTAAACATGGTGTGTTTATTGGTTTTGGCTATTTGTGTAATCAAATGTTTAGACTTAATATTGTCACTGATGTTGTTAATTCAGCCTTTATGTCAACCTCTAATATGAACGACTCTACCCTCTGGCATGCTAGACTTGGCCATGTACACTATAAAAGGATGCAAGATATGTCTAAGGATGGGTTAATCCCAGTATTTGACATGGATACTGAAAAGTGTAAGACTTGCATGTTGACCAAAATAACTAAGAAACCATTTCAGGGTGTAAAACGTGAGACTGATCTCTTAGAGCTAATACACAGTGACCTGTGTGATTTGCATGCCACTCCCTCTTTGGGGAATAAAAAGTACTTTGTGACATTTATTGATGATGCTTCTAGGTTTTGTTATGTCTATCTGTTACATACTAAGGATGAAGCATTAGATAAATTCAAGGTATTTAAAACTGAAGTTGAATTACAACTTGGGTCCCTGATCAAAAGATTAAGGACTGATAGGGGAGGTGAGTACATGGATACTCAGTATTTTCAGTTTGTTGGTATAATCCATGAAACGACTGCTCCCTATACTCCTCAGCAAAACGGTATCTCTGAAAGGAAAAATAGGGTACTGAAGGAGATGGTTAATTCCATGTTGTCCTACTCAGGACTGAGTCAAGGGTTCTGGGGTGAAGCTATGTTAACAGCTTGCTATTTATTAAATAGGGTTCCTAATAAAAGGAACAAGGTTACCCCTTATGAACTCTGGACTAAAAGGAAACCCAACCTGAACTATCTCAGGGTCTGGGGTTGTAGGGCAGTTGTAAGACTCCCTGATCCAAAGATGAAAACTTTGGGTGAAAGAGGCATTGAATGCATCTTTGTTGGATATGCTGAGCATTCCAAGGCATATAGGTTCTATGTTATTGAACCTAATTAATTTGTTTCAATTAATTCAATAATTGAATCAAAGGATGCTATCTTTGATGAGAATAGATTCTCATCAGTCCCAAGACCAAGTCAAAGGATTCCTAATGAAACCAATGGCATTGGTGTATCAGAGGTCCCTGATGAATTACTATCAGAGGTCCCTGATGAGATTGTGGTTCAGGAACCTGAACCTGAGCTCAGAAAGAGCAAATGGATCAGGACTCCAAAGTCATTTGGACCTGAGTTTCAATTATACTTAATTGAAGGAACAAGGGATGAGGTCTCTGACCAACACTCCTATTGCTTTAATGTTGAGGATGATCCAAAGACATTTGATGAAGCAATGAAGTCTCAGGATGTTGCCTTCTGGAAAGAAGCAATAAATGATGAGATGGATTCCATCATGGGAAACAAAACTTGGGTGTTGGCTGATCTACCACCTGGTTGCAAACCTTTGGGTTGCAAATGGATTTTCAAAAGGAAAATGAAGGTAGATGGAACTATTGAAAAGTTCAAGGCTAGACTAGTCATTCAGGGCTTTAAACAAAAGTCAGGGATAGACTACTTTGATACTTATGCCCCTGTGGCTCGTATCAGTACCATAAGATTGCTGATTGCTTTGGCATCAATTCACAATCTGATTATTCATCAGATGGATGTGAAGACAGCCTTCTTAAATGGTGAATTAGATGAGGAAGTTTATATGAACCAACCTCAGGGCTTCATCATGCCTGGCAATGAAAACAAGGTGTGTAAACTTATTAAGTCCTTATATGGACTGAAGCAGGCACCTAAGCAATGGCATCAAAAATTTGATGAAGTGGTTTTGTCTAGTGGTTATTTACTTAACCAGTCTGACAAATGTGTGTATAGCAAATTTGATGAATCTGGTAAAGTAGTCATCATTTGTCTATATGTTGATGACATGCTGATCTTTGGCACTGACCAAAATCAAGTTGACCTGACAAAGGAATTTTTGTCATCAAGGTTCTCTATGAAAGACATGGGGGAGGCTGATGTTATCCTTGGTATAAGGATCAAACATGAGAGTAAGGGAATTTCTATCACTCAATCTCATTATATTGAGAAGGTACTGAGGAAATTCAACCACTCTGATTGTACTCCAGTGAGTACACCTATGGATACTACTGAGAAGCTAATGCCTAATACTGGCAAAGCTGTATCTCAACTTGAGTATTCTAGGGTGATTGGCTGCCTGATGTATGCCATGACTTGTACCAGGCCTGATATTGCTTTTGCAGTAGGAAAACTGAGCAGGTATACTAGTAATCCTAGTGCTCAACATTGGCAAGCAATTCAGAGGGTACTGAAATATTTGAAGAGAACTATGGATTATAGTCTCTCATATACTGGTTATCCTTCAGTGTTGGAAGGATACACTGATGCAAGTTGGATCAGTAACACTGAAGACAATTCGTCTACCAGTGGCTGGGTATTCCTACTTGGTGGAGGTGCAATTTCTTGGGCATCCAAGAAACAAACTTGTATCACCAGTTCAACAATGGAATCTGAATTTGTGGCTTTAGCAGCTGCTGGTAAAGAAGCTGAATGGTTGAAAAACTTGCTTCTTGAGATTCCATTGTGGCCTAAACCTATAGCACCTATTTTTATCCGTTGTGATAGTGCTGCTACATTGGCAAAGGCTTATAGCCAGATGTACAATGGGAAGTCTAGACACTTAGGTGTCAGGCATAGCATGATTCGTGAACTTATCATGAATGGGGTGGTTTCTATAGAGTTTGTTAGATCTCAACAAAACTTAGCTGATCACTTGACGAAGGGATTGGCTAGAAACTTGGTTATAAAGTCTGCTAAAGGGATGGGTTTAAGTCCAACTTAGTCACTGAATGCTAAGACACCCAACTCCCTCCTGAGGAAACTTGGGGGATGAGTTCAATGTGGAAAGCTGAACATTCAGTGGACTGGAGCACATGTTTCACAATCATCCCAAGGTTTGTGCTCGGAACCTGCTGGAAAGGAGGATGAAGCTTTTACTACTTAATGGTTAATTTCTTTGAAAAAATGCTTGGCAGGAGCATGAATAAAGAGGAACCACCTATGTGAATGTTGAAGTTTTGCCGCTTCAGGGAGCTTAGGACTTTTGGCTCTTACAACATTTATGAATTGGATATGGACACATGGCTTGTAAAGTGTCAGGAGCGTTTAAGTGTTTGAAAACTTGTGTGTATTTTATCTTCAGGTATTCAAATGGGTTGAAGGGTTCAATTCTTAGAACACCCTGATTCTCGAATATTTGAACGTGTAATGTACTAAGATGGAAATTCAATCCTCAGGATATTTTCGTTTATGCACTTGTTTTGTTTAATGTTTAATTTTCATGCAAAGGAAGTGAACTAAATTTGGGGAGGATTGTTGGAAAATTTAGTGCACTTGAGGGATCAGTTCATACCTGGTAATGGGTCAGGAGGTACGGAGTGTACGCCCATAAGGTCCCTGAACACCCTGACTCTGATAGTGGTTAAGTATGGTTCAGACTGATGAAGTTCAGTGAGTGCACTCGTCAGTGAGTGACATTCTGGACTGAACGGTATTCATCATCTGATGAGTTCAGCTCAGGCTGAAGGATCTCATCAGGGAGTTGTTTCATCAGAGAGTTCATGTCTTCAGGGAGTGAACCTCTCAGTGAACATACTCAGGGAGCAACCCTCAGGGACTGAATCATAACTAACTTGTAACGGCTTTGACCTATTCAAGTGGCAGTTAAAACTGCTTTAATGACCACGTTTAATTGGTCATGTAACCACTAATTCCTATTATTATGGAGGCTAATTATGTGGTGATTAATAGGCCGTTAATCACTCATAATTCCATTGACTAGGGTTGAGTGATCTTACCTATAAATGCGAGATCAAACACAACTGCATGGAGAGAGACAACAGAAAACATATAACACTTATACGTGAAGGGTTATTGATTTGTGCCTAATTCAATAACATACATTTGGTCTTATCCCAAGTAGATATTCGTGATACCTAGGCATTAGGGTCGAATAGTTTACTTTGGAAAGTGATAACACGATTCCAAGTGATATCCGGTAACCATTCATTGGTAATTAGCTAGGCTATTAATTATCTTCACCCTGTTCTGGGCTGACAACCAACCAACAGATCGAGGGTCATAACAAGCTTTTCGAGGTCGTGGTTCAACGGGTGTTTGTTTGGAGGGTCGTGTCGAAGGCATGTGGTTTGGTGTTGAGGGTCGTGTTTCGGCTAGTGTTGGAGGGTCATAGTTTAAGTGATCGAGGATCATGGTTCCGCGAGTGTTAAGAGGGTCATGGTGTAGGTGTTCAAGGGTTATGGTTATTGTGTTGTGAGAGTTATGGTTTAGGTGTTGGATGGTCGTCGCTTAGGGAGTATTTGGGGTCATGCTTTTTGTGTTTGATGATAGTGGAGGGTCACAGTTCTAGTGTTTGAGGGTCGTAGTTTGGATGTTTGATTCCGTGGTTGTTCTAGTTTTACGATTGTGGTCGAAATCTTGTTTCGTGCTGTAATTTCTAGCAACTTGCTAGGTTTTTAATATTATATATATTTCCATTAAAAATAAAAAGGACATCTCAATCTGAATGTATTTATATGATTCTTCGTGTTAGTAATATTTGTTAAAAAGTAATGAACTGTTAGGATTTTTAGATTGATTTTGTGATATCGAATTTTTTTAGTGTTGTTTGAGTCATTAGCACTACATAAATTGTTGCATATATTGAGTAATAACTACTCCCTCCCTCCGTCTGAAATTATAGTCCTCATTTGACTTTTAAAGTCTTGCTTATTCAAATTTGACATTAAATATTTTTGTTTGTGTTATATGATACTTGATGAAAATTATATCAATGAGAATGCATTTAAAACCAAATTTATTTATATATTTTGCATCAAGTATTATATAATAGAAACAAAAATAATTAAAGTCAAAGTTGAATAAAAAAGACTAAAAAAGCCAAACGGAGACTATTAGTTTGGGACGGAGGGAGTACTAATTAAAGTTTTACTTATTTGGTTGCATAGCATGGATCGTCCATCAATAAGAGTAAAATACCTCGCAACACCTAGCGGCACAACAACTTCATTAAGCAACACAACTAAAATGATTATTCATTTTCCACCAAGCAACTCCATTTGCTAATATCCTTTTGACAGCATTATCGCGATTGAAAAGCCTCTTGGAGTGTATAAGATACGTCTCTTTGTATTCGATCTTTGGTGTATCCTTGTCGATTATTTCATGAGGGAAACGATCATACACGTCATCTTCAAGCAGAAGCTTATCAGTGTTATGTGAATTAAGAATTTTCACTCGTTCCAATTGAGTTTGATTTAGTCGAGTATGATCGTTGATAAGCTTTTGCTAGAAGATAAAATGACGTGTATGATCGTTTCCCTTTTGAAATAATCGACGAGGATACATCGAAGATCGAAGACAAAAAGGAGTATCTCCAAGAGGCATTTCAATTGCGATAATACTGTCAGAAGGGAATTAGCAAATAGAATTGATTGGTGTAAAATGAATGATCAGCTAAAAGCTGTGTTGCCCTTTGGATTGCAATCTTTCAATATCATAAATATAATTGCTTGGTGCAATATTTCTACCACCCTTATGTACTTGTAGTAAGGTTTTATGACTCAAAACGTAGTAAAATGTAAGTTTCAAAAAGTGACCATAAATGAGTTTTGCTCAAGTTTAGCAGGTCATAAGTTATTTGTGTATTATTGGTTTGGGCCGTTTTGAGTTCCGATGTCAAGTATGCCGCGAGGGCTGTAAAAAGTTCAACTAACGCTCTTAATGGATTTAAGTCTAAGGTCCTCGTAAATAGGCCCGAAAGTGGTCACTCGCGCTTTTGTTCAATACTTTAAAAGAAGTCCTATAAATAAGTTTATTAACTTTTAAGTTATCCCGACTTCATTTGAGTGTATCTAATTCGTTTTAAGCCCGTTTTTCTTCATTAAACTCTTTAAATGAAGGTGAACATGTCTGATTTCATTATTTTAAAGTTCTGATTCGTGAAAATAAGTTTTGAGTGTCGTTTTATATTAAAAACAAGGGATAATTACCAAAATAAACCGGGCAACTAACTGGTTGGCGGTTTTCGCCCCGAAATCGAAAACTTCTGATATTAGACCAGGCAACTGGGCATCTCGACCCATACGATGACAAGTGTCCTCCAGTTGCCCAAAAAATACACAAGTTGCCCAAAAAATAGTCAGAAAAGTAACACTTGTCACTTGCAGATTTCAGTTGCCCAAAAAGTACAGGTTGTCCTGGTCTAATATCAGAAGTTTTCGATTTCAGAGCGGAAACCGCCAACCACTTGGTTGCTCGGTCTATTTTGGTAATTATCCCTAAAAACAAATAGTGGCTTACTAGTCACTCATAAGTTTTTTTCCATTAAAGTGAATGACTAAGTTGGGCAATAACTTTAGTATCCTTAAGTATTTGATTCAAAGAGTTATGAAATATTCCTTGCGGCATATTTATATTAAATAATAGAAGGTACAAACAAAGCTTTATGAAAAGGAAGTAATTTGTACACTCAATTTATTGATTGTCACACACACACCACAAGCAGATAAAGCACGGTGTAAGTTTTGTACAACTAATTGAAGAACAAAAAAGAATGTCCCAATAACTAATAGGAGTGTCCAAATCACTTCCCTTTATGAAAACATTTTTGTATTGAAGATGATTTTAAAGAAATGACTTTTTTTTTAGAGTAAATTACACGGATCGTCCCTGTGGTTTGTCCAAAATCACTGGTTTAGTCCCTCGAGTTTCAAAGTTGCGTGTATGGTCCCTCTGACAGCAAAAGAATAACACATATGGTCCCTATTGCTAACTGACGTTATATATTCCGTTAGCAAGTTTCAACGTTAGTCCATTAACCAAACAAGCGTTTGCAACGTTAGTCCTTTTCCTTAACGGCCGTTTGCAACGTTAGTCCTTTTTTGAAAAATATTCGAAAAATTTATAAAAATTTGAAAAAACTTATAAAAATTCGAAAAATTTATAAAAATTCAAAAAAATTTAAAAATTCAAAAAATTTATAAAAATTCAAAAAAATTTATAAAAATTCGAAAAATTTTTAAAAATTCGAAAAAAACTTATAAAAACTCGAAAATTTTCTAAAAATTCGAAAAAACTTATAAAAATTCGAAAAATTTTCAAAAATTCAAAAAATTATAAAAATTCGAAAAAATTTATAAGAATCCGAAAATTTTTTAAAAATTCGAAAAAAAAACTTTTAAAAATTCGAAAAAACTTATAAAAATTCGAAAATTTTCTAAAAATTCAAAAAATTATAAAAATTCGAAAAAATTTATAAAAATCTGAAATTTTTTTAAAAATTTGAAAAAACTATAAAAATCCGAAAAAACTTATAAAAATTCGAAAAATTTCTAAAAATTCGAAAAAACTTATAAAAATACAAAAAATTTATAAAAATTCAAAAAATTTTAAAAATTCCAAAAATTTATAAAAATTCGAAAAAATTTATAAAAATTCAAAAAATTTATAAAAATTCAAAAAATTTATAAAAATTTGAAAAAACTTATAAAAATCCGAAAAATTTATAAAAAATCAAAAAAATTTAAAAATTCAAAAAATTTATAAAAACTCGAAAAAATTTATAAAAATTCGAAAAAATTTTAAAAATTCGAAAAAACTTATAAAAATTCGAAAAATTTATAAAAATTCAAAAAATTTTAAAAATTCGAAAAAATTTATAAAAATCCGAAAATTTTTAAAAAATTCGAAAAAACTTATAAAAATTCAAAAAATTTATAAAAATTCAAAAAATCTTAAAATTCAAAAATGTATAAAATTTAAAAGAATTTATAAAAATTCAAAAAATTTATAAAAATTCGAAAAATTACCTCACACGTTTCCTCCCTTTTGGAAAAGATATGAATATCTCTAATTCCTAAACCAAGATATACGATATTCCATTTTAATTTCATACGCCTGTTTCAATGGATCATATAATAATTTATTTAACTCTTTTACATCTTCTAACCAAATAAAACCCTATCCCAACCCATGTGTATATCATTATTCCCTTGAAAGATACGTTCCTATCTCCTACCTAAAATAAGAAAAACGCGACCTTCCTTTTTACTCAATACGTTTTGACAAAGGTAGTCATATTTGTTTTCGAGTCCAAAGAAATGAAAGCAACCGTGCACCGCTTTTGGCCGATGGAAATACCGTTAGGGGACGTGTAAACGTAAAAGTTTTTTCTACATTTTTTGAATTTTTATAAATTTTTCGAATTTTTAAATTTTTTTGAATTTTTACACATTTTTTGAATTTTTTAAAAGTTTTTTCAGATTTTTAAAATTTTTTCGGATTTTTATATATTTTTTCGAATTTTTATAAGTTTTTTGAATTTTTATAAGTTTTTTCGAATTTTTAAAATTTTTTCTAATTTTTATAAATTTTTTGAATTTTTATATATTTTTTCGAATTTTTATAAATTTTTGGAATTTTTAAAATTTTTTGAATTTTTATAAATTTTTTGAATTTTTATAAGTTTTTTTGAATTTTTAAAATTTTTCCAAATTTTATAAATTTTTTGAATTTTTATAAATTTTTTTGAATTTTTATAAATTTTTGGAATTTTTAAATTTTTTTGAATTTTTATAAATTTTTTGAATTTTTATAAGTTTTTTCGAATTTTTAAAAAATTTTCGGATTTTTATAAATTTTTTCGAATTTTTAAAATTTTTTGAATTTTTAGAAATTTTTCGAATTTTTGTAAGTTTTTTCGAATTTTTAAAAAATTTTCAAATTTTTATAAATTTTTCGAATTTTTATAAATTTTTTCGAATTTTTATAAATTTTTTTGAATTTTTAAAATTTTTTGAATTTTTATAAATTTTTCGAATTTTTATAAGTTTTTTCGAATTTTTATAAGTTTTTCGAATTTTTATAAATTTTTCGAATATTTTTCAAAAAAGGACTAACGTTGAAACTTGCTAACGAAATATATAACGTCAGTTAGCGATAGGGACCATAGGTGTTATTCTTTTGCTGTCAGAGGGACCATACACGCAACTTTGAAACTCGAGGGACTAAACCAGTGATTTTGGACAAACCACAGGGACGATCCGTGTAATTTACTCTTTTTTATAACAGACATTTTGCATAAAGATCGAGTTCGTGCTCTTATATTAGTAAAAATAAACTAATTTTGTTGTTATTTGTACGACCTCCAATTTTGCCTTTAATTTTGTGACAAATTGTCCCAAAAAAATATATAGCTATACATGCTGTACTTCCACAAAATCAAAATCAAGATGTAAAGATGGGCAATTAAGGGTCCGTTTGATTTGTAGATGGGTTTAGAATTTGGATTTAGGGTCCGTTTGGTTTGTATATAGGTTTTGGATTATGATATTTAATGTAGAAGAGAGAAAATATTTAAAATTGTTTTATAATTTAAAATTTGATTTATAAATTATTTATATAAAAAGTGAGATGAGAGAGATAAAGGGAAAAAGAGGCGAGGTCTATTTTTTGTTATAAAACCTACCATACCACTGATCTTTAGCTCACTTCTTAATATTTAGGATTCAGTTCAAACCCAAGTTATACTAAACGGCTAAAAATGAAATGGGATCCATTTTTCTAACCTAAACCCAAGCAAACCCAACAAAGCAAACGGGCCTTTGAATTTGGATTTGAATTTAATGTAGATAGAGAAAAAAATATTAAAGTAAGTGGGAGCGAGAAAATATATTATTTAATAAGTAATAATTAATTTATATGCTAGTTAAAAATTATTAAAAAATATATAATTATTTTTTAACACAAAATAAATAAATAAATACAATAGGCAATTGGACCCACACAAATTCTACAAACCCCACCTAATTCATAAGTTTCGAAATAGTGGATATTTTAAATATTCTAATACTAATTTCAAATCCAAACTTCAAAGCAAACAAAAAGGATTTAAGGTGTTGTTTTGTATACAATTTAGGAGGTGGAATTGATTGACACTTGATTTTTGTTGTTTCGTAGTTATAAGTGGGGCTCAAGTAATGGAATGAGCCTTCAAATCCCAATTTTAGGCAACTTGGTGGGTTATGAAAAGTAGTCAAACTTTTAATTGGAACTTTTTTTATATATTTTGTCTATTCCATCTTTATTCTTTGTTTCTTTCTATTATTTATAGAGTAAACTGCAAAATACATCCCTGTGGTTTACACCTTTTGGCACATTACATCCCTGTCAGAAACTATTGGCAATATACATCCCCGTTAGGCAAACGTTTGCCACATTACATCCTAAGTTGGATGGGCGTTATCTTTCTCCGTTAAGTGTTTGCATCGTTAGTCCCTCTGTTAAAATGTTTGCACCGTTAGTCCTATGGGTTAAGTCTATTTGCACCGTTAGTCCTTCGTTACGTTTTCGTCCGGTTTTTTACGTTTTCGTCCGATTTTTTATGTTTTCGTCCGATTTTTTACGTTTTCGTCTGTTTTTTTACGTTTTTCCGTCAGATTTTTTTACGTTTTCGTCGTTTTTTAGTTTTGTGATTTTTTACGTTTTGTCCGATTTTTTCGTTTTCGTCATTTTTTACGTTTTCGTCGTTTTTTTACGTTTTCGTCGATTTTTTTACGTTTTCGTCATGTTTTTTTACGTTTTCGTCGTTTTTTTACGTTTTCGTCGATTTTTTACGTTTTCGTCGTGTTTTTTACGTTTTCGTCGTTTTTTTAGTTTTCGTCCGATTTTTTACGTTTTCGTCTGTTTTTTTACGTTTTCGTCTGATTTTTTACGTTTTCGTCCGATTTTTTTCGTTTTCGTCCATTTTTTTACATTTTCGTCTGTTTTTTTACGTTTTCGTTCGATTTTTTACGCTTTCGTCTGTTTTTTTTTTACGTTTTCGTCCAATTTTTTACGTTTTCGTCCGATTTTTTACGTTTTCGTCGTTGATTTTTTTCGTTTTTGTCCATTTTTTTTACGTTTTCGTCTGTTTTTTTTACGTTTTCGTCCGGTTTTTTACGTTTTCGTCCGTTTTTTTTTACGTTTTCGTCCGATTTTTTACGTTTTCTTCTGTTTTTTTACGTTTTCTTCTGATTTTTTACGTTTTAGTCCGATTTTTTACGTTTTCGTCTGTTTTTTTAAGTTTTCGTTCGATTTTTTATGTTTTCATCTGTTTTTTTACGTTTTCGTCCGATTTTTTACGTTTTCGTCCGATTTTTTACGTTTTCGTCTGTTTTTTTACGTTTTCGTCCGATTTTTTACGTTTTCGTCTAATTTTTACGTTTTCATCTGATTTTTTACGTTTTCATCTGTTTTATTACGTTTTCGTCCGACGGAGTTATAAGCTCCTAACGTAAAAAAACAGAACAAAACGTAAAAAAAATACACGAAAACGTAAAAAAATGGGACAAAAACGAAAAAAAATGGACGAAAACGTAAAAAAAGCGGACGAAAACGTAAAAACATGTATGAAAATGTAAAAAAATAGACGAAAACGTAAAAAAATGGACGAAAACGAAAAAAATCGGACGAAAACGTAAAAAATCGTACGAAAACGTAAAAAAATAGACGAAAATGTAAAAAATGGACGAAAACGTAAAAAAACAGACGAAAACGTAAAAAATCGGACGAAAACGTAAAAAATAGGACGAAAACATAAAAAACCGGACGGAAACGTAAAAAAACAGACGAAAACGTAAAAAAAAGGGACAAAAAACGAAAGAAATGGACGAAAACAAAAAAAATCGGACGAAAACGTAAAAAATCGGACGAAAACGTAAAAAAACAGACGAAAACGTAAAAAAATGGATGAAAACGAAAAACGTAAAAAAACAGACGAAAACGTAAAAAATAGGACGAAAACGTAAAAAAACAGACGAAAACGGAAAAAAATGGATGAAAACGAAAAAAATCGTACGAAAACGTAAAAAATCGGACGAAAACGTAAAAAAACAGACGAAAACGTAAAAAATTGGACGAAAACGAAAAACGTAAAAAAACAGACGAAAACGTAAAAAAATGGACGAAAACGAAAAAAATGTGACAAAAACGTAAAAAATTGGACGAAAACGTAAAAAAACAGACGAAAACGTAAAAAATCGGACGAAAACGTAAAAAACGGGACGAAAACGTAACGAAGGACTAACGGTGCAGATAGACTTAACCCATAGGACTAACGGTGCAAACATTTTAACAGAGGGACTAACGATGCAAACACTTAACGGAGAAAGATAACGCCCATCCAACTTAGGGATGTAATGTGGCAAACGTTTGCCTAACGGGGGATGTATATTGCCAATAGTTTCTGACAGGGATGTAATGTGCCAAAAGGTGTAAACCACAGGGATGTATTTTGCAGTTTACTCTTATTTATATAAACAAAATATTATAAATATAAATAATTAATTACTTTCTCTCTCTTTATTTAATTTCATCAAATCCTAATTCAAAAAACCAATCGAAAGCCAAATCTTAATCCTAAACTCATCTACGTACCAAATGGACCATAAAATTTGATTTCAAAAACCCATCGTAAAACCATCAACCAAACACATCCTAAATGGCTTTTAAAAGGTTGAGTCATACGAGTAGTTCACAAAAAATTTAGAAAAACATTTCAACTGTTGCTCCTCAACAAACTTGAACATAATATAACCAAAACAGTGATTTACTAACAATTGACTATTGATCGCTCAATATCTTCATACATCAAATCTCTCTTAAAGTAAGGTAGAATGATAAACTGTTCTCTAGTACTTCTGAAGAGTTTTAAGGGGAACTATTTCCTACATAAAAAGTAGGGATGTACTAACAAAACCGGGTCTACCCCGTGGGCCCCTACCTATTTTCACGGAATGTACAAGTCGACAAAGCAGACAGTACAAGCGGCTACAGCAACAAGTCAACACACCCTCTCTACATAGAGAGGGTGGTTATAACCTCAGCCAAAAAGTAATATAGTAACATGACACTCAAGTTAAAGGCATGGTAAATGTATTTTTCCTGAATTTTTTATTAATCACGGAGTAAGTTTGTTTGCCAACATTTTATAATACAAATGTATATCAATGGTTATTGGAAAAAAAAAAAAAAAAAAAAAAAAAACCCTCATAAATTAAAATAGGTAAAATAATGCTATATCGCGATATGTGTAACATTTTCATGCACAAACGAAAAACGTAATAACGGATACGAACATTTGATGCCTAAAAAAGGTTTGGACGCCAAAGTTCAAAGGTTTGATGCAAAAGAGGACAAAGGTTTGATGCAAAAGAGGACAAAAGCTTGATGAAAAACCAACCGAAATCATAATTATGTGCTTATGCATCAAAATTTCGTGTTTTTTGCATGGCATCAAATGATCGTATTTGTGGATTTCGGTTTTCATTTGTTTATCAAAATGTTGTCACGTGTTGTGAAGCTTTATTATTTTACCTATTTTACTTTAAGTTTGCGTACACAAGTAGTTGTATATTTCTAAACTCACCTTTTTTTAGATATATTTGAGCAACAAAACATATAAAAATACTTTTATATAGATACACGTTTGAAACTTATTAATGACATATAGGTACGTATTAGTTCTTTTGCAAAGATAAATATAAATAAGATGGTGATTTTAAAATAAAGATAAAGGATGTGGAAATTAATGAAAGTCTACAAAATTCAATGCATTGTGATATTTTGTGTATGAAAGAAAAAAATATATGTATCGTTGATGTGGCAATTCACGAAATCAAATAGGGTTCATGCACTGGAGATGCTCTTAGGTTGATGACTAGGAACTTTCGAGAATCCGATGTGGCAAGTAAGTGATGACATGATACCTTATAAATTCCCTACAAAACAGAAGATGGATCGATGTGAAAGACATGGAGTAATAGCAATGAAAAGAACCATATACTGACTACTACTATTAAAAGGTTTCCAACCTTTTTGTGGTTTCTCTTTTGTATTGATTATTGTTACATTTATCTTGAAATTTTACTTGGATGTCACATGTGTTCGTATAAGTTACTTGCGAATGTTTAATGAAATGTATAGTTTATATTAGTTTATTAGAACCTCATTGTTTAATGTTGCGTAACAACATTTGTAAATAAAAGTTGAACAAATTAAAATTACCAAAATCTACTCCTAATAAATCAAATTACTAAAAATAACACTATTTTTTCACTTTACGGATTTCTACATGGCGAGCAAATACATTTGCCCGCCAAACTAATTTGCTCATATTTCTCTTTGCTCGCCACTTTTATTTAACAGAAAGGTTTATTTAATAAAAAAATGACATGACAAGCAAAAAATGTTTGCGCGTATCTCTTTTGCTCGCTACTTTCACCAAAGCATACACTTTTGCATTTTCAAACCAAATCACGTTTTAAATGAATGAACCGTATGGTTGTGCTTATTTAATTGCATACCTTTATTTTGGTGCATACCAATGGATAAATCCTCACCTTCCATCCATTTTGATCTAATGGTATACATTAATCTAAGATTTAATATGCTTAACCTTAATACTCCCAACTATATAAAGCCTTTTCTTTTCTTTTCTTTTTTCATTCGCTTCATTTTTTTCACACACTTCGTGTGTGTGTTTTCTCTGCTCTCATTCCCTCCATTCATAACCAGTTATCCCCACCCACAATTACCATTCCGATCATCATCATCGTTCCGATCATCATCACCATCACCATTCCGATCACCATCACTGTTCCGATCATCATCTCATCATCTCCATCACTGTTCCGATCACCACTCCGATTACCATCACTGTTCCGATCGACAGTTACCGTGCCTTTCATCATCACCGTACCAGTCACCA
This sequence comes from Artemisia tridentata subsp. tridentata, assembly GCA_021014915.2. Lineage (NCBI taxonomy): Eukaryota > Viridiplantae > Streptophyta > Magnoliopsida > Asterales > Asteraceae > Artemisia > Artemisia tridentata. Next base: position 336,669,818 of record CP139506.1, read on the forward strand.
TCACCATCACTGTTCCGATCATTATCATCATTTTTATGGCTTCTTTTGATCTGAAATAAGCGTTTGTTTCAGAAGCAGATTTGATTGATATTGTTGCGGTTGATAATGTTGTTGAATCAGTTGTTAATTATGTGAATCAAGTTGTTAACATTTCTTCTTATCAAGTTGCACACCAAGTGTTTGATGAAATGTGTGAGTAAAAAATGTTTGATAATCTTGTTATCTGCTTCTGTAATTTTGCTTATTAATTAAGTTGTTAGTTGAATTTATGCTTTTAACTGCATTTGAATGCTATTTTTGTGTCTAATTGTTGTTTTGAATATGCCCTATAGCGTATGTGTATCACCAGTGATATTTGTGAAGTTGATGATTATAAGCTGGTTTAGTATCACCAGTGATATACGTTTAGTATCACCAGTGATAATTGTTAGTCTGTTTATTTATAAGTTGTTTATGTTAAGATGTTTAATTTGCTTATATAATTTTTTTGACATTTTGATGAGGATGAAAATATAAGTTTGTGGGGATAAGCTGTGAGTATAAGTTACTGATAAGTTGTTAATTATAGTGTAATATTGCTTATTATTTATAAGACATAATTCATATTTAAGGCGATGTTTAATTTGTGATGTTAGTTAAGAGCTTATCAAAAGCTTGACTCAGATAGTAATTAACTAGCTAACAGTGTTTTGAAGTCTTTTATGTGGTGCTCTATTTAAATGCTTGCAGAGCTACCGAAAAAGCTTATGGAGTTCTTGGCATTTTTCGTGTTTTTTCTGAGGTTAATGCTGAGTATATAATGAAGATCATTATTGGATTTTACACCAGGGTATTTAATTATGTACTTTTTATGTACAAGATGGTTTTTGTGCCTTTCACTGTAATAGACAAACACAGTAAATATTTTTGTTGATGGTATATGTGTAGTATCACTAGTGATATGTTTGATGTATGTGTAGTATCACCAGTGATATGCTTGATATATGTGTAGTATCACCAGTGATATGTTTAATATATGTGTAGTATCACCAGTGATATGTTTGATAATCTGTTTCTTATTGTTGTAATTACTGATAAGCTGTCTATGATATTGGACTTCTTTTGTAGACAACCTGAGAGAGCTAAAGTCAAAAGTTGAAACTGATTTGCCAAGTCTTCCACCCCGAAAATTTTGTGATATTGTTCAAGATTTTATGGGTATAAAGAATCCTCCTAAAGGAAATAAGAATGACCGTATTAAAGGGCTACCAAAAAAGCTTATGGAGTTCTTGGCATTTTTCGTGTTGTTTCTGAGTTTAATGCTGAGTATATAATGAAGATCATTATTGAATTTTACACCAAGGTATTTAGTTATGTACTTCTTATGTACAAGATGGTTTTTGTGCCTTTCACTGTAATAGACAAACACAATAAATGTTTTTGTTGATGGTATATGTGTAGTATCACTAGTGATATGTTTGATGTATGTGTAGTATCACCAGTGATATGCTTGATACATGTGTAGTATCACCAGTGATATGTTTGATAATCTGGTTCTTATTGTTGTAATTGCTGATAAGCTGTCTATGATATTGGACTTCTTTTGTAGACAACCTGAGAGAGCTAAAGTCAAAAGTTGAAATTGATTTGTCAAGTCTTCCACCCCGAAAAGTTTGTGATATTGTTCAAGATTTTATGGGTATAAAGAATCCTCCTAAAGGACATAAGAATGACCGTATTAAGGGTGGACGTGAGAAAGCCATTGAGAAAAGTAAGAACCAAAAGAAGGGTTGTAATATTTGTAGTTTAACTGATCATAATAGACATACTTGTTCAAACAAGGGAAAAGTTTCAAATCAATGGGGCGGCGTCGTAGTTGAAAGTGGAGGCGGCTTCTCAGCCGATGCAATTGAAGTATTAGTTTGTTGATTGATTGATTTTTTTACTGAATTGTTAGGTTTATTTAATAGCATTACTAATTTTATCTTGGACTTGTATATCGTTTGTGAAACTCTTATGTTTTTTTTCTTCTTCTTAATTGTTAGGTTTACTCAATAGTACTAATAAAATAAAGCTTAACAAGTAAACAAAAAAACCTATAAAAAATATAAAATTTCACAAGTGTTAATACAAATATCAGTAGTGATAATACAAATATCACTAGTGATAATACACATATCAGTTTAACTTCAAATATCACTGGTGATACTACAGGTATGACACTTTTCACTCACACATTTCATCAAACACTTGGTGTGCATCCATGTATACAAAGTTTTCTACTCAAAGCAACCTAGTTCACATTACCATATTAAACTAAATACCACTCAAAACTTTATCAAACAAATATTCACAAATCAAGATGGATTAAACAATTTCTCGCTATGGCCCATTTCTATGAGTTTGAATCTCTTGTGACAAATAACATGATTCAGTCAAACTAAATACCTACTATTGACTTCCAACTTGTCAACTATACACATTTATTTATAACCGAATAGATTAAAACATAACAACGCAACTGTTTTCATCAACTTGTTCTATTTACTTTTGTTCTTCAAAAATCGTCCTTTTCATTGGTTCATCAACCAGCACCTTCATTTTATTCCCAGATGCTTTCAGGGGCACCTTTGATATCACATGTGATATCACAGGTGATACCACCTATGATATCACATGTGTGTCAGCTTTCTTCTATTTGTTGAATCAATTGTGGTGATGGAGGAACTTGTGATATCACAGGTGTTTGAGCTTCTTCAATTTGTTTGTGGAGATGTTGTACTTTCTTCAACGACAATTGCACTTGTTGTTGATTCTTTTGTTTGATGATGCTGTTTTTTGCACAGGTCTCATTCAAGTCTGCATCAAAATATTTTCATAATTTTTGTTAGTGTACGAATAGTTCATTTGTTTTCAATATCATATGTCAAACAAATAACTATTTGTTATCACAATAGATATACTACATATCAACAATAATTTAACAGTTATATCACAGGTGATACACTACTAGTCAATATTATTTTCAAATACTGCAGTAAAACCTATTGAAACATGTACAATCTATCCATTAAACAGAAGCATCACAACATATCTTTTGTTCTGTTAAACCTAACTTTTAATCTCTCATATTATCGCATAAATCATGACAACATCACAAATTATCGAAAACACACTAATAATGATGGACAAACAGGAACATGTGATTGCTTCTCAACTTATGCATCCCTCTCTTAGGCATTTTGTCAAACACCTTCCATGCATCAAATTTTCATCACTTCACCCATCCCAAAATGATATCATACTAAACCTAATGCTACTCACAATTTAATACATAAATTAAAAGTATCAAAGTAATGATATGCAATTATTCATCATTGAATACCTAAACGAAACGAATAAGTTTCACAATCTAATACAAAATAAAGATTGATCATTAACCAATTAATTTATGGAAGGAAGCACTGTTGTGGTGAAGTAACAGTAGTGTCGCGGTGGTGTTGTGGTGGAGTAACAATGGTGTCACAAGTGATATACTACCAATAAGCAATCATTGCAACTATTGTATCACAGGTGATATACTACCAACTAATAGTAGAGTCAAATACCACTATTAAACATATCGAAGCATGCCCAATCTACTGAAAGTATAAATACACATTCTACTAAATGTGTATGTATCACAGGTGATATAACATAGAATCTAAATGTCAAATCAAGTACGCCGCATACATTCAGGTTATTATCACAATTAATTCTTTCTAAAGGAGACATGCTTATATTTACAATATACCTTTACTTTTATCAATATCTGGAGATAGTTTCAAAAATGCGCTTATCGACAGAACTGTATTTACAATTTTTTTTAGATAGCAACACATTGTATGCAATTTTAATGTGTAAAGCTTTATTAACATAAACTAACCGTTTTAAAGCTTCCATCGTGTCCAGATGCGCATAAATATCAGCTTCTACATTTTTTTTAAAAAGCAAACATTTAATCTCTCATGAAACTAAAATGTATACACTCACTAAAACTCACATAAGATATACTATTTATCAGTACAAGTGCTCAATATCACGGAGGATATACTACCAAAAACTGAATAAAACCACTACATATGTTCATCATCACAAATGTTATACTACGAAAAACATAATAAGTTTACTACAACTGTTTTATCACTGGTGATATACTACCAAAAACTGAAGAAAATCATAACATTAATCACTGGTGATATACTACCAAAAATCTAAGAAAACCACTACAACTATTCATCATCAGAGACGTTTTTATCACCAGTGATATTCTACAAAAAACTGAAGAAAATAACAACATTCATCAGATCATCATAACAATCTCTCAATAAAGTTATAAAATCAACAAAAACTATATAATCTAAATAGATAATATCTTATAAAAGTCGAATAAGTTCATATTCATCACATGCATCACAATATCACATCAAAAATCAACAAAAAATACACAAAAATCTTCATAAGTAGCAATAATATTCATAAATAAGTACAAAATTACTAGAGATACTAATAAAACAACTAAATAATTAGTCGGAAGCATCGTACCTTCATCTCGAGATTCAGTAGGTTCATTTTGAACCGGTTTTTTTGTGGATCTGCTTGTGCACTCGATGATTCTTCCATTTTTGTGTTTTATTGGTAATTTGAACGGTTAAAATCGGTTGATTTTGAGTTTTTGTTGCAGTTTTTAATGGAGGTTAGAGAGAGAAAGTGATTTTTTTTATACAGATTTTTGTTTAAAGTGATAGGTGTAGGGGTGGAGTTGGTGGGGTAAGTTTGGTGAATTGGCAGAAATGGTTCCTCCGTGTTTTTTATTCTCAAATCATGTCTTTTTGATCCAACGGCTGAAAAACATCCATTGGTATGTATCAGATATTGAGTTTGTAAAATAAAACGACTCACCGTATGGTGTGCTTCTTTTATTGCTTGCCACTTACAATGGATGAAGAGCAAAATGGACGGAGAGCAAATTATTTGCTTGCCACTTGCTTATTTCGTACAATGGATAGAGAGCAAATGGATGATGGAGAGCAAAGTATTTTGTCGCCATGTCACTAGAAAAATGGTTTGGCGAGCAAATAAAACGACGAGCAAACTTGTTTTGCTCGCGGTCGTATTTTGTAACACAAATTTTTAGGGTAAAGATTGATGATATGATTTACTCGAATTTTCACTAAAAGTTGCCTTATCAACAAATGCGTCTCATAAAGAAATCTCAGTAGTCAAAGTTTTGCAACAAAGAACTATAGTTGCGTTTAGTTGCTGAAAAATATATTCTCCTTTTATCATTTTTGAGAATGGAAGGGTTTTATTCTCTAGGTGAAGTTAAAAACATAAAGACCTGCTTAGAAGTTGTTACATTTTTCATTTTCTAGTGAAGAGAAAAGTAGAGAAGGGTATAATGAACTTTTCAAAACTTTAGTTAAAATTTGAGAAATTAGATTTTCATTATTTTAGAAAAAATTCTCAAAAATTTGTAACTAAACGAGTTTTTTTGTTTTTTTCATTAAAAATGTGGTATTTCTTACCAAGTAAAGACACCCTAAATGTTTATATATAATTATCTTGATGTAACGATGTGTAGTTGTGTAAGTAAGAATTATTGAATTGATATACTTCGTCCGTCCCAAAATAATTGTCCTCCGACAAAAAGATCATTACTGTTTTCTCTCTCTTACTCTTTACACAATGTCAATTTTAGCCTTAACTAATTAATTATTGTTTTTTTTAAAGCAGTTTTTTTTTTTTTTTTTTTTTTTTTTTTTTTAATAATAATATCAAGTAAGCGTAATATTATAATCTATATTATTATTTTTTTATCTATTTTTAGTAAGGGTAATATTATAATCTATATCAAGTAAGGGTAATATTATAATCTATACGGAGTATTAAAATTTTATTATCTATATCAAGCAAGTAAGGGTAATATTATAATCTATATATCAAGTAAGGGTAATATTATAATCTATATTAATTTTTTTTATCAAGTAAGGGTAATATTATAATAATGGTTTTGTTAAACACAACCTTATGGATTGTTGTGTGTAAGCATTCTAAATTTTTGAAAATGACAATTAATGAACTCATATAGTCCATAATTATATAGTTTTAATCATTATATAAGAGCTAAGTTTTTTTTTGAAAGGCAAAATTCATTAAAAACAAACCAAGACGGCCATCTCCAAGTTAGAGAAGGACCGTCACAACAAACATTACATCAACGAGAAAGAAAAATTACACCAATTTCTCCAATCGATCTTACCGACTTTATGTCTACTCCTATACCAGAGATACCCCATAGATTTGACATCCGAAACCATGTGAACGACGTTTGAATCCGCCCCGTTAAAAACCTTTTCATTCCTCGCCTTCAAAATTCTCCAACACGCAATAATGATGATTCCATATACTATATCTTTCTTTTTCTCGGACTCGACTAATTGATCGATGATCTGCAGCACATCTATGACTGAAAACACAAAGAATCGAGGAATGTTGCACCAAGTCGCGATCGCATTCCACATTCCACACGCAATCCTGCAGCCCGAAAACAAATGATCTACCGTTTCATCGGTTTCTCCACAAAACACACATAATCCATCCCCCACATTAATGTTTCGTATTATGAGGGCGCTTTTTGTAGGAAGTCTATCCAACCTCGCCCTCCACATAAAAATGTTACATTTATTCGGGATCCACTTACACCAATTAAAAACCATATTACCTTCGCTTGAATCATTGCTTTTTAACCATTTTTGAGCTTCCTTAACAGAATAGCCATCATTTGAACCTTGACTCCAAGCCCATGAATCCTCACGTCTGGTTAAATGTACGTCCGAGACCAATCTATGACATTGAATTACCTCTTCCACTTCATTACTAGTAGTCGGGTACTTCTTCCATCTCCATTGAATCGAGCAATGAAGATTATGAACACAAAATCTCTCCGCCACCGTGCACCATTTCTGATCCGCAAGGCGAAACAGCGTAGGAAACTTCGTCTTCAATGGTTCGGTCGTAAGCCAAGGATCTATCCAGAATTTTATGCTCGTACCATCACCCACTAGCCCTCGGATCATATTAGTGAACCCGATACCGTGCACCTTCAAGCGATAACCCACTTTCACCAATCTAGACCACGTACCCGGAAAACGACTATTACATTGAAAAGTATCCCATCTTCTATTCGAGCCATGCACCGCGTCAACGACCTTCTTCCAAAGCGCCTCTTTTTCTATCCGATACCTCCATAACCATTTCAATAACACGCATTATTGCTTTCTTCTAATTTGGAAAGGCCCAATCCTCCGTCTTTTGTAGTTTTCGTGACTTTATCCCAAGCAACCCAATGAATTTTGTTCTTTTCGTCACACCCTCCCCATAGGAATCGTTTAACAATAGACTCGAGATTATTAATAACCGTGACCGGAGCTTTATATAATGAAAAATAATAGGAGGGGAGGCTTTCAAGAACCGACTTTATAAGAATAACCCGACCGGCAATGGATAAAACACTTGCCTTCCAAGATGATAATCGCTTTTTGAACACCTCAACTATCGAATCCCAATTACTAATCCGGTTCATATTTGCGCCCACAAGAATTCCCAAATACTTAAATGGAAACGACCTCGGTCTACAACCCAACCCGTTTGCAAATATTTCGACCTCCTCCTCACTCTTCCCAATCCCGAATAGACTCGACTTGTGCAAGTTAATACGAAGCCCCGAGCACAAATGGAATATACGTAAGATTCTCTTTAAAGCTTTGAAATTGAATTGCGACCATTCACCCATTACCATCGCATCATCGGCATAAAGAAGATGAGATATAATAGGTCCACCGATATTAAATCGCACTCCATTGAACATACCATGATCACAAGCCATCCGAATCATAGAAGAAAGGCCCTCCATAACTATAAAAAATAAAAAGGGCGAAATAGGATCACCTTGTCGTATACCTTTGCCACAATCGAACTCGAAAGTAGGAGAGCCATTCACAAGAATAAAAGAACGAGCCGAAGATAAAACCCCCTTGATCCAATTACACCATCTTCCCGGGAAATTCATTTGCCTCATGATCGAAATCAAGAATTCACAATTCATATTATCATAAGCTTTCTTGAAGTCGATTTTAAACAAAAATAATTCTTTCCCCATCCTTTTCGCCCACGAGGAAATTTCATTAATAATTAAAGGCCCGTCAAGAATGTATCTCCCCGAAAGAAACGCCGATTGTGTTTCATGAATGATACTACCCATCACCTTTTTGATTCGGTTAGCAAGAACCTTGGAAATTACTTTACTAATAACCCCAATTAGAGTAATCGGCCGATATTCATTCAAACCAACCGGATCTTTGACTTTTGGGATCAATGTTATAAAGGATGAACCCACCCCCCGATTTATTGTACCAGTATCAAAAAAATTCTGCATAATGCTGACAAAATCATCAGCGAGCATCGACCAAAACCTTTTCACGAACCGAAAATTAAAGCCATCAGGTCCCGGGGCCTTGTCACCCCCACAATCAAAAACAGCATCTTTAATTTCCTTCTCTGTAAATGGAACCACAAGCTCTTCAGCATCCAACTCGGTCAATCGCTTAATTCCATAACACTCCAACGTCGGCCGATTAGGAATCTCTTCAACAAATCGTTGTTTAAAAAAACTAAAAACTTCTCTTTTCACTTGAGAAGGCTTAAATACCCACTTGCCATCAACATTCAACCCCGGGATACTATTTGAAACCCTCCTCTTATTGACAATACCATGAAAAAAACTTGTGTTTTCATCCCCTTCCCGAGCCACCGAACACGAGATCTTTGCCGAATATCTTTCTTTTTAATTTCTTCCAACTCTCTGAGTCGTTTCTTTGCTTCGACATATACCCACATCTCAGCTTCGGTCAAATCCCTCTCATCAATATACTCGTCCAAATCAAACAATTCAGCTTTTAAATTGGACTCCTCTTCACAGTCTTCTGCCGACCACTTCTTTTGCCACTCGATAATATGATGTTTGATCCTCTTAAACTTGTGCATTAATATAACATCTGGCGGCCCATTTTCATCAAAATCCGACAAAGCTTTTGAGACCACTTCATGTATATCTTCCCTAGATAACCAAGAATTGAAGAACCTAAACGGCTTAGGCCCGAAATTCCTCGCTTCAACTTTCAGCACTAACGGGCAATGATCCGATTCCTCCCTAGCTAGAGCTCGGTACTCCGCGTTGGTCCATTCATTCAAAAAATTCCATGAAACAAAAATACGATCGATGCGGCTACATTTATTCCCGGACACAAAGGTAAACTTCCTACCTCTTAGAATATACTCATGCCATTCCACCTTATCAATAAAGTCGTTAAACTCGTTGGAAACTTGAGAATTAAACTTAGAATTCCTTCGCTCTAACCGATCTCTCACACAATTAAAATCGCCGCCAACAACCCAAAAACTTTGATTACGAGAGATAATACCTTCAAGCTCAGCCCAAAGAACACGCTTATCCCTCAGCTTTTGAGGAGCATAAACATTAACCCCACCGAGATCGCCTTCCCATCATCTTTCAAAATACCATGAATACATAAGAAAAATCTATGCTTCTCAACTCTAGACACAGAAAACCTCTTTGGATCCCATAAAGACAAGAGACCTCCTGATCGACCAGCAGCGCCAACCCAATCAAATTCAAAACACCCTTTTCCCCAAAACCTCCCCAAGTCCAATCCTTCTAGAGACGCGAATTGCGTTTCTTGAAGCATTATAAAGCCAATTTCGTTAGCATGCCTTAGTTTACGAATCCAAGTGCCTTTCTCCTCACTTCCCAACCCACGAATATTCACAGACAAAAAATTCATTGATCAACTACTTGAAAACCCTCATTATCGATTACCTTAATGAGATCTCCTTCAAAATTGTCGATATTATGAACTCCCAACTTCTTCGCCATTTGCATTGTATCGGCCACTTCTTCATGCACAACATCATTCAACCTTTCCATCGCTGATAAACCTTCAACATTCATATTAGCCTCCACCGTTTGAGTATCAAGGGTCTCCTCACAATGTAGCCCGCGATTTAAGTCTGGTGTAACAAATTCTTGTGGGCTATCAACATTAACATTTTCTTCATTATTAACCAAAGAGCTCCCATTTACATTTACATTAAATATAAAACGATCCAAGTCGAATGATCACCACTATCTCGTTGTCTCTTTTTCGGTCGCTCATTACCCACCGGAGACACAGACTTGCTTCTCAACCCTTTCTTCCTAGAGAACCCCTTTCTTTTCTTATGCTCCAATTTTTTGAAACCTTCCTGTAAGTGATGGGAGAACACCTCGGAAGTTTGATTAACTCTACCTTGAAAGTCACCGACATCTGCAGATTCTTGGCCATTATCGACATTTTGAACCATACCACCTCTATCATCCTCCTCCATATTGTTAATATCACCCTGAACACCAACACTCTCATCAGAAGTCAGACGCACCTCCTCCTCACCGTCCTCCTCGAAATTCACCAAGCAATCCGGAATCCAGTCACCCGTTTCCTCCTCTACCAAAACATCAATGACATTCGTTTTCCACTTCAAGATTAACTTTTGATTGACTCTATCCACTGATGATCGAAGGACTCCCGCACAAGCAAACGAGAGATCCCCGTCATCCTCTGTAAACTGAGCCATCTGAATAACCGTTCCAAATTTCGAAGCAATGTCGTCGAAAACCTGAGCACAAGATAAGCTCAAAGGGACACCACGGACTTTAAGCCATGCAATCCTTTCAAAGTTAATCAACTGCCCCTTCCATTCTTCTACAAAATCAAAAAGATTCTCCCATGCACTTTTCTTCATGATAAACTCATTTTTTTTGACACTATTATCGAATATCAAAAGCACAACCAAACCGCCCACATACTTGACCTCCATAAAACTATCACAAAAACTCTTCAAATACCTCCGGAGACTTGTCAAAATACCGAAATCCTTCACCCGAACAACGAGTCCACATTCATGCCAATTACCGAAAGCTTGAACATCAGCCTCCACGTTGATTTCCATCGCACCATTGTTTGGCTCCTTGTTGAGAAGAGAGTCCCTGAAAGATTTCCCTCCGTTCACAGTAACATTCATAGGAATCGCTGAATTCTCGATCACTTCCTCCCTATCCTTATCTTGGACCTCCTTACCCTTAGCCGGCTGCCACACAGGCTCCTCCTTCCTTGGAATATGTTTCCCATCAACGAATCTAGCCGGTACAATGAAAAGTTTGTAACTCCCGATCCAAACATCTTTCAATAAACCTTCCAAGTCGGCCACGTTCCTTGCATTCGAGAAAGAAACAAAGCCAAATCTTTTCCCGAGCCGATCATATTTCCTCGCAATATACGTGCCTTGAATGTCTCCAAAACCCTTCAAAACCCTAATCAAATCCGATGATGAACACCTTTCCGGGAGATTCGAAACGAAGAACTTAACCCCTAGATCCCTTTCCTTTGCAGCCTCCTGATATCTATTGCCTCTTCCTTTCTTGAATGGAACGTCGTACCATGTATCCTCCTTGAACCGATCGCGTCCCGACATTTTCGGAAGAAAACCCTAATCGCCAACGTTACAATATTAGTTATCAATACTTTCATAATTATAAGAGCTAAGTGATGTTAACTATGAAATGTTTAGTGTCCATTAAATGTTAATTATGCATTTATAGAATGCTTGTGTTTAACAAAACCCAATAAGATAAATAGTTCACAAAGAAGGAAAATCTATATTAATTTTTTTTGTCTATCATACCTTTTGGTTACTATTTGTTTCAAATCTTTTTGATAATTGATAAACAGGATTTATTAACCTTTAAATGTAAGTGGAATACGTATAGACGGTATGTCTTTACGAGCATACCGAACGTTCCAAATTTCCATCTCAAGTAGCACAACACTCCCTCCTATATGTTCTACATACTTCTGCTGTTCTGGTTGCATCATCTGCACTTAAGATCAAAAGACTGTTTTAAAAAAACGAAGGTATGATTACCTCTTTCACATTGATATCCTCGACTTTATCAATTTCCTATATTATCTTAGCTTTGAACCATAATTTCCTGACATTTTTCATGCTTACCTTTTCAACGGTTTTTGTTATGTGCAAATTGAACTCATTACTGAGTTATCTTTGTTTATGTTTATAACATTTCATGGAAGTTTATTTGGTTTTGGTAAACATAATTATTTTTTATGGCTAGGTTATCATCAATTGCTGTAGTTATGGTTAATTATAGACTGTTTAGCAAAATCCTAAATACATATTTGTTTTCATGTAATCTTATGAAGTATTACTAGTATGTCTTTATCTGAATTGAAGTTACTGTGGTAGGATATTCTTTTGTTGCACATTAAAACCAAGTAGCTAGTTGATTATCGAAAGGAAAACTGAATGATCTTTAATTTTACTCTTATTCTTATGTTTACATCATTTGAAGTTTTATTGATTGATTCTTGACTTTCTTATGCTCTAGGGGTTTTGTTTTGATTTTTGAAATTCTTCAATGTGTAATAACAATCAAAAATTGTTATGAAACTTTTAGGCATTTAGATTTTTTTTTTCTTTCTATGAATTAACATTTTAGTCTACTTCATATATTTGTTACATGACAATGAATCTATTTCAATTGAATATGTGAAGATACTGATAACTAGTATTATACTCCGTATATAAATGCATATGTAAATGACTTGGCGTTACCTTTTTGTTTTTCCTTGTAAAGTGATGAGGCCATCTACATCAAATTTAGAGCACCAGAAAAGGAATTGGCTGGACCTTCCATCTGATGTAACATCCAATATACTCTTAAGAATTGGTATGATTGACATACTTGAGAATGCCCAGAAAGTGTGCACCGTTTAGCGTAAAATCTGCAAGGACCCTGCTATGTGGAGGGTCATAAATATGAAAGATTTACTGAAATGTGGCTTCTTCTACTTATTTGAGAAGCGCTTTAAGCATGTTATTGATAGAAGTCAAGGCCAGTTGGTTGATTTCACTTTCGTGTATGATGACAATGACGCACTTCTTCAATATGTTGCTGATAGGTATGTGGCTCTGATAACAACATATGATCTTCTGCATTCCTTCTAGTTCTCTATCCGTCACATGGCTTTGAACTTAGTTAAGCTCTTCTCATTTTGTGGTTACATATACTCACATTTAAGATCTTTTTAGAATCACGGTTGAAATAATGTTAATTTTCTTTTTTTTTTTTTACTAAAAGGCATTTTAATCAATATTTTGGAAAATATCATAATGCTATACAAAAAGGCATTTTTATTATTGATTCTCACTTGCTTCAGTTTTTTACTTTGTACTTTGTTTTCAAAGCACAGGTATTTTAAACATATATAGAAGCTTAAGTGACTTTAAAGTTTCAAAATTCATGTATCTAATGTACATTATTGTATGTAACTTGAAACCATAGAGATGATTATGTATTATATATTTAGTGACTCTATACAATATTCTTATGGTTGGATAGTTGAAATGATGGACTAATGTTTGTGATTACAAATGAAATTGACAAATGCTTGTGATTACAAACAAAATATCAACTTCATGTTAATAGGTGAAACTTCGGTATTCAGTTTTCGAATAAATAGGTTTGATGTTAATTATGATTACAAAATGATAATAGGAAAAAAAAAAAAAAAAAAGAAAAACTTTGTGATGAAAAACAATTCAGCATAGTATTTTTTTAATGTATTTTATATCTTTTTTTCTCTTAGCTAATTTTATTTTGTAACTCGGCCTTCAGTAGAAAATTAAAACTCTAACGGACCTTAGTACGTAACAAGACTGAATCTGATATATTCAATTATAATGCCGGGATCAAAATGTGAATATCTGATGGCTTTGTATTGGATTTTATGCTCAGATCTCCAATAGCGCAACATGCCCCCAATAATTGATTTTAACTTGTAATTTCTTTTATCATATATGTTACAGATCAAGTGTGCTTAGATATCTCAAGGTCACATGTCCATTAACTCTAACAATTATGAGTTCCAAATTGTTAGAGGCTTGACTGAATCTTTGATGAAATTTCCATTGTTGGAGGAACTCAGTTTTGACAGAGTAACAGTAAAGAAAGAAACTATTGAAACTGTCTGTCGTCATTGCCCAAAGCTAAAAACACTTGAAGTGAACCAAAAAGCATGTAGGTTATGTGTTGGAGAAGCTAATGAGGAGTCTATAACGTGTTATAATGAGATTGCTATTGCTATCGGGGGAAGCTTACATGAGTTAAAGCACCTTGAACTCATTGGAAACAGGATGTCGAATATTGGGTTGCAGGTGATTCTCGATGGTTGTCACCTTGAAACACTTGACTTGCGTGAGTGCTTCTATATTGATCTTGAGGGAAATTCTGTAACCAGATGCTTAAAACAGATTAATCAACAAGAATCTAATTAGGGTTCATAAAAAAAAGGTGATGTGGCTTGTAACTTGTCCACCCTGTCCCAACCGGCTGGGAGGGTCAAAAAATGCACACAAAAGGGCCAAAAAGTGAGTTTAGTAGTGATAGTTGCAAAAAAATTAGTTTGATACATATAGTAGGAAATGGTGACAACTATGATACATTTTGGTGCAATTAGCCCTATTATAAACATACAAGTTATGTTTACATATGACATCTTATTCATAAGATAATTTAGGTGATGTTTGTTTCATGGGTTTAGCCATTGTGGAATGGTATTGACACCCAGGATGCGGTTTAAATAATTGTATAAAAAATGCCATTTGCTTGTTGCAACACTTTATGCATTATTTTGCAACCTTGATCTTCGTCATACAATTTCAAAGTATCATAATCGTTCATTCATTTTCTCGCAGTTGGCACTTAAAAAATTTGTTTAAAATGCTATTGTCATATATTAAATCATAAAGACCCTCGATGGCTAGCATTTTTGAACAAGGAGGAAATGTTCGGCTTTTTCGATGGAAGGACTCTCCTATGTCGGTCAGATTACAACTAATATGTCTTATTGTTAGTCCTGCTGTAGCATACATGTATAGGTGACAATTGCAACCCATTTATGTGGATATGGGTCAATTCGGGTTATAACGGATATAATTTAAACGAAATATGTATATATTGAACGAAAATGGATTAAGTGGTGTCACGTAATAATCTCACCCTGATGATACAAACAATAGAAGTTATTAAAGTTTACGATACACACAATAGAAGTTATTAAAAGTGTGTATGTAGAATAGGAAAAAAAAAAAAGAAATAGTTCCATACACACAAAAGAAAATAGTGGTTGGTTTCATTTAAAAAGATTATCCCATATATAATAGCCACAAGGAATCCTGATTCAATACTGAATACTAAAAACCATGAGAAAATTAGAGAGGCAAAAATAATAGAGGGTTACTAACCCTATAATGAGTTTCTTGATTTGAAGCAAAAGTTCAGAGGTAAGCCCAGGTGTGTATTCACTAAAACTGCGTATTTGAAAAGAAGGTTGTACCTGTTAACTATTTTTGGAAGAATGGACAGAAAGGTGGAACTTGTAAGCAAATAAGCACTTTAAGTCATAAAATGATTGAAATAAGAAATTGGCACTTCGCTATGAACAGGGAGTGATGTAACGAGGTTGAATGTTAGCAAGTGTAAATATGATGGAGATCCAAAAATATTATACCACAGTAGCACTACGTGTGAAGGCTAGGGAAAAAAAGATCCTTCAAAATGAAAGACAAATATAGACCATGACAGATTAATAGCTGCACATAAGAATAATTAATACCGTATTGCCAACTTTGTAATAATTAATACCGTCTATTCCTTCAGCAACATTCGAATAGCAATATTATATCCAACAAATGGTTTAAATGCTCAACAAGGATCAAAACTTGTGTCTAGTGTAGTAGTGTGAATGAGCATGTCCCAGTAGCATAAACTACTCGGTCCCTAAGAACCAATAATGCAAGAAAAGAACAATAATTGATGCGTACCAACACTTCTGATTACAAGTAATTTTCTAAATCATCTATATTAATTATGGTACCATAAGCTGTAACAGTATAAGGATCAAGGTCTATAGAATCAAGATTTCCATTCTATGTTTTGAAGGAACATTATTTATTTTATTTTATTTAGAAAGACAACTATCTCACAATAAATCAATCACACATGTCCTAAGCAGGACTTGAACCCACAACCATTTGGTTGGGGAACATTCTCACACGTGGGGTACCATTGGGACACAAGCCCTTTGGTTTTGAAGGAACATTATTCTTTAAGTGAGGCTTACAGAATCAAGAGCCTTTTGACTGGGGTGAGTTTGGATAATCATTTTTTTCTTTTTATTATCATTGGCTTATGAATCGCACCCGTAGTAATTATATAGTTTCTAATTAGTTTCTCGTCAAATGACATCACAGTATTTCTCTAAGTTTTGGTCTCAAATTTATATCAGAAAAAAGAACTCAAAGTTATGGAGAGGTGATGCCAAAAAACTGGAACATATACAAATTATCTAGCACGATAGATTACACTAGATATAAATGTCAAGATGAGGTGGTACTTTCTACTCATCTAATTATGAATGGGTCAATTTGGGATTTTTTTTCTATCACTAACCGGGTGAAAATCTCCTTAGGTGTTTTACAAAAAAAAATCATGCAGAAGTGTTTGAGAAAATCAACCATTTGGACTCTCTAGACAACTGCTCGACCAGCTCATTTCCCACATCTAGCATTTAGTTAAGTTTTAATATTTTCTACATGGCCATCGTTGTTGAACGTTAACACTTTAGTGCATTACTCGTAACCAAAAATTTGACATGACAAGAACATAAAATATGTAACTGATTTTATGGGCAACATAATAGCTAAACTAAGTTTTAGACATGCTTCCCTAGATGAGATTTCAATCGTCTATATGCGATTCGAAATATGTTTTCATTTAGTGTCATGTTCAGGGGACTTATGCACTTAATATAAATTTGAAAAGCCCATAAACCCACTTTTTTCGGATTACGAGCTTAGCAAATTTAAGTTCATAAGCTCAATAGAATAATAAGCTTATAAGCCGATGTGGGATTTTGTTTAAGCTTATGTGGTGGGCTTATGTGATTTCGCCATTTATTTCATAAGCTCATTTTTTCGGCTTATTTTGAAACTTTTCAGCTTATATAAGCTTATCATAATAATAAGCTTATATAAGCCGGAAAATTTTGAATACATCACTTTTTGGCTTATATAAGCTTATCACGCTGAAAAGTTTCAAAATAAGCATGGAAAAATGAGATTACGAAATATAAGCCGAAATCACATAAGCACATTATATAAGCCTAAACAAACGCCCCTTTATAGCTTATGTAAAAGCTCATATGCCTCCTATAAACGGGTAAACGGATGAGGTTTTCCCTATTCCGGTTTTAAGGAGGGTTAGCCTTTTTGACTTAGATGTACACGGCCTCACTGGGTTAATCCCGGGACCGTTTTCGCGAGAAACCAATGGTTGTTTCATATGCACCTTACTGCTAGGCCATTTGGCGAGAAACCAATGGTTGTTTCATATGCCCCCTAGTGTTATTCCACAAACACTTGGGTAGAATTCTTTGATGATTGATATCAATAAAGAGTTTAACGTTGAAAATTACATTTGTATGTTTTAAATTGTTCATTCATATAAACTGGTAAGTGGTAAACTAATATCTTAGACACATAACTCCGTTGTTTAACTTCAAAATAGTTAAACAACTTAGTAAGTGGGAACAACATTTGACTGCCATGAAATCTTTACTTGTGTTCTCCTCCGGTGGGTCGGTTTCCCATTTACAAGTGCTTTCCACTTTCCGAAAATCCAACCTCATCCTCATCCTCACATCCCATTATGTTATCCTATTAGCTTGTTTTTTAATAAATTATTGTGTGTTTTTTTTTTTTTTTTTTTTTTTTTTTTTTTTTTTTTTTTTTTCATGATGTATAGCAATTAGTTGGAAAGTAATTACTAATCTTATTATTAATTTTTCCATAACTCTAAAGTATAATCAATTGTCAAAATCGTCAAACTAATTATAAGATTAAAAGATAACATTAAAAGGAAGAAGACATTAGGGGAGTTCACAATCTTAGAAATTAAACACTTTCAAATAGCTGAGCAATATGCAGCAAATTAAGGCTATTAAAGTGGCCAAAGATCACACTCCAATAAAACAATGTCCAACTAGCAACTTAATAAATATGGAGTCAATATGCATCATTATCAATATTCAAAATCATCATTACATATACTTAAAGTTTGAAAAGCTGAATATATGAAAAAAGTTCACTGCAACTTGTTTAATTTAATGTTTCTGCAACTGATTCCTCCAAAACACAAAAAATCCTAAACCTTTATCCGCATATATACTTCCATCGTCACTGAAGGATTCACTTACCTTTGACTGTTTCCTTTTCTTGTTTCTTGGATTTTGAATAAAAGATGGAAAAAATGTGTTATACAATTGTACATATATTTTTCTAATAAAAAATAATAAACAAATATAGTGTACCTTGTATTTTTAATGAAAGTGATCTTTTGTTTCGATCCATCACGAGGTAATGCTGTCAACAATGTAGACAAGTCACTGAAGTTCAACTTGGCATTGGAAGAGGATGATGCCATCACAAAATTGATATTAGTCACTTGATCTTCTTGTTCAAGTAGCTTTTCATATGTATACTGTGACAAAAATAATAAGATAATTTAATGGACAAAAAAACCAGTTAATTAGGGCCAAGAAATAGAATCGGAGCCATGTTGAAACTCAAAGCAAGAAAAAGAAACGTACATGTGCTACTTACCTCGACAACACTCTCCCATTCTTCAAATTCATGTAAAGAAAAGTCTATTTTTAGAGTAAGAGATTGAGGACGGCAACACCAAAGTAGACTATCCACAGCACATTCATAAAAGCAATTATATCTAAAGTATTCCGTCTCAAGCTCAACGTGCTCGAATTCTTGAGGCTGCCACTGAATCACCTCCGATTTAATAAATTTTCTGCAACCCTACAAGACAATCGGTAATTAACTTTGCATTAGGATTATTTTACAAAAATAGACCATGGATCAAAGTGATTTTCTTTTTCTAGCCCGTACCCCTGGCAACTGGGCAACTCGCCCCATATGATGACACGTGTCCCCAGTTGCCCAAAAAATGTCGATTGTTGCCCAAAAAAATACACAAGTTGCCCAAAAAATACACTTTCAGATTTCAGTTGCCCAAAAAAGTGTAGGTTGCCCTTGACAAAAAAAATATTTTCCGATCTCGGGGTAGATAAGGAAAAACACTTGGTTGCTTGGGCTATTTTTGTAATTATCCCTTATTTTATTTCATTGCTTGAAATTATGTACAAAACGATAAATGACGAATCGAACGTGGGTCTATACAATACCACGTTAATATGCAACTTCAACTCTTTGAATCCTAATTTCTTGTCCAAAAATTGCCTCAACATCTCGAACCAGTTATCATCAACAAAGTCTTCGCGGTCCCATTCCATACATGGTTTTGAAGGGATTGAAAAACTTCCCATAGGAGAGTGAAAATGTAATTTGTCTGTGAAACCAAACAAAAGCAAATTGGGGGCATTGAGATCAATTTTTCCCAGATCACACGCTGAGTTTAGCATAAACGTCCTTAGGGAATGACTTGAGAGTGTGAGCCTCTTGCATTTTTTAGGAAGATTTAGAAACAAATCTTCAAGGAAAGGGAAGTTGTGTGACAAGTCAACTAACCCTTCCCCGTGGTAACACACTTTTGTTAGTTTTTTGCATGAAGCCAGGTTCATAGATGGCCATGCCCCTCTTTCAGATTTGCAATCGTGTAGACAAAGAAAACATAGATTTGGAGCATCAATATCTATTCTGTCAAATTCAGGTCTAAATCGAATCTTCACTTGTCGAAGGTTTAAATGTCCATAAACACAAAATCTTTTTAAACCATAGCAATATATAACAATAAATTCCTCAAGAAGAGGGCAACTAGTGGTGAAACTCGTGGTCACTTCTTCGTTAAGCCTGATGCATTCAAGGTGCAACAACTTCAAAGACTTGAACTTAACAACATCAACCATGAAGGAAGACGGTATCTCACAATAACATAGTGTCAAAGATGTTAATGAAGAGGCAGATAAGAATATATTAGGCACAGGGTACATCTGAGGTGTTGTAGCCCATATGTCCAGTTAGGTATATCAATTACCAACACCTTGACTCCTTTCTCAAGAATCAATCCTAGACATTTATCAATTATGGCTACTTCTGTAGGATCACAGAATGATGTCGTGATGTTGAATGTGTGCACGCTCACGTTTTGCTCACAGAATCTGGATATGGTATACTGAACATACTTAAAAAAAAGATCCATTTGATCTTCTTCTGTGTCAAAAGGGATCCCAGATGATTCTAGGACTTCCATAAATTTAAGGAAATTGAAATTAAAAATGGGAAAAGAAGCCGTTAATCCAAACCAGTAGTTAGACAATATGCTCATCCGAACAAGGTCTTTAGGAGAATTCAAATATGAAAGTATGTGATGAATGATAGATTCAGGAAGCTTTGAAATCCGATCAGTTTCCTGCATCTCTCTCCAAATATCAGTCTCACTAGCCTAGCTACAAACTAATGCTTCAATTGCCTACAAAAACAAACAAAAAACAAAACAAAACAAAAAACAGTATCAAAGTGCAAGAATATACCAATTCAAGTATACACGTATGGGCGTATGACAATGGAACTTGAAAAAGAGTACCCTGGTATTATACGTCCTAGCTAAGCCCTTTATTAAGTCTAAGTGGGTGTTTGTTTTGGCTTATATAGGCTTAAGGCCTATTTGGTTTTGGGCTTATGTTTCGTAAGCTCACTTTTTGTGGCTTATTTTGACACTTGCTGGCTTATAAAAGTTCATTATGACAAAATTAACTTATATAAGCCGGAAAGTGTCAAAATAAGCCACAAAAAGCGAGCTTTAAAACATAAACCTGCCGGCTATATAAGCCGAAACAAATACCCCCTAACTTTCAAGACGATATATGAAAGCTTTATAATAACTATTGCTACTAGAATTTATGTTCAGAACCATTAAAAACATGTGAGCAAACACTTCTATACAAATTAACCAAAAAAAAAAGATAAAAAGAAAAAGACCAAAATGACAATAACACCAATGAGAGTGATCAAACACACAAAACCAAATTACGGAAAAACAATTGTTAAACGAAGAAGAAAAAAAGCAAATCTATAGTTTACCTAGTCGTTGCCTCTCTCACAATTTGCTGCGTTTGTATTTGTTAATAAGATAAGAAAAGTGAAAAGAGGAATCATATTAAAAAAATAAATAAATAAAAAAAATGGGCGAATTTTGACGCGTGACAAAATCGAGCAATATGGTTGACCGATTAAAGTCAAAAAATCATGAAATAGTAACCAACTTTCAGTTTTGTTCCAATTTAGTCACTGTAACTTTTATTTGATTATAAAATAATAATCAAGTTTGAAAAGTGTTCCATTTTAGTCACTCAAAGTTTGAATAGTGTTCCATTATTATGTAATTTTTATGTTTGAGTGACTAAAACGAAACACTTTTCAAACTTGGTTATTATTTTATGTCATATATCTTTTTTCACTTGTGCATAAGTTGGTTGTACATTAAGTTGGTTGGGGTTAGTGAAATTCAGGGGGTGGGCATTTATTGTTACAGTACAACTAAATAAAGCACATATGAATATCTTAAAAGTAGTTTTTTAAACAATTACACAATAATGGAACAGTATTGAAACTTGGATGGTTTTTGTGATTAATTTAAAGTTTGAGTGACTTAATTGGAACAGTCATCAAACTTTGTTACTATTAGGCAACATTTTCCCACATAATTTTGGTCAAACTTCATGCAACTTCATTTGGTAGATAAAATAGATATGTGTCACAAATAACAAAAAGAGTAAATGTCATAAATCGTCCCTGTGGTTTATCGGGTTTAACGAAAATGGTTCTTAAACTTTTTTTTCCCAGATCCAGTCCCTGTGTTTTGACCCGTAACGGGTTTGGTCCATTGACCAAGATTTCCGTCAGTTGACCGTTTTATATTACAGAAATGACATAAATACCCTTAAGCGTGTGGTCCCTCTGGTTTGACTCTATAACAGATTTAGTCCCTACGTTTTTTTTTTTTTTTTTTTTTTTTTTTTTGTCCGAATTTATAATTTTAATTTTTTTTTTTGCCCCATATAAAACGGTCAACTGACGGAAATCTTGGTCAAAGGACCAAACCCGTTACGGGTCAAAACCACAGGGACTGGATCCGGGAAAAAAAAAGTTTAGGGACCATTTTCGTTAAACCCGATAAACCACAGGGACGATTTATGACATTTACTCTAACAAAAATAAACCTAAAAAAAGCGGAGGTGCATAAGAAAATTGAAAGGGTTTAATTTAAAATTACCAAAAAAACACAACCCCATTTTCCTTCACATATTCTTTTACACCCCACTGTATTCATATCACCCAGTTGGTTTTCTTTGATCAATATACGAGTAAGGTTTTCGATTGGACTCCAAGTTTGTCATGTTCGCTCCATCTGATGATGCAATATACATCCATGTATTCTTGAAGGTGTTATTTTTTTTATTCTACTTTTTTTCTTCACTTGTTTGGTGTGCCGGGTGCAAAGTACTCGGCTCCAGGCCTCAGCATCTATCGAAGATAAGGACTGTCATGCAGTCTTTACAGCTTTACTAGTGCTCTTACATAGCAACCTCATCCTCGCCTCCCATTCCATTATCATATTTGCTTTCGACAATTGAAATTAAGCACTTAATTAACAACTATTGTCTATAATCTGGAAACAATACTCATCAGTTACAAGCAACATATGCTTTTGAAACACTTGAAAGGTATATTGGGAAAAATGAATATCAGCTGAACCAAGAAGACAATGGGTCGGTGGCTAAGATAATAAGTCCTCCCTGGTGGTGAATTAAAAAGTCACAAGCAAACACTTCTAAAATAGCTCCAAAATATGCAGCCAATTAAGTCGATTAAAGTGGCCAAACACCGAAGTCCAACAAAACAAAGTCAAACCACAGATAGAGTCGATACATCATTATCAATATTCAAAACCATCATTAGATACTAAAAGTTTAAAAAGCAGAATATATGAAAGGTTCCCTGCAACATGTTTAAGTTTATGTTTCCACAACCCTGATCCCTCCAAAACACTAAGCCTAAATCTTTATCCGCATACTTCCATCCTCGCTGATGGATTTACATACCTTTGACAGTTTCATCATCCTGCTTTGTTTCCTGAACAATCATTTGAATATTAAATAACAGATTAAGAAAAAGTGTCATACACGTGTACGTATTAGCTGGTAAAAAATAAGAAAAAAAATAGTGTACCTTCTTTTTTAATGAAAGTGATTGTTTGTTCTGATCCATCACGAGGTAATGCAGTCAACAATGTCGACAAGTCACTGAAGTTCATTTTAGCATTGGAAGAGGAAGACGCCATCACGAAATGAATATTAGTGTGCACTTGATCTTCTTGTTGAAGTAGCTTTTCATATGTGTACTGGGAAAGAAATAATAAGATAATTTAATGGACAATTATCAATAAAATATAATGAGCATTTCAGAAAAGATAGTACATGATACCTACCTTGACAACCCTGTCCCATTCTTGACGCTCAAGTAAAGAGAAGTCTATTATTAGAGCAAGGGATTGAGGACGGCAACACCAAAGTAAACAATCCACAACAAATTCATAATAGGAAGCATATTCAAAATTTTCCAGCTCAAGCTCAACATGCTCAAGTTCCACAGGCGGCCACTGAATCACCTCCGATCTAATATTGTCTAAGCAACCCTACAGGGAATCAGTAAATTAAAACTTTGCATTTGGATTTTGTAAAAACACATAAATGACTAGTCAAATATAAAAATTTGGGTAAATAGTAAATACATTACCACACTTATACGTAACTTAAGGTCCCTGAATCGAATTTTCTTGTCCAAAAATTGCCTCAACTTCTGGAACCAGTGACCTTTTATAAAATCATCGCAATCCCATTCCATACATGTTTTTGAAGGGACTACTATCATTTCCTTGTGAAAGTCAAAATGAGAATAGTCCGTGAATCCAAATAGAAGCAAATTGGGGGCATCAATATCAATTTTTCGCAAATCACACTTTGAGCGTAGCTTAATCGTTCTCAGGGAATGGCTTGACAGTGTCAGGTTCTTGCATTTCTTAGGAAGATCCAAAAACAAATCTTCAAGGATAGGGAATTTGGATAAGAAGTCGGCTAACTCTTTCACGTAGCCATGGTAAAACACTTTTGTTACGCTTTTGCATGAAGCCAAGTTCATTGACGGTGGCACCCCTTTTCCATCCAAATCGTTTAAACAAAGAAAACACAATTTTGGAGCATCAATTTCTATTCTCTCTACTTCACACTTAAACCAGATCTCAATTTGTTGAAGATGTAGGAGTCCATAAACACAAAATTTTTTGAACCCACAGCAATACTTGACAGCTAATTCCTCAAGAAAAGGGCAACTGGTAGTTAGACGCTTGATCATTTCCTCATTTAGTGGGACGGCATCTAGGTGCAACACCTTCAAAGACTTAAATCTCACAACATCAACCAACAAGGATGAAGGCAACTCACATCGATATAATTTCATAGAGGTTAATGAAGATGCAGATAAGAGGATGTTAGGCAAACGATACATTTGACGATGTTGTAGCACATCAATTACCAACACCTTAACACCTTTTTCAAGAATCAATCCCAGGCATCTGTCAACAATTTCTATATCACTAGGATCCAGGAAACATGTGACAAGCTTGAATGTGTGCACGCTCACGTTTTGCTCACAAAATCTAGAAATGGTATACTCAACATACTTGAAAAACATATCCCTTTTATCTTTTTCAGTGTCAATAGGGATCCCAGATGATTCTATGACTTTCTTAAGTTTAAAGAAATCGAAATCCAAAATGGGAAAAGAAGACGTTAATTCAAACCAGTAGTTAGACAATACACTCATCCGAACAAGCTCTTTAGGAGAATCCAAATATGAAAGTATGTGATGAATGATAAATCCAGGAAGCTCCGAAATACGATCAGTAATGTTCTCCTCCATCTCCCTCCAAATTTCAATCTCACTAGCTACAAACTAATGTTTCAATTTCCTACAAAAAGATGCAAAATAGAAACAGAATCAAATTGCAAAACTATAAACCTTTGAAACATATATGTATTAAGCATCATAATATCAACTTTAACATTTAGGGAAAATGTAGTACGAAGATGAACATCCAAATCAGGAACAATTATTTGAACAGAAACTAACCCTTTCAACTCCGACCTGAAATTGTATATATTTTCACTCAGTATTTCATTTCATAATACTTTTGTGAGTGATCAATAGTTTATTAATCTGCGTAGTGCAGAGGTTTATAACTAAGAACTTACAGTCAATATGTACTATGTAAAGTATCTATGGTTTTTAACAATGGTGTTGTTGCTTTGTAAATGATAATATATAAATGGA
This sequence comes from Artemisia tridentata subsp. tridentata, assembly GCA_021014915.2. Taxonomy (NCBI): domain Eukaryota; kingdom Viridiplantae; phylum Streptophyta; class Magnoliopsida; order Asterales; family Asteraceae; genus Artemisia; species Artemisia tridentata. Next base: position 336,695,447 of record CP139506.1, read on the forward strand.
GCACCTACAGTTAGACCAAGGAAATACTTTAAGTATGTCTTAAATTTATATCAGGAAAGATAACTCATAGTTAAGGAAAGGTGATGCCAATAAGCTGGAATATATACTAAATACATAGCACGACAGATTAAACTAGATATAAATATCAAGATGAGGTGGCAGTTTCTACTTATTTAATGATGAATGGGTCAATTTGGGAATTTTTTCTATCACTACCGGTTCAAATGAGTAAAATTATACTCGTAATAGATTAGTAAGTGAAAAAGAATATCCTTAGGTGCATTTCCAAAAATAATTTGTGCAAATGTGTTCCGAGAAAATCACCCATTTTGACTCTTTAGCAACTCGCTCAACCCGCTCGTTTCCAACATGTATAATTAGTTAACTTTTTATATATTCTACATGACCATCAATTGCTGAACGTTACCACCTTTGTGCTTACTTTGACCAAAAACCAAGCTACTTGTAAACAAAAATTTGACATGACAAGAACATAAAATATGCAACTGATTATATGGGCAACATAATAGCTAAACTAAGTATTAGACATGCTTCCCTAGATGAGATTTCAATCGTCTATATGCAATTGGCAATATGTTTTCATTTGGTGCCAATGTGCCATGTTCAGGACTTATGCGCTTAACATAGATTTTGAAAAGCCCATAAACCCACTTTTTTCGGATTACGAGCTTAGCAAGTTTAAGTTCATAAGCTCAACGGGATAATAAGCTTATAAGCCAATGTGGGCTTTTGTTTAAGCTTATATGGTGGGCTTATGTGATTTCGGCATATATTTCATAAGCTCATTTTTTCGGCTTATTTTGAAACTTTTCGGCTGATAAAAGCTTAACATAATAATAAGCTTATATAAGCTTATCACGCTGAAAAGTTTCAAAAGAAGCCGGAAAAGATGTGCTTAAGAAATATAATCCGAAATCACATAAGCCCATTACATAAGCCTAAACAAACGCCCCCTTATGAGCTTATGTAAAAGCTCATATGCCCACTATAAACGGGCTAGCGGATGAGGTTTTCCCTGTTGAGGTTACCAAGGGAGGGCGAGCCTCTTTGACTCAGATGTACGCGGCCTCACCGGGTTAATCTCCGGACTGCTTTCGACTCTTCCCAGGCCACCCAAAATGTATACACCTAATGAGGCTTGAACCCTTACCTCTTATAAGGAAACCAAGGACCTTACCACTAGGCCATTTGATGGTGGGTTCATATGCCCACTATATATAAGCTAATAAACAAATTTATCACCCAAAACAAACACCCCATTAACATGAATAATAAACAAAATTACTACAGAACAATATTGTATACTAATTCTATGGAAGCATTTAAACAAACAGTTGGTGTGTGTGCAACCCAAAAAGAAACAAAACCCAAATGACAATAAACATTTGCAGTGTGTTTTTGAGCATACCTCGTCAGTCGTCATCTCTCACAAATTTTACATTGCATATGTGTTTATAAGTAAGGGCCTGTTTGGTTTGCGGGGATAGACTGGGGTTTGGGTTAAAAATTGAAAATAAGTTGTTTGGTTTAAAATTATAAAAATTGGGATCGGATGGTTTTATGACAATTGTAGACCTCAATTATGTGTCTATCTCTCTCTTCACATTTTTTATAAAAATAGTTTATAAATAATATTTTAAAATATAAAATAATTTTAAATATTTTTCTTTTTCATATATCAAATGAAAATTCAAATCCAAATCCTAAACCCACTTACAAACCAAACGGACACTAAAAAAACTTGTGCGTTTAGTTGGAGAATTTATTTTATTTGGCAGAATTGTATATATATCCCTCCCAAAGTGAATAATTGCATATATATCCTTTGTACAAGTTTTTTATGCACATAGTACAATGGTTTTTATGCATGCTTTGGATATATATGCAATTATGCATTTTCGGAAAGATATATATGCAAAAGCCCCGAGAATTTATTTTATTTTTTAATCTTTTTTAACTAAACTCGCCCTAAGTATGCCTATTAAAAAAAAAAAAATTTTAAAAAAAAAAAAACAAACTTTTGTTGTTATTTGTAAATATTATTATCAATATATATATTAATTAATGTATTTGCACTGAATTATAAATATAAAAAATGAAACCACGAGTTACTGTAACATGTAAATGAATACACGAAATTATACATATATGAACGACTCATGGTATTACTCTTTATGATATTAAGTAAGTATATCTGGAAAATATTTTTATAACTATCCCATTGAATAAGGACTCATGTTATTTCGCTTTATAACTTTAACTCGCGCGTACGCGAGTTTAAAAATTATTATTAACAGGAATATAAATATCAAATTGAAGGCACGACTTCACGGGTTAATGTGAGACAAAAAAGAATATTGGCTGAAACACGATGACAATGGGGTCCACCTAAAGGTGACAGGTAGCATTACTTGGTGGCGAAGGGGTCACCTGAAGGGTATATTGGGAAAAAGAATATGGGTTGAAACACGATGACAATGGTTTGGTGGGAATAAGTCACCTACTCACCCTCTAAGTCCTGGTGGTGACTTAACAGGCCACCACCAGAGACACTTCAAAATTGCTTGAAGGATGCAGCCAAAAAAACAAAGTCAAACCAGCAACTTAAAGTGATCAGCAAAGAAGCAAAGGCGCCATAGACATAGAGTCAATACATCATTATCAATATTCATATCCATCATTATCATTACATACTAAAAGTCTATAAAGCTGAATATGTATGAAAGGTTCATTGCAACATGCTTAAGTTTTTTATCTTTCGCCAACAAAAGAGAAGTTTATCAGTTTTCATTAGATTCTGCAAGCGATTCCTCCAAAACACAAAGCCTAAATCTTTATCCGCATACTTCCATCCTCGCTGATGGGTCACTTACCTTTGGCTGTTTCTTTCTCCTGCTTCTTGAACAACTGTTTCGATATTATTATATAGATTGAAAAATATGTGTTATACACGTGTACATATCAGCTGATAGAAAAATAAAAGAGAAATAGAGTGTACCTTCGTTTTTTATGAAAGGGATTCTTTGTTTTGATCCATCATGAGGCAATGCAGTCAACAATGCAGACAAGTCACTGAAGTTCATTTTGGCATTGGAAGAGGAGGACAACATCATAAACTGAATTTTAGTGTGCACTTGATCTTCTTGTTGAAGTAGCTTTTTATATGTGTACTGGGAAAGAAATATTAGGATAATTTAATGAAATTATAAACTCAATTATAGCAAATAAAGAGATTCTAAACCATGTTGAAATTCAAATCAAGTGAAAAAATCAATAATTTTTTCGAGTTTCTGAGAAGACATCCAACATAAGGTAATGAACATTTCAGACTAGATAGTACATATACCTTGACAATATTGTCCCATTCTACAAATCCAGATATAGATAACTCTAATATTAAAGTAAGAGATTGAGGACGGCAACACCAAAGTAAAGAATCCACAACAGTTTCATATATCTCTTTAAAAGTGTCCGCCTCAAGCTCCACGTGCTCGAGTTCAAAAGGCGGCCACTGAATCAACTTCAATTCAGTAAATAGTAAGTCGACCTATAAGTCAATAGGTAAATTAAAACTTTGCATTGGGATGATTTAAAACCATTGCTTGGGACTAAATACATAAACATAACTAACTAGTCAGATAAATGAACTTGGGTAAACATACCACACTAATACGCAACTTCAGCTCTTTAAATCCAACATTCTTGTCCAAAAATTGCCTCAACTTCTTGAACCAGAGATCGTTGGCAAAATCATGGCAATCATATTCCAAGCGTGCTTTTGACAGGACTTCATTCTTTTCAGTAGGAAAGAACCAACCTAAATATTCTGTACAACCAAATAAAAGCAAATTGGGGGCATCGATATCAATTTTGTTCAAATCACACTTCGAATATAGCATAAATGTCCTTAAGGATTGACTTGACACATTGAGACTCTTGCATTCATCAGGAAGAAGCAAAAACAAATCTTCAAGGAAGGGGAAGTTGGATGACAGGTGAGTTAACCGTTTCCCGTAGTAATGCAATTTTGTTAGTTTTTTGCATGCAGTCAAGTTCAAAAATGGTGGTGACCCTCTTTCATCCCGGTCACCTAAAGAAAGAAAACACAGATTTGTTGCCTCAATATCTATGCTCTCAATTTTAGTTCCAAAACTAATCTCAACTTGTTAAAGGTTTAGATGTCCATGCACAAAAAATCTCTTGAAACCATAGCAATACTTGACAGCTAATTCCTCAAGAAAAGGGCAACTGGTGGTTAGACGCGTGATCATTTCCTCATTTAGTGGGACGCTAATCAGATGCAATATCTTCAGAGACTTGAATCTTACATCAACCATCAAGGATGAAGGCAACTCACATTTACGTAATTTCATAGAGGTTAACGAAGATGCAGACAAGAGGATGTTAGGCACACGATACATTTGACAAAGTTGTGGCACATATGACACATCAATTACCAACACCTCAACACCTTTCTCAAGAATCAATCCCAAGCATCTGTCAATAATGCCTACTTCACTAGGACCCGGGAATGATATAATGAGCTTGAATGTGTGCGCGCTTACGTTTTGCTCAAAAAATCTGGATACAGTATACTCAACAAGTCAACATACTTGAAAAAGATATCCAGTTTATCCTTTTCTGTGTCAACAGGGATCCCAGATGATCGTATGACTTCCTTAAATTTGTGGAAACTGAAATCCAAAATGGGAAAAGAAGCCGTTAATTCAAACCAGTAGTTAGACAATACACTCATCCGAACAAGCTCTTTAGAAGAATCCAAATATGAAAGTATGTGATGAATGATAAATCCAGGAAGCTCGGAAATACGATCAGTAATGTTATCCTCCATTTCCCTCCAAATTTCAATTTTGCTAGCTACAAACTAATGTTTCAATTTCCTACAAAAACATGCAAAATAAAAACAGTATCAAATTATAAACCTTTGAAACATATATGTTTTAAATATCATAATATCAACTTAACATTCGGAAAACATGTAGTATGAAGATGAACCAAATCAAATCAGGACAATCATTTGAACAAGTACCAACTCTTTCAACTTTGACCTGAAATTGTATCTATTTTCACTCACTTATTCATTTCATAATAGTAATTCTGTTAAGTGAGATCACTATTTTATCTATCTGTGTAATACACAGGTTTATAACTAAAAACTTACAGTCAAATCAGTATGTACTGTGTAAAGAATATATGCTTGTAAGAGTGGTGCTGTCTCTTTGTGAATGATATATCATATAAATGGAGCACCTACAGTTAGACCAAGGAAATAGTCGTAGAGAATCAATATTTTCAATGTATTTCTGTTATTAAAGCAGTCTATTTTTTCTGTTAGCAAGTGTAAATGTAATGGAAATCCAAGAATATAAAACCATGGTAGCATTATTCTTAAAATGAGACTTATAGAGTCCTTTGTATGGGTCAGTTTGAAGTAGCTAATGTTCATACAATTTCTAATTAGTCTCGAGTCAAATTACACCTCAGTAATTCCCTAAGTTTTGGTCTGAAATTTATTTCGGAAAACATAACGCATAGTTATGGCCTCGGAATATGATTGGAGCAAAAGTACAACAACATACCCATTTTGGTTCGCTACACAAGTCGCTCGACCACCCATTTTCCACATCTACTCTATTTAGTTAAATTCTTGTACTTTCTAACATACGAAGTCAACACATCATCCAATCTATGTGTCCACCAATTGCTGAATGCCACCCCTTGGTGTGTTACTTATACCCAAAATCCAAGCTACTCGTAACAAAAAATTTGACATGACAAGAACATAAAATATGCAACTGATTATATGGATTAACTAACTTTTGAACATGCTTCTGTATAGGAGGTGTCAATTGTTCATATGCAATTAGCAAAGATGTTTTCATCTACTATCACATTTGAGGGACACTTATGTTAGCTTATTTATTGGACTTATGTAAATATTGAAATGCCCACGAGCTACTTTTTTCGGCTTATGAACTCAATATAAGTTTTTGTAAACTTATTTGATGTGCTTATGATCTTACTGAAAAATTAAAAACTAAATATGCTCATTTTTGTATGGCTTATGAACTTGAACTTGGACTTATGAACTCAACTAAGTAATGAGGCCGAGTGGATAAGCTCATAAGCCATAAAGTATGAGCTTATTGGTTTTTCAATGTTTCAATAAACTCATAAGCATATTAAACAAACTTACACAAACACCTCCTCAACTTGATAATAAGCTTATAAGTGGGGTTATGAGCACATGTAAAAGCTCATAAGTCAAGTAAATAAGTTAACACAAACACCCTATTATATAAGCTTATAAGTTTCAAAATAAGCCGTAAAAAGTAGGCTTAAGCCAAAAAGACATAAGCTCGTAAGCCTAAAAATAAGCTTTACCAAACACCCCTTAGTGTCATGTTTAGGGGACTCTTATGTCACCTTATTTATTGGGATTAGAGCTTACGTAAATCTCGAGAAACCTATAAATCCACTTTTTCAGATTATAAGTTTATCAAGTTTAAGTTCATGAACTCAACTTGAAAATGAGCTTATAAACCCAAAAATGTGAGCTTATAAGGTTATGTAAAAGCTCACAAGCCTACTAAATAAGCTAAAACAAACACCCCTTAACATGAATAAGTCATTCTAAACATTTGACATGATACAATGAATAAATGAAGCTCAAATAATATAACTCCCATCAATTCAAGTGTTATATTAAGTCCAAGTTTTTTTTTTTTCTTTCTTTCTTATTTTATTAACCATGGTTTCCTATATATGACCGACTATTAAGGGGGTTTGAGCCCACCGCCACACAGACACAAACCGGGTTTGTAAAACCCTTTCTATTTTTTTTGGAAGGTTGGCACGGCCACATCACTAAATCAAGTCTATGTTTGAAAATATTAGATAAAATCTTCATAATAACTATTACTGCTACAGTATATGAAATCTCCATTTGAAGCATTTAAACAAACAGTAGTGTGCATCCCAAAAAGAAACAAACCCAAAAGAAGACAAAAACAACAATATAAAATCTATGAATGGTTTACCTCAGTGTTTTTTTTTTTTTTTTTTTTTTTGAATTGTTTACCTCGTTGTCACATCCCTCACAAATTCCTCAGTCGTCGAATTTAACTGCCTGCTGCGTTTGTGTTTCTGTTTGTGTTTATGAGAAATGAAGTTGTATAAAAGTTTATTCAAACAAAGAAATAAACATTATTTGAAGGGTAATAATGTCATTTAGCAAATTTAAAACTCAAATTTCTTTTTACTTTTCTTTTTGTGATATCCAAACTAATGTTTACTAGTAAAAATATATAAGAAAATTTGATATAGATTATAATATGAGTGGAGTTATTCTACAAACAATAAAAACCTCACATACCAAGGGACAACTCTCATCCATTGATTTAAATTTGATCAATGGCTGAGATCATACCACTTGCTACTTAAAAAATACACTGAGGGGCAATTTAGTAAACTTACAACAAAACACACACAACCTGCAGCTCAATTCATCTCATAATTTCTCTCTAAAAACACACACTAAAAACACACACACATAAACCGATCAGTAACTACCATAACTTCCGGCAGCACACATTCATCAAATTGTGATTCAATTACATAACAAAATGAGTCATTGATCTGTACACAATTCAACACTTTTATAACAGATCTATAAAAAAAAAGTAATGAGTTGGATCTGATCAGAAGGTGAGATGGCAGGAGCAGCGTCATGCTGACGTCATCATCAGCTGGTGGTAAGAGTAATTGTGTAGTTTGCTTAACTAGTTAACTGAATAACTGTATAAAGTTTGTTGAAGATCTAAAGTATATTATAAGCACTGGATCAAGCTGTAATTAGTGTTATAGACTAGTTCATTGCACCGTATTAAATCTACACAGAAGTAATGTGTGATCGTTAAAATTTTGTATTAGATACTGTTGAGATGACTAGGAAAGCCGAATTTTCTGCGCCATCACAAAAATGTACAGTTTGCTGAATTTCGGTTGATGTTTATATGTTTTTTTGTCAAGTTAAGTGCGTTTAATCGGATTCGAGTAAAAACAGATTGTGATGTTCTAGTTTAGCGCGTATTTGATTTTCTCATTTATGCAGTTGAAGAATAATTGCAGTAATCTATGGATTCATACTCGCTTAAGTCTGTCTCATATGTACCTGATCCTTTTCGTTCGACTTTTAGTTTCAGGTATGCCTTCAAGAACGCTGAATTATTTATGTGAATTAGTTTGTTAGACATATGTGATACGTTTAGTGCCAAATTGTAGTGTTATGATTGATATGAACTTTGCGTTACCGTATAGAGAAGTGAATTGATGCAGAATTTGTGATGCATATTAGGCTGGTCTTGTGTACCTCATGCTGTGCTTTCAAAAGTTCTTTTTTTCGTGTTTCTACAGATTTACTTACCTAAATGTATAGATAGGACTATTTTTTGTAGTATCACAAGTGATATTCTGAATATCACAAGTGATATTCTAAATATCACATGTGAAATTCTGAATATCACATGTGATATACGGAATTTTTTTGAAGGCGTGAGTATTCTTGGAGCTTTGTTGATTTGAAGCGTTTATTTTATAGCGTTGTTTTATGATATAGGCTTTTGTTTTTGGTGTATTTATACAGAGCTGATCCCTTCTCCAAGAAGGACTGGTATGACATCAAAGCCCCATCGTTGTTCACCACCAGAAATGTTGGCAAGACCCTTGTCTCTCGGACTCAGGGTACTAAGGTGAGGTTCTTTTAATTCTGATAATTCATAGTTTCATTGTTTTTTATTGGTCATTGAATGATTTCATTGTACAACACAAGTCATTAGACTTTTGTGTGAGTTTTTTTGTGGAAAATTGTTATTTTATAACATCAAAATACGAAATGAATACTGTTACCCAAGTTTAATGACTAAAATTACATGTAATTTCTTGAATAATCAGTTTGGAACCTGAGATAACCCCATATTAAACTGCAACTTCTGTTTAGTGCATCCTGTTATGCTGCTAGAGTGAGTAATTAACAGCTGTCTAGAAAGATTAGCTTTATATAATCCTTTTAAAGTATATTATATAGTGGTCACTATATTAAACTGCAACTTATTATCTTGCCATAGGTAACACTGGAGGCTCTTGGAGAGATATTTGAAGCTGCACGGGGGACCATGTGTTGGCTTGGTGATTGTGCCAAGGTATTTGATTTTAAATGACTGTTTACAAAATTTGACCAAGTCTTGTACTCTTGTTAATAATTGGTAATTTCACAGGTCATTGCCTCCGAAAATCAGCCTGTTCGGTGGACTACTCCTTTAGGTCTTCCTGTCGTGCAAACCTATTTCAAAACCAAACGTCATATTGTAAGTACTTGATTAAGATCTGTTGACCTTAAAAAGTCAAAGTGTACATCTTTCTTTATAATCAGTGATGACTATCATTTTTTTACAGATAAAAACCTCTCTTCAAGTCTTGGCTTTGCAACGGGAGGGTAGCACGGTAATTTTCCATTGCCTGTTGAATTTAGTTCCTTATTCTCTTTTCAGTCATCATTTGCAATTACTGATATTATGGTTGACATATATTAAACTATAGGTCGAGGTTAAAAAGCAAAGAACGGCGTTTCCTCCAAATTTTGTGCACTCACTTGATGGTACACACATGATGATGACCGCCGTTGCTTGTCGAGATGCTGGATTGCGTTTTGCAGGTTTGTCTTGTTCATTGAATAAAATTAAGAGAAAAATTTTAATGTCATAAACTCATAATATTGCTTAACTCATAAGATTGCTTATATGTGGCAGGAGTTCATGATTCCTTTTGGACACATGCATGTGATATCGACCAGATGAATGTAATACTGAGAAAAATTTGTAGAACTCTACAGCACACCGATACTTGAAAATGTAAGCATTTCGATCTGAATGGTCTTTTTGCCCATTAGTACTCATTACAACCCTGATTATTTAAACATTAAACCTATGTTCTCACGTTTGCTTATACCTTAATCTTGCCAGCTGCTTGAAAGCTTTCAAACAAGTATCCAGCGCTTGAATTCCCTCCCCTACCACAAATAGGCGACTTTGACCTTAACGAAGTTCTGAAATCACCCTACTTTTTCAACTAACCACTCCTAATCTGTATCATACAAACACCGTCATATATTACAAGGCAGCCAGAAGCATCAAGGTTTGGTATAAGGATCATATTTATGGAGATTGAGATCCTAAAGTGTTCTCAAGATATTGATGCACGCGGGATGTAGTCTTTCGTTAAATCGAGGCACAGGACAAGGTACAAAATCTGAAGTTTTTTGTAGGAGTGTATAGAGTGGTTCCAGAGCAGCCTTAGCATCGGTAGTGAAAAATGTACATTTTTTTGTCACAAGTGGAGCTGGTTCTCACAACCTCATGGGTCATGTGATGTGGTCATCTGTCTTGAGGATTATGACCCAAAGATGATCATAACCGTTGAGAACGTTAGCTTAGTTTGCAGGTTCTTCTGTAAATGTAGTATCAGTAATGTACAATTTTGTTGAAGGAAATAAGATGGATACAATTTCAAGAAATGAAGAGGGGGAAAAGTGTAACTGAATTATGAAAATGTGTTTTCAATGAAGTCTTGAAATGATATACTATGAATTCTTGAAATGATATACTATGAAAATGCATTCTCATCACGTGGGCTGGTTTGCGTTGCTGGTTATCAACGTTTTGCATGAATATGATTATACTATTTTCTTAACACCAACTGTAATGAAGTTTTTTGTTGTTACAATATCTGATAAATGACCCACGAACATACTTCAAAACAGTGTCTTCTAAAACTCTCTTATCATTTTCTTAGTGAAAGATATGAGGCAAACATGTTTCAGAAAGAATTCGGAGCTATCACAGGTGATAGCACATGGATATCACTGGTGATATCAATTGTGATATCACTGGTGATAGCACCTGTGATATCACATATCACATGTGATATCACATGTGATATCTGAAGAAGCTCAAACACCTGTGATATCACATATCACATATCGCATGTGATATCACATATCGCATGTGATATCACATATCACATGTGATATCACATGTAATATCATAGGTGATACAGAATAAGATATCACATGTGATACAGAATAACTTATTAGGTATCAATGATACAAAATAAGATATTAGGTATCACCTATGATACATACCAAATATTAGGTATCACGTGATACAAAATAAGATATTAGGCAAATAGACCTACCATGTGTTTTAAGCTACATTTGTAACACCAGCTATGGTGTCTTGTTCAACTTTTAGCCCCTGCATTCAAGATAACCAAATATGAGTGAATAAAAATTACGAATCCAGAACTTAGAATTGCCCATATTATATAAGCAAATTCACTTCATTGATTCAAAAGTTAGTACACCGGACAACTTTAACAACATAGACACATACCTATACTAAACAAACAATTTGGTCGTGTTTCAGCTTACATTTAAAAAAAACAACATAACACTTGACAGAAGTAACAAGACTCTTCTATACAACTCGTTTATTCCACTTTTCTTTTATTCATCCATTTCATCATCATCTTCAACCTCCTCGATCTTCATTGTAACACCCCAACCCGACAAGGGTAAAGATATCACAACAATGGTTTCGTATCAGATCGAAACAAAGCATACATCTATAGAAATACAAGAATTCTCAAAGATTACAATTGAAATATAGGAACTATAAGGTTACAAAAAGAAACTTCCAGTAAACACTAATTCCAAAATAATAATAATAACTTCTAATCACTTCTAAGTCCAAAAGTAGCTATCAAGTCTTCTAAGTCCAAGGTACTCTCCACCCATTCCCAGCTTCCTACTAAAACCTGCCGCAGGAAAAGAAATGCGGCTGAGCTACGAGAGCTCAGTGAACAGATATAACGATAACAAACAGTAATAGAGAATAGTACAGAAAAACAGAAATAAAGGTCAACCAGATGTAATATGGTTCAAGGGATAAGTCAATGAATAAGTATGAAGGAAAGAGAAACGGGATAGTAATCCACCACGAGCCCAGAAACAGATCATATCATATCGTAACCATAAATCTTCATAATCATATAGAGGGGAGACCTCTCAGATAATCAGATAATATGAGGGGTGTCCTCATTCTTCAAATGGAGTAGCTAGCTCCCATATTTTGTGAAAGATGTGGATTGCACCCATCATCAGTCACCATATCATATCATAGCATATCATAAACAGAACATATCTAGGATGCATCCATACGCCCCCCAAACAAATCATATTGGCCATAACAAATCATAAAGTGCGCATATCATATCATAATGGGGACGGTGTGGCTAATCACTCGAACCACACACGAGTCATGCCAGTGGTGCATCACAGACACAGCCATGTTACCTTCATGGCTAGGGAACATATTTTGGCTCGGGTATCAAACTAAGAGTCAGATATCATATCAAATCAGAGTGTCATAACAGATGGCTCATATATCAAATGGTACATAATAGATGGTTCATATCAAATATCTCAGAAGTAGTACCAAAAGTCCAAATCAGAATTTATCAGATCAAGGTTCATATTAAATAATCAAGGCAAGGTTCAGATCAAAAGTTCATTTCAAAAGTTTCTATCAAAAGTCCATTTTAAACAAATCCTTTATTCATGATTTTCATAAAACGATCCTTTAAAGTGATTTTCATAAAAATAATCTTCCAAAACGGTTTTTATAAAGATAGTCTTCAAAATATAGTTTTTCATAAAAGTTAGTAACAATTTTATATAACAGTAGTTTCGCATCATTTATAAACATCTTTTTAAAATGGTTTTTCTCAAAACATTTCCATGGTATATTTAAAAAGATTTTCATAACATAGATTCATAACAGAGGTCATATCAAATGGGATCAACAGAGAAGGTTCAAGCAAAGGGAATCATAGCAATGGCATCAGTTCAGAAACTAACGGATCAGAAAATGGAAGAGATCATGAGAAACCTTATAAGGAAGGTCAGAATATCTGTACCTTATACCGCAAATGAAAACACAACAGAAAATATCAAGGTCGGAAGCAAACTCCATCTTCGGCGAGTCTACACGAATTCATGACTGGCTTTATTAAAAACTTATTTAATTCATATTACTTATTTTAGTCGGCTTTCCAGTTTTAGTAACTTTCCATATTTAGCAGGTTTCCATTTTTAGAAAGTTTCCTTATTTAGCATATTTACACAACAAGTCCTTAAATCAGCAAAGTTACAAATTATATCCTTTAATTTAAGTAGGGTACGAACATACCCTCATCTTTTCATAATTTACAAATCTAACCCTTTAATTATAAAAATTCCAAATCGATCCATTATTTAACCATATTTACACAATAAACCCTTAAGTGTCCAATTTTACATATTACACCCTCATTATCCTTATTTATACGAAATACCCCCAAGTTTCCAGAATTTACAAACAAGCCCCTCTATTTTTAATAATTACATTTCGGTTTACATATTTACCCGATTTACAAAATAAACCCCTAAGTCACATATTTTACGAAAAAGGTCCTCATGTTACATTTTATACTAACACCCCCTGGTCCCAAGTATATTACAAAAATAGTCCACAAGTTTTATAATTTACGAAACAACCCCTTTTTATTTTGAAAACTCAATCGGTAATACAATAAAATCATCAAACCCTAACCCTAATTTCCCAAATAAAAAAAAACAATCATTATTCCATCATTATTTCATCATTAAGATCAGATCTAGACCATAACATAAACCCTAGGTCGATCGTTCCAAATTTTTTTATCCATTTATACGATTTTTAAATAAAAACCCGATTATAAACAATAATTCGACAAGGCCATTTTAGACAATAACAATTCGAATGAACATTTTTCCAGTATCATATGGGTCGTATAGGTCTTAAATAAAATGGGTTTCACACCCAGAAAATTCGTATAACCCGATCTATAGTTTTGCATACGTTTTAAGCATGTAATTCCCATTCGACTATTTAAACGTGCATGATTCTTTTTTATCATTTTATTTAGGTCATATATGATATAAAGAGTATGAGAAAAATACCCAATCGACTTTAGGACGTGTGGATCAAGCGCATGAATTTTATACCTATCGAATGAAGAATCGACCAAAGAAAAATCACCCCGATCGAACCAAGCCTCCAACGAACCAAAACCTATTTTTCCCAGCTACTCTTGATGATGAAGAACCCCAAAAATGCTAGATCCCTTCCAGAAATTCGTATGGAGTCGTGGTGAATTTTTGTGTGTGTTTTGTGTTAATCGGTATTGTTTTTAGGGAAACAAATAAAAAGGTAATCAAATAAATGGGATGGAGGCCGACTATGGAGGGGGAAAGGCTATAAACTCGGTTTCCTAATTAACCAAATTAATTGGTTTGATTTTGTATTGATTTCCTATTTATTTTGTAATTTAAATAAGATTTAATGTATTTTAAATGTAATAAGTTTAAATAAAATTGTATTTAGGGTGTCTTGTACATATAATTTGGTGAGACCATGATTTTTGAGCATGTAAAAATTATTTCATTTCATGTGTAACTTGTTACTTGAATTTTGGGATCAATATGGTACTCTAATTGTCCTTAAATAAAAATTTAAACTTGTAGGGGCATTTTGGTCATTTTACATGTTTCGGATTTTTTGGGTTTTACAACTCTTCCCCTCTAACAGAAAAATTTCGTCCTCGAAATTTGAAGTCGCAGGGTGAAACGAAATCGTAGCAAGTCGCAACAGATTATCGTAATATTCTCATGCCCGAGGGGGCTCCTCCAAAAGATCTTCAGGCCAAAGATTTCTCATGACTCAATCAAAACAAAATGAGTTCAGATTCCTCAGAAGGAGACAAATTGGGTTGATTCGGATTTAAAGAACCATAAAACATAATTGGATGATAGGTGGATCTTCTGAAAAGCTTACATGGAATACGAACAGAATTTCAGATCGGATTAACTGTATTACCAGTAGAGAGCTCTACAAGGAGTTTAAGATTTATAACAGAGGTCAACAGAATGCAATACGAGAGTTCAAATTCATCCAGATATTTAATGAACGAAAACAGAGCATACGCATAGGTAGAATGAACCTAACACGGATAATCCTACGGAGATTCAGATTCTAAACTTCTTAGGTACTCCCCAAGATATCCTATGGCCACAATGAGCGCACGTTATATGGTGTAAGTATTATCACGTTGATCAGGCGTCATAATACTAGCACCACATAAACATGCCTTCATGATGATCATACTTTATCTCAAGTCGTAATCAAAACCACCTATCTTAATCCACCTAGTACTTCTACAGTCTTAGAGGTCATCAAAAATCAAACACCATAACTAAGAGAAGAACGAACTACTAAAAGAGTTAGCGGAAGTCCCAGAATGTCTATCAGAATTTGGTACATCGTTTTAAGCATCGAATCGTCCATCATTCTCCAAATTCCTCATAACAAAACCATCGTCTAGCATACGCAGGATGAACATCGAGCGGAATTACTAACAGGGAACATAACTCATTCAAAGGGGTCCTATCATCAGTTAACGGAAATTTGAGTAGGTCAAGAGGAAATGGATTACGTCGTCCATAGCTTCATTCTTCACAAAGTCAACTCTTCCGAACATAAACATTCGCTTCAGAATTATCGTCCATTCAAATACATGATCTTAAACTTCTTCCAAGTCCATGCAGTCTATCGTATGATCATAGGGTGGAAAGGAAATATAACTCGATTCTGGTCCCTCAAGCCTTCGGCACCTCCTCTTGGAAATGTGGTGTAGTAACGTGAATCTCCAGTATGGTCACTTGTGAATTCTTCCATCCGCGAGTCTACTTCTGCTCTCGATTCATCTTAGTACAACTAAAATGAATAGAGAAGCAAGACTGCGGGTCTTAGACAGGTCTTCAGCACAGTTCGAAATTCGCCAACTCAAACTGTCGTCATCGCCGGATGCATGGTAGTGTTGTCTGCTACAGTCTCTGGATGCCAATCAAATCTACTTCTTCCAGATTAAAGGGTCCTTCTACAAGATGGTCTACATGTTCCTCTTTGTGCATAAAACTGAAATACTTCTCGGAAGTTATTCTCAAATAGTCATCTCTTTTCTTAGAAGTCCTTGAGGTTGCTTCTTCAATCCTTCGATCATTAAAAGAGGCCGTCTGGTACGGAGTTTACAAGAATAGAATCGATCATTGATACGCTGAGTTGAAAGATGGTCATGATAGTGATACGATTAGGTTTACGATAGTCAATACTCCAAAGTTTTCTCTTTCATCTTTACAAGCTAACAGGGTATTCAAAATGAAACACTGAGGTGAACAAAATCATATTCCATCATCTCCTCCGATTTCTCAACTTCTATAGCATCATGGTTCGTCAACTGAGGTCGGCTCAAATTTCATTCTACTTCTCAAACAGGAGGGAAAACCCAAAGTTCCATCGGAGAACAAAAAAAAAATTTGTACAACAAACTTCCAATGCCAAAGTTTCTAAGGATGGGTAATAGGTGTCAGGAGGCAACCAACCATCAAATGAGATCGAGATAGATGTTTCCATAGCAGCGTTAACATAACGAAAGTGAAACATATTACTAAAGGTCACAAATCAGATACGGTAGTCCCTGGCAGCGTATGAGGGCCAGCCAAACCATAACTTAAAGACCTCAAAATCGAATAGGTCAAAAGTAAACGGATTCGTAGGATGAGTACGGTCGCCGAGCCAGACGGATAGTTCATGTGTCCAGGTCAAGTACATGGTTCATCAAAGGGTGGAGATGGATAAGCGAACAATTCAAGGTGTTGGAGTCTTGATTAACTATTTTAGCATAAGTGGCAGGTAGGTTGTGAGTCATCGGAAATACAAACATCGTATAACTGTCAAGAGTGAGGCATATCGAATATCAGTTATCAGTATCATCATGCTCAGTTAACCATTTCACATCAAGACAAAATTATCGTCATATCCATGGCTAATAATCGCCAGAGTTCTCATAGGAGTAGTAATGGACTTTGCAAGGACAGAGTACTATCAGGTGATACATTTTCATCCAGCACGGGTAATGAATTTATAAAATGTGTCAAACACATTAGGGTTAAATGACCTTCGGGACGGTCAGAGGAGTATTAAACTGCTTATCAAACAGGTCGGAAGTGAAGAACAAAATTAGGTAGTAATAGCAAAAGTTTAACAATCGGAAATCATGGTAGGGAGTTCAAATGGTTTCAAACACCGAAGGTGGAACATAGGAGGGTAGTCGTCAACGATCAATTCAACCTATCCTTTATCAGAATAAAAATCAAAGTTAACTATTCAATGAAAACAGATCGACAACGCAAGTCTTATCGTTCAGAAGTGAGGGGAAAAAACACTCTTATACTCGTGGTCAAAACACCACTAGACTTCTCATGGAAACGGAGATGTTTAAGACGAACTCAGATAGGGTCAGAAGATTCATAGATTATCGAAAGCAATTAACAGAATGTATCAAGTAGGTTATCGTCATGGAGATTCTCAGAATACCCGAAGAGACATCAAAATGATTTACAAAAGAATCAGAGGTCGGAGTAGGAATCTTAGGTGGTGCAAAACGTGAGTTTTCAATCTCCAAAAGTGATCTCAACAAACAGGGCATAAATCAGAGTGATGCGGAAGCAATGCTACTTAAACAAAAGCCTTATAGTCTACCCATTCCTCACTGGTCAAGACTTAAGTTCCTATAGGGAAATCCTAAAGCAAATCTTAAAGGTTGTCTTATGAGCGCCTACAGTGGAAACTTAATGGTCCAAACTTCACAGGTCAAGGGTAAAAGTATTACGAGTCGCAGCCTGTCTCTCTGATACCATAATTGTAACACCCCAACCCGACAAGGGTAAAGATATCACAACAATGGTTTCATATCAGATCGAAACAAAGCATACATCTATAGAAATACAAGAATTCTCAAAGATTACAATTGAAATATAGGAACTATAAGGTTACAAAAAGAAACTTCCAGTAAACACTAATTCCAAAATAATAATAATAACTTCTAATCACTTCTAAGTCCAAAAGTAGCTATCAAGTCTTCTAAGTCCAAGGTACTCTCCACCCATTCCCAGCTTCCTACTAAAACCTGCCGCAGGAAAAGAAATGCGGCTGAGCTACGAGAGCTCAGTGAACAGATATAACGATAACAAACAGTAATAGAGAATAGTACAGAAAAAAAAGAAATAAAGGTCAACCAGATGTAATATGGTTCAAGGGATAAGTCAATGAATAAGTATGAAGGAAAGAGAAACGGGATAGTAATCCACCACGAGCCCAGAAACAGATCATATCATATCGTAACCATAAATCTTCATAATCATATAGAGGGGAGACCTCTCAGATAATCAGATAATATGAGGGGTGTCCTCATTCTTCAACAGTCACCATATCATATCATAGCATATCATAAATAGAACATATCTAGGATGATGTTTTATACTTTTATGAATTAAGCTACCACTAATTACCTACTAATTACCTACTAGATCTAGAGAGAGAAAGCTAGAGAGAGAAAAAGATGGAAGGGAGATGATTTCACACACTTAGTAACAATAGTTCTTAATTCATCAACCAACAACCCTCTCCCTTGGATGGGAGGGGTATTTATAGTTTTTACAAGAGGTTGGGCTACTAGCCCTACTTACTTAACATAATACATAATTAACTATAATAAATGATAAAACGACACAACCCATGGGCCTTCTACACGGGCTGGGCCTAATAACAAACCTAAAGGCCTAAGCAACCTAATACAAATGATCAATACTTGAAATATTACAAAACGTGTTCCCAACAATCTCCCCCTAAGTATTGGTCATCAAGGTTGCTTGACGTCGTCTTAGCTTCTTTAGGCTTTGACGTCTTCAAAATCTTTGTTCTTTGTTCTTGATAGTGATGTGATACGATATGGTAGTAATCTGCCGTGTTCCAACGATCTTTGCTTCCGGTGTCTTCACGTCTTCTCCACCATGCTCATATTTCTTTTGACTTTGGTTCTTCAACTTGTTCTCAGTTCTTTAATCTTTAACTTTGAGAAAGGTTGTAGCGCTTGAACTTTAGACTTTTCTTTAACAATTCTGAACTTTTGATATTTCTGAGTCTTTGTGAGAACTTCTCTTTAGGATATGAGCATGATGGAGTCTTGATGGTGGCTGAACTCCAGGTCTCCAAGCTCCGCAGCAGCAACAGCACGAACCAACCGGTACTTACAGGCTCAGACTTGAGATCATCAACAGCATAGTGTGAAGACTTTCTCAAATCCTAACCCAGACCGTTCTGAACCGGATTCCCCCGAAAGGGATAACACGGACACACCGAAGTGCACCCACGATTCAGTGAGTCGCTGGAGATCACCCCACGACTGTAGACCGTTTGGAGCAAACACTAAGCGTAACCCACAAGGAGTTACCGAAGTGACCTGCTGTCAGAGTTGTTTGATGTTGCTCTGGCAGGATTTCCATTCAATCATTGATAATCACAATTGTGACTTTTCTCATGAATGTTCTTGGCAGATTGCTAAGATCTGCGAAGGACACTTTCTTAATTTTACATCTGCTGCCCATGATGTAGAACAACAGAGTAATACTAAGTGTACCTAAGAGATCTTTTATGAATCTCATGGCTCTAGACTCAATTAGTGCACATTTGGTCGTCGGAGGCGTGGAGCAGAGTGCCTCCTTTTCAATACCAACCATCTCGTAATGAGAGGTCGATAGATGATGAAGGGTTCTCCGTGAGAATGAAACAAGTGTCTTTTGAGAGACACTTGAGTGGCTTAGAAGGTTTAGTGCAGTGCGTCACTGGGTCCATGACGTCTTTAGTCTTCAATACCGGTGATGTTCATCAACCAGTAGATTATGAATTGAACCCGGTGTCTGCCCTAAGGTTGAATAAATGGAGGGCTATTTCTTTTCACCCTTTTCTTTGCTTTTCTTTTTAATTCTTCAACCCCTTCTTTCTCCGTTCATTTATTTTCTCCTTTTTTTTATCATACCTAGGACTTTCTAGTTCTAAACTATTGGTATTGTCCTTGGGTAGATCCCTCCGGCTCTGGCGGATCATAGGACGGTTTTCCCTAACCTTAGTCACCTTATAACTCCATGACTATCCTATTGATGCCATATACCAAACCTTTTGAAAATCTCTCAAAGTGTTTATGATTGTAAAACACATTTTGTTAACACTTTGAGAGTTTTGTTATTTTCAGAAGAACTCCCCCTTAACATGTGCTCATATTCGTTAAAGTAAAATCTGCACATGTTGGGAAGAGTTGGCACTTTTTGAATTGATTGATTTTCAGTGAACCTGATCATCGCGAGACACGCTTACATCACCAGTTGGACTGGCTTGAAATTATTACCCGTCCAGATCAGATTCAAAGATCATCGCTCGAAATTGGTACATTCTACTCAGACATATCCATTGCGAGACACGTTTACATCACCAGATAAACTGGCTTGAAATTATTACCCGTCCAGGATATGTCCTTTCGACTACTGACTGTTATTATCGTCAAATCGAGGGTCAATTCTTGAGTCTTACACTCATGAGATATCATCGTTGCTTCCACCATATTTTAATCACATTTTCATTCTCCCCCTCAAAAATAGCATAGATATGTTGTTTTTGACAAAACTTTTGATTAAAATATGCTCTTTTTGAGGTGTTTGTGGAAGAATGTCAAGAACGGTTGTTGATTTGGAACAAAGATTTTTCAAATACTCCCCCTTAACAAGGGAGTACTTGTCCTTATGAGCAGAATGTTTGAAAAACTTTTGAAAACATTCTGGTTTTAATTCTGCTCATAAGTAAGAAGCTTTCGCTCCTTTTTCAGGATTGAGGCACTGAAGCGTACCTCAGGGTCCTTTCTTTACAAGAGCGGGTTGTACACTGTTATGTGTGCACAAGCCGTAATAATGATGAAATATAGATGATATGATGATTAATTGAACAAACATTGAATGATTACCAGTGTTCATTACTCAGGACGGCGAAACGTGAGAATGTTAGGAATTTTCGCCCGACCTCCAACATAACTTTCCAACCGACGCATCTGCTCCCGAAACTTAATCTTCTTGTCTATCCTTTTCACAAACTTCCTTGCTTGTCTTTTCTCCTTCCCGCCCCACTTCAACTCTTTAGCCAACTTCTCATCCTTTAAGATCTTCTCAAGTTCAGATTTGACTAGTTGGATGGTTGGGTCACTAAACTTGCGAAGATCTTCGAAACCCATAAATCTTGTACCAGCTCTCCTTCTATGATAGTATACTCCAAATGGTTTGTACCCAAAAGTGTATGGTTGCTGATCATGAACATTTTCTGGTGCGAAGTCTGGCTTGGTGAGATTTAGCTTGGTTTGATAACTTTCAACTCCTAGATGAGCGTCTTCAACCCGTTGTCTAATTACAATATTTCGAATGAAGATGAGAAGGGAGTTGATGATATCGTACTGAAGCCGTCCAGGGAGGTGTTCAAGTTTTCCCTGAATCTTCAATAGATACATGTCCTCGATATCATTGGGGTTAAGGAGAGGATAGTCAGCTTCGGTGAATTCATACTCCTTATCATTGCTTCGTCTTACAATGATCTTTGTTAGAAAGTTGTACCCATACATAAACTCTGTTTCAGCACTGACGATAGACATAATCCTATTACTGCTCCATACCTCGTCCCCTGTCCTTCTCTGGGCCATCATATATTTGTAGTACAACCTTCGCAGATTTGGCCAATGATGGATCCCAAACACAACATCTTCATTATACTTCTGTATCTTTCTGCTCCAAAGAATTTTGATTTGTTCTTCAAACCCCTCTAATGCATACCTGGCTGCCGGGTATTTGGTAAGTGAGGTGGCATATCTCTTCTCAGGGTTCGTGTTACCGTACATGAGGTAGTCCAAATCTTTGTTGAAAAAGTATGCTATGGGTAACTTGAGGTTGTGTGGTGGTCCAATGAGTAGTAACGGTTGTGTTGTAGTCACGATGAGGTAATGGATCAACAGATGATTGTTCTTGCTTCCAGTTGATGTTTTCGTTCAAGGCTCTTGCAACTTGCTCAATGTTGTACTCGAATTCCAGCTCCGTTGTTGAAACAGTTGCAAATTCCATGAATCCACTTTTGCGAACTCTGATGACGTCTTTCAGACCCAGTTGCTGGACTTTCATCACCTTTTTCAATCGTTTGGCAAAGTCTACAACTGATCCTTCCACTGGTTCAGCATTGTCATTGTCAGAATAAGTGTCAACCATTTGATCAAACCATTCATACTTGGGAGCTGATGAATCGACCCACTCAGGTAATGGAACATCTTTAACAGTAGCAGAAGGAGCAACTACTTCTTGGATTAGAATAGGAGCAATTGGAGTTTCATGGTCAGAACTTGGATCATCAAAGAATTCTGTGGCTTCAAATGCTCCGCCTTCACGAGAAGGAATAAATGTTGTTTGGCTGCCTTTCTTTGTTGTGCCAGAAGAGGGTGTGGTGGAAGTCCGACCTGTTGATGATGATGGCTTTGTCCTTTTCTTTCCGTGAGCATCTGGATCATCTTCATGTCGTCTTTTGGTTGATTTGGTGGGTTTGCACGTTTCAGTTAGTACTACAACTTCCTCTTCTTCTGCTTTGATGGATTCCTTAAGTGCCTCTCGAAGCTTTGCTTCCTTGGGATCATCTTTAAGTTCTTGCAACATCATCCTTTTGCTTTCTATTCTGGATGGATGTTGTGGCACTGTTCTGAGTGTGATTGGAGTGGTTTTGACCATCTTTGAGACTATCTTCTCCAAGTCCTTCTGGACGTATTGTTTGATCAATCTGGGAATGGATTCTTCAAGAAGCTTTTCTACTTCAGCAGTTATCTGAGTATTGATTTCTTCAACATTCTTGGCTGCTTTATCTTCAGCTTCACTGATCTTTTGATATATTTCTTTGTGTTCTTCTACTTTCTGTTTCATCTCATCTTCAAGTGCTTGAACCTTTTGTTTTATCTCATTGTACTCTACTGTAGACTGAGCCACAGATGATGGTGGTGTTGGTGGAGGTGCGTTTGTATCGCCGTGTTGTTCCTGTGAATCCTTCTCACTTTCTTTACCATTTCCATCCTTGTCATCATCTTCATTATCATCATCTTCTTCATCATCATCATCATCTTCATCATTATTATCATCTTCATCATTTTTCTCATCTTCCTCATCTTTACCATCTCTGTCAGAATCTTCATCTTCAGAACCAGAAGCCGATAGATCGTGTGCATCAGAACCATCACTTCCTTCCTCAAAACTTCTAAGAGTTGTCGATTTAAAGCCCTCTGATTCTTCTGGTTGTTCAATAATATGTGATGCAGATTCTCCTCTTCTAAGTTTTCCTTGTCTCTTTTCTTCCTCAGCCTGTTTCTTTAAACTTTCTTTTCTGGCCTTCTTTAATGCTCTTTTCTCTTCTTCTTCAGTGAGGGGTTCTCGGATTGGAGAAAATTGTGTTGATGTGAACTTGATAGATTTGCCCCTTCCCGGTTTTAGAGTCTTATCTGAAGTGGCTAAAGCAGACTTGAATTTCTCAGCACCTTTTCCTTTTTCTAGATTCAACCTTTCTTCTTTTTCTTGTTCTTCATCATCAGATTCATCCCTTAACTGCATCTCTGAAGTTGGTTTAGAAACCACTTTCTTTTTCTCAGGAATTTTGATTTCTTTGATCGAACAGTCTTGGCTCTGGCTGGGATGTCTTTTCCCTTTGGTGATTGTGTATCTTTTGGTTTGCCACCCACCATTTTAGCCTTAACTGCTTCATCATACTTCTTGTACGCTTCTGTGTTCATAAGTTCATTACTCAACAGGTATGGTGGAATTCTTGCCCCTTGGATTGAAGAATAGCTTAGAACTTTGGTGAGAATACGGTCTCGTTTCTCAGTATGCATCTTTTCAGACGAAGGACGTTTGAGTTCAGGGTGTCTTTGTATAAAGCGTGAGATGAGAAGTTTCGTGAATCTTGGAAATGGAATGGGTGGTAGATCTGTACTCTGACGAAACTTGGTGCCAAGAAAGACCATATCCTTCCAGATAAGATTTGCAAAGTCTAGGTTTTTCAGATTGATTACCCCACAAAAGAATTGCAGGTGTTCCATTCTCGGATGTTCTAACCCAGTTGCTTTTCCAGTGATGCAATTGATGAGAATTGAGTACAAAGTTAGCCAAGGTTGAGGGAAATATTTTCTCTCCACTTTGTAGCTTGAAGTTATCTCAACATCTTGTTCATCATAACCAATAAGCTTTAGTGTTCTGATCATTTCTTCAAGAGTGGGATCCTCCTGGAATTCTGAGAAATCTCCTGAGACTGCTCTTGGAAGGTTTAGTTCAGCTCTAAGTGATTCAACCTTGAAAGTGATTGTTGTGTTGTCGAGTGTAACTGTCATAGTCTCTTCGTCTTTGCTTATGATTAGTGATTCCCAAAACTGATACAAGTAGACTTCAGGAACACTGGCGGTTTTTGACAAAGTTGGACTAATGAAGTGTCTTTCCAGAATATCCCTGATGATGAGACACGTTTCATGGCACTTAAGCTTCTGAAACTCAATCCTTGAATTGCAGTAACCAATCTGTCTTTTCTTTCCTTCTGGTTGTCTGTTGATAGATGCTTGTGACATGGTGCGAGACATTGTTTATCTGTTCAATGCAAACACCAATAGCAATACCAAGAACACCATATATATGTGTTAGATAAGTGACCATGATACAATGACTCTATCCTTTAGTACATTCAATACCAGATAGAACATATAGCATAAAACATATATCCAACAATATACATGACAGATCATAGCATCTCGGTTACTGAACCAGTAATGACAACACATAAGTCACATACAACACAAGGTTATACTCATACAGTTACATAACACCTTTATTGGACAACAAGCAATTCACAATCAATTGAAGCACAAAATAAGCAGCCACATACAGATTCAACTTTAACACAGCTATGGCTAAACACAGGAATAGCTACAATTGCACAATTAAACTCTAAGTCTGCACATTCAATCATTGGTTCAACTGAGAAGTCTGGTTCGATTGTTATGACCTGGTTTGACTAATCATGATATGATTCGACTAAGTGGTTCGATTAAGGATACTCGATCAAGTAATTCTATCGTTCGATTAGTGTAGTCGTTCGACTAGTTTTGTCGTTCGACTAAATTGCTCGTTCGACTAGATTGGTCGTTCGACTGATTAGGTCGTTCGACTAATTTTGTCGTTCGACTAATTTGGTCGTTCGACTAGATTGGTCGTTCGACTGATTAGATCGTTCGACTAATTTGGTCGTTCGACTAGTTTGCTCGTTCGACTAGTTAGGTCGTTCGATTAAACTATTCATTCGACTAAATTGGTCGTTCGATTAGATAAGTCGTTCGACTAACCTTAGTCGTTCGACTAAACTTGTCATTCGACTAAATCATTCGTTCGATTAAATTAGTCGTTCAACTAATTTTCTCGTTCGACTAGGTTTAGTCGTTCGACTAGTTTGAGTCGTTCGACTAAAAAACGAATCGTTCGACGTAATTGGATGTTATCTCCTAACTCGGAGATAACATGATCTTCTTGAGTCCTTCAATCTCCTCAGAAAACATATACACATTAAGCAATAATCCACATAGTCAAAGTAGTCCAATTATCACTCGTTCGACTATTAAACCGAACCCTAAGTCAAGAACATGCTCACATAATGTGTAATTGATAAACCCTTCTTCACAACACATAATAACCTGTTAAGCATACTTTATTTCACTCAATAGGTTCTCAAATCAATAATTCAAGAAACGCCCAATTCGATTGAATCTTATCGAGATGCTAACAGTTATAATAAGCAAATAACACTCAAAAACAATCAAACAATCAATATTGAGTCCTAATGAGTGCTTACAATAGATCAAGATTAATGAACTAGTGATTCTTGGTTCGTTCGATGAAATAGGCGGGCTATGGTTCGTTCGATGAAATAGAGAGAGAGACGAAAATGAGAGTGTTTTGTGTGTGTTTTGACTAAGTCATAATTTGCCTTTTATATTCCAAAAACACTTTCAACATATGGCACCTTTGGTCCTTAAACTTGTTAACCTATTCATTTTAAAGTCCAAAACTAACCTAAATGTTATAAGTTAACACTTTTAAGTCCTTTATGTCCAACTTATTATTCTTTTAAACCGTTGATATTCTTGATGAAATAGATAATTGTCATGAAGAATGATAAGATGACGAAGAAAGGTGAACGGTGTACAAAGATATCTCCCCCTCAAAATATGATCAATGTTTGAAATATCGTAAAGAATTTGAAAGATTGACATCATATTTTGAAGAAAATTTACTTTTGCACACCTTAATAGTTGTTTTTTTTTTTTTTTTTTTTTTTTTTTTTTTTTTTTTTTTAATAATATATACAAGATAGTGAGAGAGCATGACAAGATTAGTTGTTCTTGAGAAAGTTCGCTAATTCTTGAGGTGTCAAGCATCTCATTCCAATTTGGTGAACCAGTTTCACAAAACGATCATGAGGTAAAGCCTTCGTGAAAAGATCCGCCAATTGGTGTTCCGTTCCCACAAAATACAACTCAACGGTACCCTGCTCCACATGCTCCTTGATGAAGTGATATCTGAGAGCGATGTGTTTGGACTTGGAATGTTGCACTGTGTTGCACGAGATAGCGATAGCACTTTTGGAGTCACAGTACATCGGGATTTTATTGAATATGTAACCATAATCCATCAGTTGTGATCGCATCCAAATGATTTGAGCACAACAGGCAGACATGGCTACATATTCTGATTCCGTGGATGATAGAGACGTACAATCTTGCTTCTTTGACTGCCAGGACACCAGCTTATCACCTAGGAATTGAACACCACCGGATGTGCTCTTTCTTGTATCAATACATCCCGCATGATCCGCATCTGAAAAAGCAGTTAGTGCAAAACCAGAATCCTTTGGATACCAGATCCCCAAATGAATGGTTCCCTTGATGTATCTAAGGATTCTTTAACAGCAGATAAATGTCTTTCTGTTGGGTTAGACTGATAGCGTGAACATAGGTATGTGGCAAATACAACATCCGGTCTGCTAGCGGTGAGATACATGAGAGACCCAATTATGCTACGATAATTTGTAGGATCAGTGGGTTTCCCATGTATGTCAGCATCTAGCTTCGGGGATGAGGAGGACATAGGGGTGTTATAGGTGTCACTAGATGTCATGCCATGCTTTTTTAATATCTCTTGTGCATATTTAGACTGACTCAAGAATATACCACGAGGTGATTGGTGAACCTGTAATCCTAGGAAAAAATTTAGTTCACCGATCATGGACATCTCAAAGTTTTGTTTCATAAGTTTTGCAAAAGCATTTGAGTACTTTTTGTGGGTAGACCCAAAAATGATGTCATCCACATAAATTTGTACGATGAGAATGTCCTCCCCGTGTTTTTGTATAAACAAAGTCGGGTCTACAGATCCTTTAGTGAAATGATTAGCAATAAGAAATGCTGAAAGTTTGTCGTACCAGGCCCTCGGGGCTTGTTTAAGGCCGTAGAGGGCTTTCTTAAGCCTGTATACGTGATTAGGATGTTCTGGATCCACGAAGCCGTCAGGTTGTGATACATACACCTCTTCACGAAGCTGTCCGTTCAAGAATGTTGTTTTCACGTCCATTTGATAAACCGTAATGTTCTTATGAGCCGCGTATGCCAGAAACATTCTAACTGCCTCAAGCCTAGCCACTGGTGCAAAAGATTCCTCGAAGTCAATTCCTTCCTCTTGACAAAACCCTTTAGCAACCAACCGAGACTTGTTACGAATAACCGTGCCTTCTGCATCCAGCTTATTTTTCCAAATCCATTTTAAGCCCACAACATAAACTCCATCTGGTTTTTCAACGAGTTCCCAGACTTCCAATCTTTTGAACTGATCCAACTCCTCTTGCATTGATTCAATCCAATTGTCGTAAGTCATGGCCTCTTTAATATTTTTCGGTTCAGTTTGACAAACAGTGAGTGCGTAGATGCAGGTGTCACCGTCTGTGTGGAGTTTCTGTCGAGTCATAACAGGGTTATCTGGATTGCCAATCACATTAACTAACGGATGATCCCTTGTCCATTTATGAGTAGATGGGTAGTGTTGAATGTTGTGATTCAGATTTGACGGTTCCATGTTGCTCGAGGAAGATTCTCCTGGTTCGGGAATGGTTGGGGGTGGAGCAAATGGATTAAAAAAGGCATTTCCGTCAAAATCTGGTGGTGTTGGAACTTGGTGAGAAATAGGGGAAGAATCTTCAACTGCTGGTTGAGGTGTTTTATCCATTGATGATGATGGTTCAGGTGGTGGTGCATCGTTAGCAACTACTGTAGAGGTAGATGCTGATGGATCAGGTGCTTGATTTGGGAGTTGTTGAGCAGCGGAACTTGTGGAAGCCTCTGACGCACTGTTAACCAAACTGTCATCAAACATAGGAGCAAACAGATCTTCCAGATCTTTCCTTTTGAAAGGTAATGGTTCAGCTGAAGATTCTGGGAAGTTCAAACGGTTGTTTGCGGGTTCCAAGCGGTCTTGCTCAGAAGCCATTTCTGTGAGTTCATCGAAATTAACGTGTATCGTCTCTTGAATGTCTCCGGTCCGACGATTCCAAATTCTGTATCCCTTGGAGTTCTCACAATAACCAACAAATATCCCTATATCTGCTTTTGCCTTCAATTTACCAAGATCATCTTTATCATTCTTTGGGTAACATAATGCTCCAAAGACATGAAAATAGTTGATATTGGGTTTTTCTGCCTTGTATTAGCTCATATGGAGTTTTGTTATGTCTTTTGGTGATCATGCCACGGTTCTGAGTGTAGCAAGCAGTGTTAACAGCTTCAGCCCAAAGATAATCTGGCAATTGGGCATTGATCAACATAGTTCTAGCTGCTTCCACGAGTGTACGGTTTCATCGTTCAACTACGCCATTCTGTTCAGGAGTGCGAGCTATAGAATATTGGTGAACAATCCCATGTTTCTCTGTAAATTCCCGAAGGATTTGGTTTTTGAATTCAGTGCCGTTGTCGGTACGAATGATTCTGACGGTGTTGCGAACTTGCACTTGAATCTTTGTGAGAAACGTGGTAACTATAGACGGAACTTGATCTTTTGTGTGGAGAAAGTAAACCCATGTCCATCTTGAGTAGTCATCCACGATTACCAGAATATATCTTTTCCCATTTACAGACTGAACCCGCATTGGATCACACAAATCCATATGAAGCAGTTGTAGGACGTGGTCTGTGCTATGTTCTGTTTTTGGTGGAAAGTGAGCTCGGTGACTTTTTCCCTGTTCGCATGCAGAACACAGATGATCCTTGGCATATCTGAATATTGGTAAACCATCTACCAATTTATTCCTTGCCAGGTCGGTCATGGTTTTGAAATTGAGATGAGACAATCGTTTATGCCATAGCCATGCTTTCGTGGGATGAGCCTTGGAGAGTAAACATATAGGAGTCGAAGCTGTCATTCCTTCAAAGGAGATGGTGTAAAGACTAGTTCCCCGTTTTCCTTTCATCAGATCATTTCCCTAAAGATCACGAATAAAGCAGGTTTTCTCCCTAAATGCTACTTCTAAGTCTCCATCGCAGAATTGACCAACCGAGAATAAATTGTGACCCAGACCTTCAACATAGTACACACGACTTATTTCGATGTTCCCGTTAACATAGTCGCCATAACCCATGATTGCGGCGAAGTGGTCATTCCCGAACCTGACCGTTCCTATAAACTTTGCAACGAAATTTTTTGAGAAGCTTGAGATTGCCGGTCATGTGTCGGGAATAGCCGCTATCAACAATCCATAGAACGATTTGAACCACCTGCATCACAATTAGTAGAAACAGATGGAGTAACGGTTGGACCCGTTGGGTTAGAAATACATGATTTAAGGATCTTAGGTACCCATTTAAAGTTTGCTGTGTTCTCTAACCAACGTTGCCATTTCCTACTACTTGCTGCTTTCTTCCTAAGGAATGTGCTAGGTGTTTTGTTCTTTTTGGGATTTGCTATAGGTGCAACTATGGTCTGCTTTGAAACTTCTAGTGGTGACTTCCCTAAAATTGATTTGGCAACTGTGTTAGACTTAGGGAGGCCACTAGTTCGTTTCGCTTTTCTCTGCATCAAAGTCTTAGCAACACATTTTTTATGATTACCAGATAAGATACTAGTATGACAAAACACACAAGAAGCATTAACATCATTCATAACTGTTAAAGATTCAGCATTCATTACATCTTTTGTAGAATTACACTTAACCAAGCTAGATTCTATTTTGGACATAACATGCGTCTTATTCTCACTAGATGCATTAACTTCTACTTCTCCACTCTTAGATGTTCCACTCTTAGGTAGCCAGATACTAGTCTTCTTTGGTCTCTTTGTGGTCTTTGATCTTCTACCCTTAGATGTGTCAACTAATCCTGTGGAAGATGAAGTAAGAGCATTAGTGGTTGTCTTTGATGATGCATTCTTAGGTGCGTTGTCTACTTTTTGCATCGTTGGTACAATCTTATGAACTTTGGTTTTGCCTGTTTCTAAAACTTTGATTTTCTTCTTCAGATCAACAATGATGTGTTGGAATTCTTGATTTTGTGAATCTAATTTTCTGTTGAGGCGGACTGTGTCATTCCTGTTTTGAAGAATTTCATCGAGTTCCTTTTCATTTTGTAACAGTTTAAGTCTTAAGAAAGCTTTTGTTTCCTTATTATTATCAGGAACATGACTGTTTTGAAATGATAAAGATCCTATGAGATTTTGAAATTTTAGTTCAAATTCAGCACTTTGAGTTTGACACCAATCAAGCCTTTTTTGAAGATTAAAAACTTTGTTTTCCACATCATTGTTGATTTGTTGAAGATCCTCATTCTCTTTCACTAGATTCTTAATTACTGTTTGCAACATCTTTGTATCAACAGCATGATTTTTCATAAGATACTCATTACCAGATTCATAAAGTGCATTCATCATTACAGAAACAACGTCACGACTAAGAACATTTTGCAAGAGTCGATCAACTTCATTTTTCAAATATTGTTTGTGAAGATTTTGTTTATGAATTATATCATCTTTTGCTTTGAAAATGTCCTTCAAAGATACCATTTCTTTCTGTAAATCCTCTTCCCATTGAGATGCACATTTTTTCAGATGATTGACGTGAGGTAAAATTTTGTTTTGAAGAACCTCTCGCTTTTCTTTCTCCATAGGAGAGAAAAAAGCGGAGACGGTGATTTTTGAGTTAAACTCAATTTCATTTTCTAAAAATTTGATGTCCTCCATAAATGTCTCAAAATATTTAAGAGTTTTAAAAGCTGTAGGCATTTCTGGATTAACATCTTCCTTTGTCAAAAAATCTGAGATTTGTACATCTGTTTGGGACACAGAATTTACTGAAGAAGAAGTATGCATGTAGGTTTGTAACAACTTTTGTTCTGGTTTATCCGTTGGTGGCACAAATGATTTGCTTATATGAGGTCTTGCGTTGTAATCATAATCCTGTTTTGAAAAATCTTTTGCTTTTGAAGGATCTCCGATTGAAAGATTTCTTTTTGATCGACTCTCAAACTTGTTTGGACGTTCAAGATCATCAATTTCCTCATCATTACCATATATATCATCTTGCTCAAAAGTGTCATCAAACAATAATTGTGCATTGTATATCTTGGGATTTTTACTGAGTGCTTTTGAGAGACCATGTGGGTAATCACTACCAAGGGCAAATCAGTGTCCTTTCGGATTTGGTTTTACCGTTAGTTGTTGGATTAGAGTGATGGATTCACCATTTTTATACACAATTTTTTGAAATTCTTTAATTTGCGCTTCCAATGTGACGATTTCCTCAAGATATGAATCAACACGTTTGCTGCAGGCTTGCTTTTCCTCAAAAAGTTGATTTTGAGAAGTTGAAAGCTCAGAATGAGTTTTTAACAGCTCAGAATTTAAGGAATCAATTTGTTTTTTGAATTCAAATTGATCCTTTTCTTTTTGAGAGAGAAGCTCAGCCTTAGAATCGGTTAATTCACGTACTTGGTTTTGCAAATCTTGAACTTTGACATATTCTTTTTGGAAAGCGATTTCAAAAGATTGTTCACGTTTTTCTTGTTTTTGGTATCCAGAAAGTTGTTGTTTATAGCACTCATTATCCCGAGATAGTACTGCAATTTTGGCTTTTAATGTCTGATTAAGTTCATTGCACTTCTCTATTCGTGATTGGGTGGACATTATTAAGGCCTGAAGCTCCGAATCTTGATTAGTCAAATTCTCATTTTGTTCAATCTGATCATGATTGTCATCTTCTATTAGATCATCAAATGAGACAACTGTTCTATCATCATCAAATGATATATCAGTGTTGATCTGATTATCTAAAGAAGATGAGAATGGTGAATCATTTTGAACAGAATTTTCATTTGAGAATGAAGATGCGGAAGGTGAAGCAATATCATATAGTGGATCATGTACCTGAGAAAGACCATCAGTATCGTAGACCGGGCCTGTCTCGGACATATTCATTTCCTGCATATTAGCCATGAGCATGACAGCTGCGTTTGCCTCAAGATCTTCCATATCATCTTCTGAGTCTGCATTTGCCATGAAGCTGTTTTCTTTCACATTCATCAAGCTTGCTTTCTCATCCTTAAGTGCCATCAAGAGAGCTTCTTTGTGATATGCACTGCCCATAGTACGAGGCTTTGGACATGCAGTAGCCATATGACCATTCCCTCCACAGTTGTAGCATGTGATTGAGGTATTTGCAATGCCTTTTGATTCCTTTCCATTCAATTGATTCCTGTTCTGATCTGCCCCCATATAATTCCTGTTACCCCCAGACTGAAACCTTTGTTCTCCAGCTTGAAACCTTTGTGACCCATATCCTCCTCTGTTCCCTGAACCAAACCTTCCTGATGATCTGTTCTGAATTTCTACCCGACCATCATTAACAACTGCCTGATTCCTTGTGTTTGAAGATGAGCGAAGTCGGTTGTTTGATTTGTTTGTGAATTTTCCAAATGCTTTAGCAATCAATCCAAATGCTTCATTGAGGGAATTGAAAGCTTCTTCTTCTTCATCATATTCACTGTTTGTGTAAAAGTTGGAGTCAGTGTTGTTATAGGTTACCATTTAGTTGCCTGATTGTTGAGATGGTGCTTCATATGGGACAAGTTGGTTTTGAGGTTGAAAGCTTGGTTGATAAGATGAGTTTCCAAATTCTTGAGAAGGTAGAGAGAAGTTTGGTTGAGCCATTAGTGCAAGCGAATTAGGTTGTGGTCCTGGTATGAAACCTCCTCTTGCTGCTACTTCTTTGTCCACCTCTGATTGATGTTGTTTGAGAAAATCATAAATCAAGCCATATTTGATCTCACCAATCTTCTTTGATTGCCTAACAAATGTTGCATATTTCTGCCATTCAGGACCTAGGTATCCCAGAAATTTGGAGTTGATTGCAATCCTTGGAAACTTCATGTCATGACGATCAAGATCATTAACAACATTGGTGAAGCGGTGGTAGTATGATTCGATTGTCTCTCCCGGTTCCATAACAAAATTGTTGAATTCCATGTACAATTTTGATTCAAGGTCTTCCTGATTGAGCTCTGTTCCTTCCATCAGAAGATGCACATGCTCCCACATGTCCTTTGCAGTCTTCTGAGCATCAACACTTCGATAGATGGGATTTGGAATTCCCTGAAGGATGAATGCCATTGCCATTCCATTTGCTTCTTGTTGTAAGGCTTGTTCGGTTGTATAGCTAGAAACAGCAATAGGAGTGGATGTTTCTTCTCTTTCAGGAGTTGCTGGAACAACAATTACTGGTTCAGGAAAGGGCCCCACAGTGATGACATGCTTCAAATATGGTCCGTGGGGTTTGCGGAGTTCAATGAATCGGAGAAACCTACTTGCCCACTGCACATAGTTTCCAGGTGTTAACATGGGTGGAGTATCTTGATTTCCAGCCTCATGACGAGATTGCTGACTGCTTATAGCTTCACACATCTTATGAAACCAGTGAGGTTCTCTGGACACTGAAGGATTGTTCTGAAGGTAATTTTGTTGCATTATTTGTTGTGGAGATAGTTGTGGTGGAGGAATGAATTGATGTTGTTGCACAAATGCATGATGTTGTGGATATTGTTGAGGAAATTGTTGTTGTTGTTGAGAGTATTGTTGTTGTTGAGGATATTGTTGTAGCTGGTAGTAGTAATTAAAGTGTGGTGGTTGAGACATCGTGTAGTAGCTTGTGACGGTTAAGGATCTTTAAAGGATAAAGACGGTTGTTGTTTGGAAGATTAGGAACTTGATTAGACTTGTAAGAAATCCAAGAAAAAATTTCCTCGTTCGATCAGGTAATCACGTTCGACTAAGTTCGTTCGATCAGGTATTCTTGTTCGACTATCTCGTTCGATCAGGTATTCTCGTTCGACTATCTCGTTCGATCAGGTAAACTTGTTCGATTAACTCGTTCGATTAGGTAAACTTGTTCGACTAAGTTCGTTCGATTAGGTATACTCGTTCGATTAGAACTTCTCGTTCGATTAGGGTTTCTCGTTCGATTATGGTTGCTTGTTCGATTAGGGTTGCTTGTTCGATTAGGGTTGCTTGTTCGATTAAGGTTGCTCGTTCGATTAAGGTTGCTCGTTCGATTAGGTTACGTCGTTCGATTAAGTAACTCGTTCGATCAAATTTGCTCGTTCGATCAAGTAAGTTCGTTCGATCAACAAGCTCGTTCGATCAATTGGAAGAGTAAGTCTAACTCGACTACCCTTTTGCTCGTTCGACTGAATGCTCCTTCGATGAAGTATCCTCCTTCGATCACCCTGCTCGTTCGACTAAAAACCTCGTTCGACTACCCTTTCTCGTTCGACTAAAAAACTACGTTCGACTACCCTTACTCGTTCGACTAAACAACTTATCTGATGAACAGTAACTAGTCTGATGACTCTAAATCTACGGATTTTTTAGTTTTTTCTTAAATCTAATCTTCTAACAACCTAGATTACCCCTTGGCGAATGATACCACTTGATGTTTTATACTTTTATGAATTAAGCTACCACTAATTACCTACTAATTACCTACTAGATCTAGAGAGAGAAAGCTAGAGAGAGAAAGAGATGGAAGGGAGATGATTTCACACACTTAGTAACAATTGTTCTTAATTCATCAACCAACAACCCTCTCCCTTGGATGGGAGGGGTATTTATAGTTTTTACAAGAGGTTGGGCTACTAGCCCTACTTACTTAACATAATACATAATTAACTATAATAAATGATAAAACGACACAGCCCATGGGCCTTCTACACGGGCTGGGCCTAATAACAAACCTAAAGGCCTAAGCAACCTAATACAAATGATCAATACTTGAAATATTACAAAACGTGTTCCCAACATAGGATGCATCCATACGCCCCCCCCCCCCAAACAAATCATATTGGCCATAACAAATCATAAAGTGCGCATATCATATCATAATGGGGACGGTGTGGCTAATCACTCGAACCACACACGAGTCATGCCAGTGGTGCATCACAGACACGGCCATGTTACCTTCATGGCTATGGAACATATTTTGGCTCGGGTATCAAACTAAGAGTCAGATATCATATCAAATCAGAGTGTCATAACAGATGGCTCATATATCAAATGGTACATAACAGATGGTTCATATCAAATATCTCAGAAGTAGTACCAAAAGTCCAAATCAGAATTTATCAGATCAAGGTTCATATTAAATAATCAAGGCAAGGTTCAGATCAAAAGTTCATTTCAAAAGTTTCTATCAAAATTCCATTTTAAACAAATCCTTTATTCATGATTTTCATAAAACGATCCTTTAAAGTGATTTTCATAAAAATAATCTTCCAAAACGGTTTTTATAAAGATAGTCTTCAAAATATAGTTTTTCATAAAAGTTAGTAACAATTTTATATAACACTAGTTTCGCATCATTTATAAACATCTTTTTAAAATGGTTTTTCTCAAAACATTTCCATGGTATATTTAAAAAGATTTTCATAACATAGATTCATAACAGAGGTCATATCAAATGGGATCAACAGAGAAGGTTCAAGCAAAGGGAATCATAGCAATGGCATCAGTTCAGAAACTAACGGATCAGAAAATGGAAGAGATCATGAGAAACCTTATAAGGAAGGTCAGAATATCTGTACCTTATACCGCAAATGAAAACACAACAGAAAATATCAAGGTCGGAAGCAAACTCCATCTTCGGCGAATCTACACGAATTCATGACTAGCTTTATTAAAAACTTATTTAATTCATATTACTTATTTTAGTCGGCTTTCCAGTTTTAGTAACTTTCTATATTTAGCAGGTTTCCATTTTTAGAAAGTTTCCTTATTTAGCAAATTTACACAACAAGTCCTTAAATCAGCAAAGTTACAAATTATATCCTTTAATTTAAGTAGGGTACGAACATACCCTCATCTTTTCATAATTTACAAATCTAACCCTTTAATTATAAAAATTCCAAATCGATCCATTATTTAACCATATTTACACAATAAACCCTTAAGTGTCCAATTTTACATATTACACCCTCATTATCCTTATTTATACGAAATACCCCCAAGTTTCCAGAATTTACAAACAAGCCCCTCTATTTTTAATAATTACATTTCGGTTTACATATTTACCCGATTTACAAAATAAACCCCTAAGTCACATATTTTATGAAAAAGGTCCTCATGTTACATTTTATACTAACACCCCCTGGTCCCAAGTATATTACAAAAATAGACCACAAGTTTTATAATTTACGAAACAACCCCTTTTTATTTTGAAAACTAAATCGGTAATACAATAAAATCATCAAACCCTAACCCTAATTTCCCAAATTAAAAAAAAAAATCATTATTCCATCATTATTTCATCATTAAGATCAGATCTAGACCATAACATAAACCCTAGGTCGATCGTTCCAATTTTTTTTATCCATTTATACGATTTTTAAATAAAAACCCGATTATAAACAATAATTCGACAAGGCCATTTTAGACAATAACAATTCGAATGAACATTTTTCCAGTATCATATGGGTCGTATAGGTCTTAAATAAAATGGGTTTCACACCCAGAAAATTCGTATAACCCGATCTATAGTTTTGCATACGTTTTAAG
This sequence comes from Artemisia tridentata subsp. tridentata, assembly GCA_021014915.2. Taxonomy (NCBI): domain Eukaryota; kingdom Viridiplantae; phylum Streptophyta; class Magnoliopsida; order Asterales; family Asteraceae; genus Artemisia; species Artemisia tridentata. The sequence continues at coordinate 336,732,747 of CP139506.1, forward strand.
CATGTAATTCCCATTCGACTATTTAAACGTGCATGATTCTTATTTATCATTTTATTTAGGTCATATATGATATAAAGAGTATGAGAAAAATACCCAATCGACTTTAGGACGTGTGGATCAAGCGCATGAATTTTATACCTATTGGATGAAGAATCGACCAAAGAAAAATCACCCTGATCGAACCACGCCTCCAACGAACCAAAACCTATTTTTCCCAGCTACTCTTGATGATGAAGAACCCCAAAAATGCTAGATCCCTTCCAGAAATTCGTATGGAGTCGTGGTGAATTTTTGTGTGTGTTTTGTGTTAATCGGTATTGTTTTTAGGGAAACAAATAAAAAGGTAATCAAATAAATGGGATGGAGGCCGACTATGGAGGGGGAAAGGCTATAAACTCGGTTTCCTAATTAACCAAATTAATTGGTTTGATTTTGTATTGATTTCCTATTTATTTTGTAATTTAAATAAGGTTTAATGTATTTTAAATGTAATAAGTTTAAATAAAATTGTATTTAGGGTGTCTTGTACATATAATTTGGTGAGACCATGATTTTTGAGCATGTAAAAATTATTTCATTTCATGTGTAACTTGTTACTTGAATTTTGGGATCAATATGGTACTCAAATTGTCCTTAAATAAATTTTTAAACTTGTAGGGGCGTTTTGGTCATTTTACATGTTTCAGATTTTTTGGTTTTTACATTCATCCTCTTCAGTCTTCACAGCTTTTGCAGCATCATTGCGAACACCATTTGCACTAGGAGGAACTTCAATCAGAATATCAGACTTCTCACCCGTCGCAGCGTTCACGAGTCCACCATTCCTTTCTACCCTGTAAGTCAATTCTTCCCCGTTGATGTCTGCATCTATATACGCTGAAACACGACCAACTTATTTAATCACTCTTAATAAGCAAAGAGAAGATCATTTTCTTATTATTTTCATTGAATTATACTATTGTATGATTCTAGAAGGTTAATAATCCCATGGCTCTCTTTATTTTAGATGGTGGCTGTCGTTTGGATTTGCAATAGTAGAGGCACTGATCATTTCCTATTTTTCACTATCATATTCGATTTATGCATCAAATGCTGCTCAAAGGTAATGCTTAATATCTTTGGTAATTACAGTTAGAATTACTGTTTTGTCTCTCTTCTGTTTAACGGTTCTTGATATCCAAATTCTTTGTTGATATAAACTCTTTGTTGATATGATGTTGTTGCTGCAGAACCATTGTGCTCAAAACACATGGTAGCTCTATTTGCCTAATATCTTATTTTGTATCACATGTGATACCTAATATCTTATTTTGTATCACAGGTGATACCTAATATCTTATTTTGTATCACATGTGATACCTAATATGTTATTGTGTATCACAGGTGATACCTAATAAGTTATTTGGTATCACAGGTGATACCCAATAAGTTATTTTCTATCACAGGTGATACCTGATAATGTAAGTAGGTAACAACAAGTATTTAGAAAGAAAAAAATCTTAAAAAAAAAAAAAAAAAAAAAAAAAAAAGCCTTCTTGTGTGTGTCGTCCGATATCACAAACTGATCAATAGCAGTACAAACTCTTTTCAACAAGGAGCAATACTAATCATGTAAGTGGCAGCACTAACAGAGATAACCAGCGGTACTAAGCTCCATTGAACATCATTAAAACCAAAGGTTAAAGGCTTGTATTTTTTTACTGATTGAAATTATGAGTTTTACTGATTGGTGTATTTTTATTTTTTTATTTTTGTAATTTTATGGAATACTTTAACATTTATCACTTGTGATACATTAAACTGTTTGGGCTAAGTTATTAGGTATCAACTGTGATACAAAATAACATATCTTATTTTGTATCACAGGTGATACCTAATATCTCATTTTGTATCACAGGTGATACCTAATATTTGGTATGTATTACAGGTGATACCTAATATCTTATTTTGTATCACAAGTGATTTTCTGAATATCACATGTGATATTCTGTGATTTTCTAAATATCACTGTGATATTCAGAAAATCACAAGTGATATTCTGAGTACCACAAATGATATTTTGAATACCATAAGTGATATTCTGAATATCACAAGTGATTTTCTAAATATCACATGTGATATTCTGTGATTTTCTGAATATCACAAGTGATTTTCTGAATATCACAAGTGATATTCAGAAAATCACAAGTGATATTCTGAGTACCACAAATGATATTTTGAATACCATAAGTGATATTCAGAAAATCACTTGTGATACAAAATAAGATATTAGGTATCACCTGTGATACATACCAAATATTAGGTATCACCTGTGATACAAAATAAGATATGTTATTAGGTATCACCTGTGATACAAAATAAGATATGTTATTTTGTATCACAGTTGATACCTAATAACTTAGCCCAAACAGTTTAATGTATCACAAGTGATAAATGTCAAAGTATTCCATAAAATTACAAAAATAAAAAAATAAAAATACACCAATCAGTAAAACTCATAATTTCAATCAGTAAAAAAATACAAGCCTTTAACCTTTGGTTTTAATGATGTTCAATGGAGCTTAGTACCGCTGGTTATCTCTGTTAGTGCTGCCACTTACATGATTAGTATTGCTCCTTGTTTAAAAGAGTTTGTACTGCTATTGATCAGTTTGTGATATCGGACGACACACACAAGAAGGCTTTTTTTTTTTTTTTTTTTTTAAAGATTTTTTTTTCTAAATACTTGTTGTTACCTACTTACATTATCAGGTATCACCTGTGATATAAAATAACTTATTGGGTATCACTTGTGATACCAAATAACTTATTAGGTATCACCTGTGATACACAATAACATATTAGGTATCACATGTGATACAAAATAAGATATTAGGTATCACTTGTGATACAAAATAAGATATTAGGTATCACATGTGATACAAAATAAGATATTAGGCAAATAGAGCTACCATGTGTTTTGAGCTACATTTGTGACATCAGCTATGGCGTCTTGTTCAACTGCCTATTAGCCCCTGCATTCAAGATAACCAAATAAAAAAAAATTACGAATCCGGAACTTAGAATTGCCCATATTATATAAGCAAATTCACTTCATTGATTCAAAAGTTAGTACACCGGGCAACTTTAACAACATAGACACAGACCTATACTAAATAAACAAGCTGATCGTGTTTCAGCTTACATTTAAAAAAAACAACATAACACTTGACAGAAGTAACAAGACTCTTCTATACAACTCGTTTATTCCACTTTTCTTTTATTCATCCATTTCATCATCATCTTCAACCTCCTCGATCTTTATCCTCTTCACAGCTTTTGCAGCATCATTGCGAACACCATTTGCACTAGGAGGAACTTCAATCAGAATATCAGACTTCTCACCCGTCGCAGCGTTCACGAGTCCACCATTCCTTTCCACCCTGTAAGTCAATTCTTCCCCGTTCATGTCTGCATCTATATACGCTGTCGCGTTTTCATCAATCTCTTCCCTAATCAGCATTTTCAACAACTCAGTCACAACCTTCCTTTCTAACCACCTCCTAATTGGTCTCGCCCCATACACCTGTACAAAATTTCAAAAGTCAAAACAACGTGAGTATGCATCATTATAAACATTAAAACAACTCTGAATTAAGTAAAAAAGGGCATTCAGATAAGAGATACACGACAAACTCAGATAGTCATCCCGTCTATGGTTACTTTCTCTTCATATATTTTACCTGCAAGAATAACGGCTGGCTGTCAAGCACTTGAACTTGATGAATGCAAACATAATCACAAACTTTAGCTAATGAAATGAGTACTGTAACATGTTCACTTGAGAAAATAAATTTCGGTACTTTATGAATAAGCAATTAACAGTGGCTTACGATTATCAAAATTAATTGTAATATTCATCTTTAGTTTTTGAGCAACAGCTCGATATAATTTGGGATGAGGCAGTACTGCGTTTGATAAGAGGTAACTACGTCCTCACCATAAGTTCACCTAACTGTAGATGAGTCACATGTAAAAGTTTAAAAGACAGGAAAGTAAATATTTAAGTCATGTCTTCTGTAATTATCAAGTTCAGCTAATAAAAACCGACTCCCAACTTGACCCATTTTGACCCGTACAAAAAGTTACCACTACCTTTTTCACCCTTTAACCACTGCCCACCTTGTCATCTTTAAGCTTAAAAGCCATGAAAGATATAAGTTAAGACGAAAGAAATAGAGACTTACCTTTTCATATGAGCATGAAAACAAGTCTTTCTCGATAATGTCCAGCAGGGCCTACATAGAATGTAAAAAATATAGCACATAATTGAAAACATACATAATAAACTGATAAAGGCGTGAGTCACATAATACAAACATACCTTATGTTGTGCAAATATCAGGACTCGGTGCTGCCCAACACTAATTGAACCTTCACAAGTCGATCCCTCAACACCAATGCCACACTCTTCCAAATTTCCTGAAGTGCAACTAACTTGGGAGAGTGGTGCACCTTATGGAGTTCAGCACTAACGTCTGAGCTTGTTGCGAAAAGATCAGGCAAACCACGTGGAAGTGAATCTTGAATTTTTCCACCTAGGACAAGTAAAGGATGACTGCAGAGTTTTAATAAAAATTGAAGTGCCTGCAAAGGAAGACACAAAACATTAGCTAATCATGCTATAGGAGGCCATATACTGGTAAGCGGGCCAATTTAGATATACTTGTGTCTAAGGATCAAATTGGTAAAGTTAAAATCGGTCAAAACAGAAGCAAAATGAGCAAGTCAAAAGTCACCAAAAATGTATAGAACTCCAAAATCATTTTATTCAAAAACTATATTGTCATTGCTATAATAGAGTTTTTAGATAAAACATTACCTGGAACACATGAGAGGATGCGTTGGATGCAGCTTTTCCTTCCCCTTCCCCTGATTCTCTCTCGTTTGATTGAACTATGCCAGAAATTTCATCCTTTACATGTGAACCCAAAAACTGTTCATAGAGTTTTAATTGAACAGGACTCAAGTCACAGTATCTATCCTGAATTATTTTCTCAGGTAAATCCGTCAAGACTTCATCTTTTGTTCGTCGAAGAAGGAAAGGCATAACCTAAAAAAATAAAATAATAAGATCTCTTGGCTTAAACCAGAAACTATATGCAAACACATCACTAACAAATGAAAAAGAAAAAGAATAAATGAAAACCTGCTTGTGCAACGCTTCCATGGCAAGTACACCTGCTTCAGCATCCTTGGCTGAACAATTAGAATCACGAGCTAAGTTGCTTGGAACTACAGAACCACCCCAATATTTCAGTTAATAGAAAACAGAAACTACACACTTATAACTAATTGAAGACTGAAACATACTTGTCTCTCGGTTCCAAGAAATCCTGGCATCAGAAAGTCAAAAAGAGACCATAGTTCCAAGACATTGTTCTGCAAAAAAGAGACCACGGTCAAATAACTACTAGCAATAATTTTGAATTCAATGATGAGATTCAACACATGAGCATGTAAAGAACCTGAATGGGTGTTCCACTTAATATAAGACGGTATTGGGCCTTCAGCTGTTTCACAGCACACGTGATTTTAGACATGGAGTTCTTAATTATGTGACCTTCATCCAAAATATAATAGTTCCAAAACAGCTCTTTCATATGATCAACATCTTTACGAATCACATCATAAGATGTTATAATGACATTATATTTCTGAAATTGTGACCGGAGTGTAGCACGGTCTTGTGAAGAACCAACATACTGAAGTGTAGTTATAACAGACGCATCAATGAATTTCTCTATCTCATATACCCAGTGTACAACAAGAGTTGATGGACAAATAATTAATGATGTAGAATCTGCAACATTATTTGAAGCCCGACGCTCTACAATATCAGATGCCACAATTGCTGAGGATTGTAGGGTTTTTCCAAGCCCCATATCATCACATAGAATTCCATGTAGGTTAAACCGCTTTAAAAATGCCAACCAGTTTATACCCTCTTGCTGATACCTATAAACACAAAAGATTCGTTCGATAGTAGATAAGATATATTTCCACTACGAATTTAGAAAAAGAGACAGGCCTAGAAAAAGATCAAATACATCCCCTTTGATTAGTAAGTAATAAACTGGTAACGGACAATAAATACATTCATTTATCAAAGCAAATGTATCATTCAGCATACATTAGATGCGGGTAAATGGTAAACGCAAAATTTCAAACGGGTCACTTTTAGTCTAGGGGGACTAGCTTGACCCAGAAACACTTTTTTTACCTAACGCTCTAATTCAAACTATTTTCATAACTTAACAATCTAATATCAACTATTTTCATAACATAACGGTCTAATTCAAACTAATTTCATAACCTAATGATCTAATTTCTGAAAAGTAGGAAACTAGGAACGGTTGCTATAAACTCTTTGTTGATATGATGTTGTTGCTGCAGAACCATTGTGCGTGTATAATAAGGAGAATGTTTGTTATTACTTGCATCATTTGTTGAAAATCGCTTGTTTCTAATATGATTTGGTCTGATATATTACTTGTAGGACGCGGCACGTCATGTTGACAACAATTTTATTGGGCTCTGGTGCAATGACTACGACATGGATCTGTGACAAAATATTAGACTCTGGATTTGGTATTATTATTGAACATTGTGCTTAGATGTGGTCTTTAGTCTATTCTGTCCTTGTTTTACTATTCATATCATTTGCTGTACTCCTATAGTCCTAGAAACTAGATGATTCAATAGGATACTTACAGGGCACCATTGATTATACCATTAAACTTACCACTGATGACATGACGTGATACTATACAGTGCCCCCATAGACCTGTTAAATGGGGACATTACACATGATAATATAACAATGCCTGTTTTTACTTAATCCATTTGTTGTTTGGTCTAGCGTGTTTTTGGGTTTATCAGCTTACGTATCTTTTTGCAGCTGTCTGATACTTAAGGAATATTGCAGGTCATGGATCATCCTTGCTCATATGTGTGAATATCTTGACTGGCTACACAGAGACATTACACAAAATGTTATCTCAGCTCTCAGGTCAGTAAGTTTAAAAGTTCTCTAGTGTGTTGACTTTTCAAACTCTAAATAAACTCAAATTTGCTCATTTTTATATCCGTGCTGTATTCAGGTGCAGGAAGTGCTGGCAGATGGTGGCCTTATTTACTTGCAGTGTCGGGTGTCTTCATTATTGTTACTATGTGGGCAGTTGTTGTAACCCAGGGTTGCAGAAAAATCAAGCTACAATACTATGGCTTCAAACTTGCTTCTTCTACCAGGTAAATTTCATCAAACACATGGTGTGCGTTTAACTAATATTTTGCCTAAAGTATATTCTACATGGACAAACCAACATGGTGTTCAAAGAAACTAGAATCGATTGAACAAACTAATAACAAAAATAGTAAAAAATCATCAAATTATACAAAAATAGATGTAAAGCACCATACACTTACTTGTAATTAGCTTCAATTTAGGATTATCATGTGTTTTTTTTATGATTCAATCAAGAAACTGAATCTAATGGAATCGAAGTTGTTTACAAGAATGAAAAATGATGATGATGATGATGAAGAACAACGACGAATATGATGATTAATTTGGTGAACTGAATTTCGAAGTTAGGGTTTGATGACATGATTAGAAGTTGAAGTTGAATCAGGGATGAAATGGGTGATTGAGAAACACCTTAAGTGTGTGTGTTTTATGAGACTTGAAAATGAGTTTTTTTTTAATTTTGGGTTTATATGATTGACCAAAATGCCCTTATAGTGTTAATGTTGGGTTTAATCTCAGCCATTAGATCAAAATGAATGGAAGGTTAGGATTGGTCCCTTTGTATCTAAGAAATGTTTTGTCCTCAAATGATCTTAGATCTTATAATAGCATGAAATTTTTTTTTATCCTTATTTGATGTTAATATTACAAACTTTTAAAAAAACAATAATTAATTAGTTAAGATAAAAGATCATTTGAGGACGAAACATTACTTACATACAAAGGGACCAGTCCCTACCTTCCATTCATTTTGATCTAAAGGCTGAGATTAAATTCATATTTTACACTGGAAGGGCATTTTTGTCCATATAAAGCGATAATTTAATAACCGCTCCTTCTAAACACACACATTAAATGTGTGTTTCTCTGTTTTCTCTCAACTAACTTGTTCTTCTTCATCTCTCACATCACCTAACCCTAACTTTTGCTCCTCAATTCAATAATCGATCTTTCATATGCAATTAATCAACCGATCATCTAATTCATCTTAATTTTTCATCTTCTAACCCTAATTTTTTTATGTTTAATTGATCAATCGATCTTCTAATTTTTCATCAGCTGGTGGTGATGATGACGTCAGCGGCGGTGTGATGCATCATTCGCCTACTCAGGTTTTGAAGAATTTTAATGAGATTAAGTTTTTGAAAATTGAGTTGCCTAGTGGTGAATTAGGTATTGATGATGACGTGTTGTTGCGTTGGCGAGCCGATTTCGGTTCGACTTTAGATAACTGTGTTATGCTTGGTGCCAGCTCTGTTATTTATCCCAATAGTAATAATTACGATAAAATGATGTTAGATAATAATGTTGTTAATACTGGTAATGGTAATGGGAGTGGGAATGATGATAATGGGAGTATACCGGAGTCGTTTTATACCAACGGTGGGTTGAAGTTGAGGGTAGTGTGGACTATTAGTTCGTTAATTGCGGCGTCTGCTAGGCATTATTTGTTACAGTCGATTATATGTGAGCATAAGAAGTTGGACTCGTTGGTTTTGACTGATGCGGATGATATGGGGTGTTGCTTGTAGGTGTTGACATAATTTGGTAGTTTTCAAAGCTGTTTCCGTAATCAAGTTGTAATCTGATATGCTCAACTTTTCAAAGTTTTTAATAAATAGTTCATATCGTAAAATGTAATGTAAAACTATATTGTGGAATTTTAGGATCAAGCAATATAACAAGGTGTTAAATCATGCCTGGGCAAAAGATTGAAACGGGTCATACTGACATTGTCCATGATGTATGCATGGATTTTTATGGAAAGCGGGTAGCATCAGCGTCATCTGATGCAACCATCAGAATAGCCAGTGTAAGCAGCAGTTCTAGCTCTCAACATCTTGCTTCTTTGAAAGGCCACAACGGTCCGGTTTGGCAGGTTTCTTGGGCACACCCCAAGTTTGGCTCACTTCTTGCATCGTGTTCTTATGACGGGTCTGTGATAGTTTGGAGAGAAGGTCATTTGAATGAATGGACACAAGTTCACACCTTCACTGATCACAAATCTTCTGTAAACTCGATTGCTTGGGCACCTCACGAGCTTGGCCTTTGCTTGGCGTGTGGATCTTCTGATGGTAATATTACAGTCCACACTGCGAGATCAGACGGTGGGTGGGATACCGCAAGGATAGACCAAGCTCATCCTGTTGGGGTAACATCTGTTACATGGGCACCTTCAATGGAACCCGGTTCCTTAATTGGGTCAGGTGAATTTGACCCAGTTCAGAAACTCGCATCAGGTGGGTACGACAACACTGTGAAAGTCTGGAAATTGACTAACGAAGTATGGAAAATGGACTGTTTCCCGGCTCTTCATATGCATAATGATTTGGTGAGGGATGTTGCTTGGGCACCCAATTTGGGTCTTCCAAAATCCACGATTGCAAGTGCTTCACAGGATGGGACTGTTGTGATATGGACTGTCGGAAAAGAAGGTGACCAGTGGAATGGTAAGGTGTTAAATGACTTTAAGACGCCTGTTTGGAGGGTATCTTGGTCTCTTACTGGAAACTTGTTGGCTGTTGCTGCTGGGGATGATAATTTCACGTTATGGAAAGAAGCTGTAGATGGCGAGTGGCAACAGGTGACAACTATCGAATAACATGTTTCAAAGCTGTTCTGTTTTGTTTTTATACTGCATTTAACTTTGGTGTATTTTTGGATGATTAGGAATGATATATGTGAGTAGCCAATGTAAGGTATGGCAAAATTGAAATCATATTATTTTTAGTTTTGTTCTTTGTGTGACTCTCTTTCATTCGTATTATAGACTAAAGCTAATAGATTCATTATTTTCTATCTGATTTCTTTTTGTTCTGATCCCTATGACGGTCTTGTTAATCTAAACGATAATCTGCTACTTTGGTTTGTTTTATTTCAGTGAGTGTACAAATCCGTTTAAAAGTTGGAAGTATGAATACAGTAAAATTGACAGATACAGTAATCTAGCATCCTAAATCAAGTGACTGTACTCATTTGAGTAAGATATCCGTGAACTTTTAGTTTTGTTTTAATATAACAATTCTTTTAGAAATACTGGATTATATACAGTATTACTGTATTTGATTATATCATAATGTGTAGGAGATATGACTAACTTAGGTGTTAAATTTAAGATAGATTTTATAGCTACCAAAAGTCATTTGATGTTTATATTTTTTATGCTTGAACATTTTTGTTTTTTGGTTTCTTAAAGCTCATTTTTTAACTAGTGCGACATCGATCTGAGACACCAATTGGTATGCGAGGAATCGAGGATCAAGCACAAGGCCTTAATTAATTGCTTAAGGTTTTTGTTTTTATTCCTGAATATTATATTTCATAGAGAGTTTACTAGTCTAAATTGAGTTGCTTGCAATCTTTACTAGTCTAAATTGTGTATACTTGGGTCTGTAGTTGAAGTTTAAGCAGTTGAAATAAGTAGTTCTATTATATGACAAGTAAGCTACATTCTTCTCCGAGATATATATTACTCTTCGAATAATATCTCATCGACATATCACAGCTGCACAACATGTTTAGCTCCCACATACCCCTTCTCAATATGTCACAAAGTTTCGATTGGGACAATTGTGAAGAATGTTGCTTTTGGGTCAGAATAAGCAGGAGTTGCATATGCGTAAACGTTGATTCCTTCCCTTGTTATATGTTTTTTTTCTTTTCTTGATCTGTTACTTCTATTTGGATTTCCATCAAGTCCCACCTTTTCAATAAACTTATTTAACAATCAGATATCCAACAGCTTAACCATCTAGTTTGATCTCAAACTAAAGAATGAGAAGTCGGCAATAGGCCTTAATTAACCTAATCCAATCATCGCATTTTCCTACTTCCCAAACGTGTCCATGATGTATACATTAGCAAAATACAAGTTTGATAGTTTCTATCAAGTTAACAGGAAGACTAGGCACGTGAGAGACAAGGTTAGAGCAAACGAATTTCCAACGGTGCTAGAAGGGACATATACCATTGCTTTACGGGTATATTTGATTACTGCATTTAGGTATAAGAAGATTGGAACTAAGAGACATAAGGTGGATTTGGGATGTTTAATTCATGTGAATTACAATTTTTTTTTTTTTTTTTTTTTTTTTAGATAAAAAAAAAACTATGTGTACTTAGAATCTTTAGATAAACAAACTTCAGTTGCTTATTAATCAATCGTGCGTTGCGCTTTTTGCCATTTGTGAAGAACAATAAAATAAAAGTGATGTACGAAAATAATGGACAAAAAAATTATCTAATATCTTATTTTGTATCACAGGTGATACCTAATATCTTATTTTGTATCACAGGTGATACATAATATTTGGTATGTATCACAGGTGATACCTAATATCTTATTTTGTATCACAGGTGATATCACGTGTGTTTATCTTATATCACATGTGATTTTCTGAATATCACATGTGATATTCTGTGATTTTCAGTGATATTCTGTGATATTCAGAATATCACAAGTGATATTTTGAGTACTACAAATGATATTCTGAATACCATACGTGATATTCTGTGATATTCTGAATATCACAAGTGATTTTCTTAATATCAAGTGATTTTCTGAATATCACAAGTGATTTTCAACTAATGTTTTGAAACATGAAAATCACAAGTGATATTCAGAATATCACAAGTGATATTCAGAAAATCACAAGTGATAGATATTCAGAAAATAACAAGTGATATTCAGAAAATCACAAGTGATATTCCGAATATTAGTTGTGATATTCAAAAACGTATAAAAACGGACGAAAACATAAAAAAAACGGACGAAAACGTAAGAAAACGGATGAATACGTATGAAAACGGATGAAAGCATAAGAAAATAACAAGTGATATTCAGAATATCACATGTGATACTCAGAATATCACTTGTGATATTCTGAATATCACAGAATATCACTTGTGATAATCAGAAAATCACAAATATCACATGTGATATCCAGAAAATCATGTAAGTGGCAGCACTAACAAAGATAACCCGCAGTACTAAGCTCCATTGAACAACATTAAAACCAACTAGCAGTACTAACCAATGTGCAATGGAGGTGGAGGTGCATCGGCTTTTGTCGTTGAGCTTGTTTAATCTTGAGGACTTTCTGACTGAACCAAAATGTTGTGCTAGTATTTTTTTTTTTCTTTTCTTTGTTTTGGTTTTTCGCTTTGTTTTGGTTGTTAATTTTTTTTGCTTAAGCTATCTCTACCAATAAAACTACGTGTACTTAGAATCTTTAGATAAACAAACTTCAGTTGCTTATTAATCAATTGTGCGTTGCGCTTTTTGCCATTTGTGAAGAACAATAAAATAAAAGTGATGTACGAAAATAATGGACAAAAAAATTATCTAATATCTTATTTTGTATCACAGGTGATACCTAATATCTTATTTTGTATCACAAGTGATACTTATTTTGTATCACAGATGATACCTAATATTTATTTTGTATCACAGACGATACCTAATATCTTATTTTGTATCACAGGTGATACCTAATATGTTAACTGTTTGTTTATTTTGCCTTTTCCACGCTAATTCTCAAGTTATAAAAAGTTATTCTCAAGTTAGTTCCAAAGGAAACACAAAGGAAATATGTGTAACCCGGTTCGTTGTCCCGACGAAGGATGAATGGAATTGTGATTCGGGTTCGTGAAACGTGCAGTGAATAGTGAAAAATATGGGTGATTGGATTTTTGAACTAAATTTATGAAATATTAACTAAAAACAATTAATAACGCAAGGGAAATGCTATTCTAGGGCAAACGTATCATAAAACGTAAAAGAAATCCTAAATACGCGTAAAACCCGGGCTAATCCCGAGTTTAAAAGTGAAATCTATGAAATACAAATCCTAGGGATGCCAAATTAATTTTCCTAAGTCCTAATTAGTAAAAGAAAATTTTGAAAAAAAGAATTATATTTTTTTGACTTTTATATTTTTTATTATGAATTAAAAACTAATGTAAAAAGAAAATTATATAAAAAAATACTAAAACTAATCCGAAAATTCTTAAAATTTTGTGAAATTACTTTATGCTATAACAGTCCTAAGAAAAATAAGAATGAGGTCCCAGCTTATTTAAATAAGCTGGGAATAAGCTAAACTTGGCTGAAGGCTTAATTAGGAAAGAAGGGTTAAGAAATTAATTGTGTAGAGTTAAACCAGAGAAGACCCAAGGGCATTCTGGTAGTGAGTGTGTGTGCTAAGGTGTTGGTGAGGCTGAGGTCCCAGGTTCGAACCCAGGTCCTGGCTTTTTGCAATTTATTTTTATTTTTCTATTTTCTTTTTAAAACTGAATAAGCTAATGAAAATAAAGAACTTTTGTAAAACAAATATTTTTGAAAACTGAGAAATAAGCTATAATAAGCAAAAGTAAACAGACTAAAAGGACTAAGCAAATGCAATAATTTAATGGACTGTTAAGCTAATGGACTAGAATAAGCTAAGTTAAGCTAGGGTGGGAACTAAAATAAGCTAAGGTGTACTAACAGATATCCAAATACGCAAAAGAGATTAGAATAAGCAGACCAAAAAGGGCAAATGAAAACTAACAGATATCCAAATACATTTGTGACACCAGCTATGTATTTTGTATCACATGTGTTTTGAGCTACATATTAGGTATCACCTGTGATACCTAATAAGTTATTTTGTATCACAGGTGATACCTAATAAGTTATTTTGTATCACATGTGATACCTCATAATGTAAGTAGTTAACTACAGTCTACGCAAACTCAATAATAAAAACTCAGTAATAATCAATCATGTATAAGTCTGTTATTCAAATTTTATCAACACAATCTGGGAAATTTAAAATTAACAAAGATACTAAAAAATTTCATCAACACAATCTGGGAAATTTAAAAAGTTCAGATCCCATGAAAACTCAAAAAATTCTTGTTGACTTCATAGAAGTAACTGAGAATGACCATTCATCAAAAGAAACCGCAAGGTGCCTTATGGTGGAACCATTCATCATCTTTCTTCTACAACAGGTCACCATAACCAACTATTCAATCTCGGTCCAAGCTTGGCCACCACACGCAACTGCATGGTTCATTGCCTTCCGCTAACCATTTCCAGTATCATGTTTGTGACCAAACGGGTGCTTTTATTGATATCTGGATGAGTCGATCAAGGTAAACTGGCGGAGCGTTTCTTGTACTTGCTTTTAGCCAAATTCAAAAGGAAGTCTGTAAATATATGCTCGTATTCTGTAAATATGTAACAGGGAAGAACATGGGAAACAACAAGTCATGATATAAAGACTCCAGAATAAGCGTCTTCAAATTCTCAAACTTATTGATTGAAAATGAGTCCACAATATTATCCAGAGTAAGATGTAAGTGAGACAGTGCAGGAGCTTGAATCGAAAGTCTGTCGGTTGTCAAACATTTAAGTTTAAGGGTGCGGAGGTTGGGGGTGGTTATAGTCAAACTTAACAGACGATTCACAGCAAAATGAAGGGATTTCAGGTTGAAAAGATGGATAATAGGGTACATAAGTCCTGAGATATCTATCAAGTTGAGAACTTGAATATTAGGTAAGCACTTATTCAACTCGGTTAGCTGTTTGTCGTTTAATCTTATTAATTCAAGCGTCAGATTTGTCAGCATTGGCATTGGATTCAAAGTTTGTGTAGACAGCCATGCATTTTTGAGCTCTAATTCAGCAAGATTTTGACCTGCATCAACAAAAACAGAATGATGTAAGCCCAACTAAAACAACTAAATTAAAGACAACCTGCAATTTAATTAACAACACTCAACTAAGTAATTTTTGCGGCATACTACCCCATACCAAGACTTAATGAGTCCGAATATTGTGTTTTAATTACCAGAAAAAAATCTATCGTTTAATTAATAACTCATTTTCAAATATAATCAAGTCACACTTGATGCAACAAAAAGGTATAGTAAGTGATAATAGAGTGAAACTCTATGCTTTCCGCTTATATCTAATACTCAATGCAAACTATGTTCCGATATTCAGAATATCCGAATTTACACGAATCTATTAGCAGCCATTCCTTACTATAAATAATCAATCCAATTCTCAGATTATAAATAATCATAAAACGGGAAATACAAGCGAGAAACTCTAAAGTACCAGGAAAATAATTTATGTCAATGACATAGAAGCGATCTCTTGTTCCATGCTCGCGAATCATATCCAAGTTGAACAGATGAAGTCCCTGCAGCCAATAAGAGAGTGATTACAACCATTTTATTCACTTAAAAAAGAGGCATTTTTTACATTGAAAAGCACGTGGTGGGTTACCAGTCGTCGACGCAGTTCTCTAGCAAGGCGTTCAAGTAAGGCTCGTGGAGGAAGCTGTGCAACATGATAACAAATATAAAAATCACATTTCATCTACTTGAACACAAAAGAGATTTGCTTCGAAAAATGTAAATGACTTACCAGCAATACACGGGTCTAAATCAGCATCATCTGCCAATTGTGCAGCAGATGAAACCCTTTGAAACCAAAACACGCCAGCACTTCTTGACAACTCACGCTTGCTAACATCAGGTAAAGAGAAACGCCGCACAACCTTAATTGCATCTCCAACAATGTACACTTTGAAAAGAACACCTCCTAAAACCCACAAAACCATTAACCATTATTACTACGTAACCATAAACATGATTACAAAAATACCAAATATTTTGACTGCGATTAAATACGATTAAATACTGTTAGGAATATGAATATTCAGTTGAAGACTCGGTCACCCCGAGTACTTATTAGCACATCATAGCTCGTAGGATTATTAGTATTATTATTAGTAGTTTAGTTATTATTAGTATTGTGGAGTGGGTCGGGTCTTTACCCACTGTCAGCTCGCTCCACAGCCCGCTAGGGGCATAATATGTAGTAGTATAAATACACCCTTCCCACACTTGGGAAGGGTTGGACCTTTTCTCACTTAATCTAATATCTCTTTCTTTCTCTCACTAAAGGTTCCACTCTTCAACTTTCTCTCTCTAGTTTCTTCCTTGTTTGATCCATAAAGCACCCAATCTTGTGTTTATTAGTTCATAAATATTCTACAATTGGTATCAAGAGCCATGGTTAGATTCGGATATTCAGATTCGTGTTTGGTTTTTGGGTGTTTTTTGGTTCGTACAATAAGGTAAGAAAAGATCATTGATTGATCTTTGTTTGTGGCTCAAGTCGTGTAATACTCGTACTTTTATGTTCAAAAAGGTGTTTTAGATCGTTCTTGATAAGTCACAACAGTGTTTGTGAGTTGTTTGTGGAAGATCCGAAGCTTTTCTTGGTAGCGGGTTGTATTTCGTACAAAGTTTCATCGTAGCGGTTTAACAATCTGCTAAGGATTCTTGTTAGCGGCTTACCATATTCAGCTGTTCTGCTCCAGCGGCTTGACTAATAGCGGTTTGTAATTTATCCGTTTCTGGAAAAGGACAAACTGTACTGAAAAGGACAGTTTGTCAACTAGTGGCAGCGGTTTGTCAGTAATTGTCAACTAGCGGTTTGTCGTTTTGTGGCAGAGGTTTACGGTTTGTCGATTTGTGGCAGTGGTTTACTGGTTTCAGCGGGTTAAGTATCAGCGGGTTAAGGTTCAGCGACTTTAGTCTCAGCGGGTTAATCATCCAGCAGTTTAGGTCTCAGCGGTTAGAGTTCAGCGGCTTTGGTCTCAGCGGGTTAGTTGTCCAGCGGTTTAGGTTCAGCGGGTTAATTATCAGCTGGTTAGATTGTAGCGGGTCTAGTCTCAGCGGTTTAAGATCCCAGCGGTTTAGCGTTCAGCGGTTTAATCGTCAGCGGTTTAACTTCTAGCGGTTTGAATCTAGCGGTTTGACTAGTACTTTTACGTCAAAACTTCAAACGGCTATAACTTTTGAACCGTAACTCCGTTTTCAGCCCACGACCTGTCAAAACGACCGTGAGACCGAGAAGAATGACACGTTGAATCAATTTATTCATTCAACCCAACTTTCGAAGCCTGAAATCGCTCCAGAAAGAAGTTATCGAGCTGTGAAGTTTTCAGACCATAATTTCACCATAACAACTTGCAACAACCAAACCAAATCACAATTAAACAACAAATCAACAAGTATACCAAACCTTCATCATAACACATATCAAGCATCATTTCACGATTTATTCTTGATTTTGTAAAATCCCGCGAAAGAATCTATTTCTCGGTTTAAATCATAGACTTGTAAAATCCCGTGCATGTTTACATCATGTCAAATACTTCAGATTCTGCTATATCAGAGATACTCAGATTGTACAACATGATGGACAAACAAAAGATTCCCAAAGATGTTCGACAGATAAACGTGTTTGACTATGTCGGTGCCAATAGAGAATTTGTGTGCCCGAATTCTCAAGAAAACAAGCTTCATCAGCCACTGACAAATGTTGGGGAGTCAGATACTGCTAGGAACAACGTGCAACATGAGAAACACAACGAAGCGTCTGCTGAACCTAATGGGGTATCTTCTGTCATTAATAATGATAATGTGTTGCATGAACAAAAGATTCCCGACAAAGTACAACAGACAAACGTTGTTGAGTCAGATATTGCTTATATGGGAAATAGCGATGTTTTCCCATATGAACAATATGTGAATCACAACGAAGCGTCTGTTGTACCTAGTTGTGCATCTTCTGTTCTAAATGATGATTATGTGCTGCATGAGAACACTGTGTTTGTCCCTGATGATAACTTGATCACTAGACTAAACATCTATAAGGAACAAGTAGCTATGTATGAACAGCGTGCTAAGTTTGAACTTAATGAACGTGAGCAGAAATTAGAAGGTCAAATGAGTACACTTATTAAAGAGTCTAGAGTAAGAGAAGAAACATTAAAACAAGAGTTGAATTCTTTGAAAAATCAGCTAGAACAGTCTGTCAAACAGAAACAGGAAGTACAAAAGTGTATAACTACACTTAAGCTAGAATTCAAAGAAAAAGAAACAACACTTTTAAATGATTTCTCTAGACTCAAGACGTTAAAAAATAAGCTTGAAGATAAGTTGTACACACAAGATCAAACCATACAAACTGCTCAAATGATTCATAAGCACAGAAAGTTGAGTGATAAGCATAGTAAGATCATGATAGGTGAACCCAAGTTAACCATCCTTAGGGGCATGAAAGTAGCTCAACCTGCCCTATATGATGGTATTGTGATGCTTATGCCTATTCATGACCCGCCTGAGCATATCTACACAAATGAAGAGGATGAGATAAGTGATAGAACGAGGGAAAAAATGAGTGAGAAAATGAGGGATCCCGAGTGCATAGCCAGACGAATAATAGTCAAGCCCCATGATTATTATGAGGAGAATCGTTTGACTGTGTTTGCACCTCAAAAGAAGTTAACACCTGGACAAATATTTTGGTCACAAGATGTTGGATCGATATACTCTGACCAAACTAACTTGTAACTTGTCTACGGTTTAACAACTTTGAATGAATTCAAAACTATTAATAATGAAACACTGATATACTTTGCTAAGTATGCGGAATCTACTTCAACAAAGCTAAGAAGAATTAATAAATGACTTTGAATATTATTAAAACCTTGAACCTGCTTTCTTACACAGATTCACTAACAAACTCTAAACTCTAATACTTCTAATAATCGACTAATACTTCTCTCTAATCTCTTATATTCGTATCTCTAATCGCATATCTCTAATGCCAACCTAGGGATCCTTTTATAGACACAAGGAGAACCCTAGTCGGTTTACAATACTTGAACGACAAGTAATTCTAATTATAACTCTAATCTAATACGAACATTCTAGAATTACACATTAGTCCTTAAACTATTTGCATAGCAGTCCTTCAACGAGCAGCAGTACTTTAGTCGAACAGCAGTACTTTGACTTGAGTAGCAGTACTTTGACTTTCAGCAGTACTTTGATATTTCATAGCCCAACAATCCTCCCCTAACTTGAATTCTACTTGCTTGATTTCAAGTTCCTTTGTATGTCTTTAACTTCAACACTTTATCTTCAAGGAAAGGTTGTTTCTTTGAAATCTGACTCGTTGTTGTTTTGTCATCATCAATGCAATCAATATCTTCAATCTTCATCAGCAACAACTCTTTTCAGCATCATATCTTTTCAGCAACACAGCATCATATTGGCAATATGTACATCAGATCTTAAAAGTTTCATACTATTCTCATCACTTCCAGGTGTGTTAACTCCTGTGAGAGGTGAATCATTGAAAACTTAATGGATTTTGATGTCTCTTTACCAAAGCCATTAACTCTGGAGTAGCCAATGTTTAGATTTAGGAAAAACCATGGTACATTGATAACCATATGATTTTTAGCAAATCATCAGCTATCAACGGATTTGAGTAGTCTTTACCAAATAGCCGTTTGCTTTTGGATTAGCTAGTTCTTTTAGTACAATCACTACCATGGTGAACTAATTACCATATAATGGTTTTCCACAACCTTTACCACAAAGCCATTATCTTGTGGGCTAGCCAACTCTTCACTAATATAGATATGGTGAGTTGAAAACCATACAATTTTTAGTAAATTGCCAACTAAAAACGGATTTGATAATCACATCAGAGCCGTACCCTCATGATGAGTCAAACTCTTTCTTGTTTATTAAACATGGTGAGTTGATTACCATTTGTTGTGTAGTACAAGTACTAACACCATGCTGTTGCTTTCAAAACCATTTGTTGCTGTTTAATCTTTGTGCTTCAAAATGTTTTTGCACTTATCAAAAATTACTAATTTTATCAAAAGACTTTACTGGTTTTATGCTGCAAGCAGTACTTTGAGAAAGTACTGTCTGACCAGCAGTACTTTGAAGAAAGTACTTATTTTTCAAAAGATTTATATAATAATTAAACCATACCAGTAGTTATGCATTAATCTTCAGATTCTGTTGTCCACTTGATGAATAATTTTATGACCATCAATGCTACTTCATCTTCTTGTCCCACTTCCATTCCATGCTCTAGCATCCTGATCATCAGATCTCTTGTGAGTGGATATCTCTGTTCTGCTAGCATATGAATCATAGTGCCATCTTCTAATTCCAAAACATGTATTCCAACTGATTCAAAGAATCTCCATCTGTTAATCTCCCAGTTGTTTTGATTTTCCCACAAAGTACTGTCCTTTGTTTCCTCTGTCTCCCAGATTGTTGTGAGATCTCCTAACAATATCAAACCTACTCCTTGTGGTGGAATATGCTCAAAATAAGTTTGTACTTGGAGATATAACTGAAGCATATCATCTCTATCAATCAGATGTAGTATATCCCATAATGAATTGAACACTCTAAAACTTCCATCTTGTCTATGAAAGATCAGATAATCTCCTTCTTTAGATTCTACAACTGAAAAAGTAGATATCTTGGACTTCTTATCAGTATCTTCTTTCAATTTTGGATTTTCAAAGTCAACAACTCTAAGATAATTCCTTAGCTCATCAACTGTGTCTGTTCTTAATTCAACAGCTTCCTTGAACTTCTTTGATGGTTGTTCATCAGTAGTTCTTTTCCTCTTTGAGCTTCTTGTAACAGCTCTTTCCTTTCTTTTATCTTCAAGCTCCTTATCTTCAAAAGAAATAATGCTTGCAAGATCCTTTTGAATAGCTTCTCTAACAGCATCATACAGATCCTTCATCTCTGTATATGTCAATCTAACTAAACCTGTATATCCTTGACCTTTCAGATAAGCCATCATATCATTCCTTTCTCTAGCTTTACTAATTGGCCTTTTTGATTGAACACTCTTCCTTGATTCTTCAGCATCTATCTCTGCTTCCAATATTCTAGCTGCTTCCTCATTTTTGGCAATCTGAATTTGTCTTAACTGTGCCAATGTCATCTTCTTCTTCTTCTTTTCTACCAAGATCCCTTTGCCTTTATCTTTTGGATCTATCTCTTGTGCAGGTTGAGAAGAAGTATGATGTTGTTGTTCAATCTCATGAATACTGATGCCTCTTTGACTTGACATATTAAGCATGATGTCAGCAATTGTTTCATCATCACTGTTAGTATGAGCTATAACATCTTCTTCCTGAACTGGTTTAGAAGGGCCAACTTCCTCTTGAACTTGAATTGAAGGACCAATATCTTCTTCAAAATCTAAAGTTCTAGGTGTAATAGTAAATTGCCTCTCAGTACCTTGTTGAGCAGTACTTTCAGCTTCAGCTCCTTCCAAGTTTATTTCCTCAGTATCACCACTTCTTACTTCAACAGCAGCTTCTTCCAAATTTATTTGCTCTGTTTCATCACTCTTCCTCTCAACAGTATCTTGAGGAATATTTTCAGGTGGTGTCCTCTGAGTATCATCCATAAATCCAGCATCTTGTTCAAAACCAGCATCTTCATTCAAATTCTCTAAATTCCTCCCCAATTGGAATGAAGATTGCTTCTTTGACTTTTTCTTCTTTGACTTAGAAGACTGCGTAGGTATCCGACCACTCTGCTTCTGAGACTTTACCCATAATCTATGGTGTTGAACTAGTGGCCAAACATACCTCTTTAATCTTTGAAACTTAGTCTTTAATTTGACTATCTTAGCAGCTTGAGCCTCACTCTCCTTTTTCAGCCTCTTTAACTCCCTTGTTAAAGCATAGGTATCCAATTCTGCCTCTTCTTCTTCAAAGTGCTTAGACATATTTGTGGAAGAATAATCATTAGGAGATGGTGGTTGATTCATACCTTGGTCTGACTCCTCATGAGTAGGAATGTCCATAGGAGCAGTATCTTCCCAAGTAGCAGAATGTGGAGAAGCAGTATGTTGAGAAGCAGTAGGTTGAGGAATACTAACTTCTCTTGAAACTGGAGACTCTTGGCTTGCTGATTCAGAATTTGCTTCTTGCTCTTGCTCTTGCTCTACATCTCTAACAACTTGTGCAACTCCCAATATATGACCAATCAAAGGTGTGTTGGTTCCAGAAAACTTGACACTTTGTTTAGAGAGAAAAGTAAACACCTTTGGTGGAAGTTTGACAGTGGGTAAAAAACTTTGAGGTTTAGGGACATCCTCAAGTTGATTGTTCAAGAATAACTGAACAAACCTTGGATACATCAAGAATGGTGATCCATTAGCAATATGTGTAAGCATACCATCAAGAATTAGTCTTGAAAAATTGAATCTCTGATCGGTAGCCAAACCCACTAATGCAGATGCAATATTTTGACCAAATTGATCAAAAGAAGTACTTTTGGGACTTAAACAATGAAGTAAGACATGAATGAGGTACTTCCAATGAGAACAAAACAATGGCTTTTGAAAAGTAAGTTTCGTCAGATCGCCTTCATAACCTATATCACTTAAAGTGTCCCAAAGCACTTGTTTTTCAAAACGAACAGCCCCCCCTTCATCATTAAATATCAAAACATCCCTAATCGTGGCCTCAGAAATCCGAATAGATCGTCCAGCAACCGTAGCCCTAATCAACGAATCATCTTCAATCGTTGCAGTAGCCCAAAATTCTTGCATCCAAGGACCAATAACATCAGGGTCAACTAAAATAGAATAGTTGATGGAAGACCCAGTTAAGAAATCAATGATCGCATGAAAATCAACATTATCCCTTGTCTTGTCCAAGTTAGCGATCATATTGTGTTTGCTAACAGTGAGTCGATTAGCCATGATGAGTGGTAGAGAAGAATTCGCTTTGAGTGTGTGTTTCGATAAAAAGATTGTGGTGTAAAAGCGAATGAGGGATCTCAAATACGGTAAAAGGCGGGGAAATAGGTGTGAGTTTCTTTAAATAGGATGGAAATAAATCAAACTCATAATAATAAAGTTACCGTTTGGATTAACTTATTATCTCCGCCGTAAGGAATTAATTAACCGTAGCCCCACAATTTTTTTGACCGTTGGAACAGTACGTCCACGTAAGCAGTACGTTGAAGCAGTACGTTGCTGAGGCAGTACTTTAAGCAACAAAGCAGTACGTTCCATCTTTTTATCCACAATCAATACTCCAAACTAAAACCAAGAACTTGTAAATGGTTCATGCTTAAGTTCTAACTAATAGCTGATGTTGCCTCCCCTCAAATACAACATATAGGCTAAACTAAACTACTAAAAACCAATACTTTCATTAAGAACTAATAGAAAGTATACTAACTCATCCCAATGCTCACAACTAAGTGGTTGAATCTTGAAACATCAAATCCCTTAGTGAGTAGATCAGCTACATTATCATCTGTGTGAACCTTAACCACATTTATAAGCCTGTGCTCATAACAATCCCGAATGAAGTGATGCCTAATCTGAATATGCTTGGTCTTGGAGTGATAAACTGGATTCTTCACAATGCAGATGGTACTCTCATTATCAATGTTGATAGGAGTATTTTTGAAGTTGAATCCATAATCCAAGAGTTGATTTTGCATCCACAAAACTTGTCCACAACAGCTAGCAGCAGCAACATATTCTGCTTCAGTAGAGGAGGTTGCAGCAATGGTTTGCTTCTTACATTGCCAGGAGACTAATCTTCTACCAAGATATTGACATCCTCCTGAGGTTGATCTTCTATCATAGTTATCCCCTGCATAGTCACTATCTGAAAAGGCTTCCAAGTGAAAAGGTGACTCCTTAGGATACCATAATCCTAACTTTGGTTGATGCTTGAGATATCTAAAAATCCTCTTGACTGCATACATATGGGAAACCTTTGGTGTAACCTGAAATCTTGCACACAAGCAAACAGCAAACATGATGTCAGGTCTTGATGCAGTTAAGTACATAAGACAACCAATCATAGATCTGTAAAGCTTGACATCCACAGCTTGTCCATCTTCATCCTTGCCTAAGGGTTTATTTTTATCAATGGGTGTGGTGGCAGGCCTGAGATTTGGAAGGTCAAATCTTTTAAGTATGTCTGCAACATACTTTTCTTGGTTAATGAAGATTCCATCTCTTGTTTGTCTAACTTGAAGACCCAAAAAGAAAGTTAATTCTCCCATAGAACTCATTTGAAACTCCTTCTGCATAAGATCTTCAAATTCTTTCACCATAGACTTCTTTGTGGCTCCAAATATAATATCATCCACATATACTTGGACTAACATAATGTCTTTCTTATTCCTCTTGATGAACAAAGTCTTATCAATTGCTCCTCTCCTATAACCATGTTGTAATAGAAAATTTGAGAGTCTCTCATACCAAGCTCTGGGAGCTTGATGAAGGCCATACAGTGCCTTGATCACTTTGTAGACTTTGGTTGGATGAGCAGGATCTTCAAAACCAGGAGGTTGTTTAACATAAACTTCCTCAGAAATTGTGCCATAAAGGAAAGCACTTTTCACATCCATTTGGTAGACAGGAAATCCCATGTATGATGCAAAGGCAAGAAATAACCTTATTGCCTCTATCCTTGCAACAGGAGCAAACACGTCATCATAATCCACTCCTTCTTCTTGGCGATATCCTTGTGCAACCAATCTAGCTTTATTTTTGATAACATTCCCTCTTTCATCTCTTTTGATTCTGAAAACCCATCTTGTACCAATGACTCTTTTGCCATCTGGTAAATCACATAATACCCAGACTTCTTGAAGCTTGAATTGTAGAAGCTCTTCTTGCATGGCTTCAACCCAACTTTCATCAGCTAAAGCTTGAGCTACCTTCTTGGGTTCTTCTTGAGATAAAAAGCAAGCAAACAGGCATGTTTGTTGATCCTTGTGATTCATCCTGTTTTGTTTGTAAACAAAGCTAAGTAATGCAGTATGTTGCTTAGAAAGTCCTTTAACTTTGTTTCTTGTAACCACTCCTGAAGAGGGTGATCCAATAATGTTACTTTGAGGATGAGCTTTATGAACTCTCAATGTAGGAGTTGGTGGTACTGGAAGATCAGACTCCAAGTTAGTAAAATCAATGCCTTCATTGGAGAAAATACCTTCTGGATTAAGCTCATCATCAACTTCTTCTAATCCAGGAATGTTAGCATTAACCAAATCATCATCATCAACATTGGAATCATCAGCATTGTTCCAATTTGATTGCTCTAACACACCAGAAGTACTGTCAATAGGATCAGTAGTATTTTGATCTAAAGTACTGTGGGCAGTATCTTGAAATTTATCCTGTTTCTTTGCAGCCTCATAAGCCTTCCTTTGTTCATCTTCATAGGATTGTGCTATAGTTTCTTGAAAAAGCATCCTATTAAGTTCATCTTGTATGGCTTGATCTTCATCAGATACTGTATTAGTTGGTTGAGCAGTACTTTGTTCCTCAATAGTAACTTCAGGTTCTTTGTCAGGAACATCTTCTGGTGTAACATTGACTCCATGAACAATGTACTGTGAATCATCTTCTTTGTAATTAGCCTGATTCACTTCTCTAACAGGAACATAATTCATAGATGGTGTGAACTTGAGATCAAGATCAAACATCCAATCAGGACCTTTACCTTTCTGAGTTTCCTTATCTTCCAAAAATTCAACATGAAGACAATCTTGTACCTTTTTGGTATTCCTGTTATAAACTCTAAATCCTTTGCTATTTGTACAATAACCCAATAAATATCCTTCATCTGACTTACCATCAAATTTTCCCAGAGAGTCAATGGTATTTAGAATAGTCAGAGAGCAGCCAAAAGGTTTTAGAAAACGAATGTTTGGTTTCTTTCCCATTAGTAACTCATAAGGTGTCTTCATCTGAGGTTTAGTTACTGAAACTCTATTTAACACATAGCAAGCAGTACTTATGGCTTCAGCCCAAAAGAGAATAGGTAATTGGGAATCTGCAAGCATTGTTCTAGCTGCTTCTATCAAAGTCCTGTTCTTTCTTTCTGCAACACCATTCTGCTGTGGTGTTCTAGCAATGCTAAACTCTCTCTTGATCCCTTTCTTGGCACAGAATTCATCCATATGCTTGTTCTTGAATTCTGTTCCATTGTCACATCTAATACCTCTTACTTTGAGTCTTAATTGATTTTCAAGGGCTACTATCAGGTCATGGATAGCATCAAAGGTTTCATCTTTGAATCCCAAGAAAAAGACCCAACTAAATCTGCTACAATCATCTGTCACAACCAAGCAGTACTTCTTCTTGTTTAAACTTTCTACTGAAACTGGTCCAAACAGATCCATGTGTAGCAACTCCAAAGGTTCTCTAATATCTCTTTCCCCAAGCTTCTTACATGAAGCTTTATGTTGTTTACCCTTCTTGCAAGCCAAACATGAATGATCAGTCTTGAATGTTTTGGAAGGTAAACCTCTAACTAAATTTCCTTTGACCAGCTTGTTGATGTTCTTAAAATTAACATGACCTAGTCTTCTGTGCCACAGATGTGCTTCTTCCAATGATGCCTTTGCTACTAAACATGTTGCTCTTCCAGCAGAATTGAGACTCTTTAAGTCTAAACTGTATACATCATTGGTTCTTGGTACTCTCAATGTTACCAAGTGATCATCAACAAATTTGAACTCAGGGGAGAGAATGAGACATTCTGTATCAGTGAACAGAATTGGGTACTTCTTGTCACAAATTTGAGATACTGACAAAAGATTGAACTTGAGCTCCTTCACATATCTAACATTCTCAAAATCAATACATCCAGCCTTGATTGTTCCTTTGCCAGTGATTCTTCCTCCATCAGGATCATTACCAAATGCAACTCTTCCTCCATAATATGCCTTAAAATCTGACAGGATCTCCTTGTCCCCTGTCATGCTGCCAGAGCAACCACTATCAACAATAATATGATCTTTAAGCTCTTCCTCTAGGTTGCCCTGCACATTAAAGAAAAGGGTTAGTTTCTTTTAGGAACCCAAGCCATTACTGACTTGTGTTCCCCTTGTGGAGTGACATACTTGAATTCCTTCAGTATGTAATCTCCACTGGTTTTAAAGGCATGGTCAATGATTATTTGAGTTGGTCCCATGTCCTGTGTTGTAATATCAACAACACTCCCTGTTTCACCCTTATTTGATGAAAGTACTTCTTGTTCCCCATCAGTACTTCCTTTCTTAACCCAATTTCGTTTGACCTTAGGTTTTTCTGATTTAGGTACTCTGTTTGAATTGTAAGACCTTTTATATGAATTGAATCTCTTAGGTCTTCTATGTGAAAAAGTGTTAGCAGTACCATGAGTGGGTGAAAACTTATCAGTCCTTTGAGAAGGTACTTCTTGAGACTTATCAGTGTGTGAAGGTACTGGTGATTTGGAAAACATTCTTTTCTGGTGAGGGTACCTATAGTCTTTTGAGAAGTTACTATGGTTGACCCTATTTGAGTGATTCCAAAATGGTCTAGTCTCTCTTGGCTTATGGGTGGTAGATCTATTCTTTGGAAACTGACTTAAGTATTCTGAGTGTAAGTCACAGTGCTTAATCAAGTGATCAGAACTATAGCATACATAACATAACTTTCTCTCCATATTCCCAAATCCTCTTCTATGATTAAAAGATTTCCTATAGTGAGCAGTATTTTGAAAAGTTTCTCTTGGAGGTACTGATGAATGTCCAGCAGTACTTTGAAAAGTTTTTGGAGGTACTGCTTGTTTTTGAAAAGCTGTAGGAAACTTTTGATCATTACCCCTTTGAAAATCATTCTTAGGTTTCTCAGAACTAATTCGACCATTAAGCTTCTTCCTAAACTCTAGGTTGTCTACACCATAACGAGAAACATCTGTCCTAAGAGGTTGAAACTGACCAGTGGGTGGAGGAACTGAGTGGTACTCCTTATCTTTCTTAAACTTAGGAGGTGATTCACTAAGTGGTTCCTCATTCCTAGATGTGTTTTCTTCTGAGCTTGTAAGGTCATCATCACTAGGTGGAATCTCTTCCTTAGCACTAGGTGGGGTCTCTTCCTTATCACTAGGTGAGGTCTCATCTGAACTACTATCTTCACCATAACCTAGTCCAGCTTTACTGTTTACGACTCTTTGTTTTTCAACAAATTGAACATGTGATAGACCAGCCTGTTTAATACTACCAAGTTTTTCTAACAAAGTATCTCTTTCCTTAGTAATCTTTTCTAATTCAGACACCTTACATCCTAACTTCCATTCACTTAATTTCAATTGGTAATCTTGTTGCTCATATTTTTCTGCCCAAGCCATTTCATTATTTTCATGTGTTAATATTTTGGCTTCCATTGACTCTAAAGTTAATTGATAACCAGCTACCTCAGACCTAGCTGTTCTACAATTATCTCTTTCAGTCACATATTCTTTAAGCAACTTTTGATAGACATCATTACACTTAGAGCATACCTCAGAGACATTAGATGAACTTGGTGAAGTGGCTACCATAGCAATCTGAATAGGTTCATCTTCATCCTCCATGCTCCAGTCAAAGCTTCCAAGACCATCTCTTGATTCCAAAGCAGCATATCCAGGTTCCTCATCAAAAGCTGTGCCCCAATCAAACTCTTCCATTGCAACCATAGAATAGGTTACAGGTTCATCATCAAATTCAGCACTCCAGTCAATCTCTGCTAAATTTTCTTGAGCCACCAAAGCTTTTGGTTGTGATTTAGTAATAGGAACCTCCTTTCTTTCAACCTTGGGTTGTTCAATCATCATGTTTGCCTGATATTTTGCAAACTTGCATTCCCTTGCAAAGTGTCCAAGCTTTTGACAATTGAAACATTCAATCTTGGATTTGTCAAAAGTTATACCTTGTTTGGCTTTGAAATCAATTCCCCTTCCTGTCTTGTTCATGAACTTCTTGATCCTAGCAGTGATCATAGCTACTTGCCATCTTATGTCAATCTCTTCTAAAGCATCTTCTTCAATCTGCAACAAGTCTTCTTGATAGGTGACAGGTAAAGTGGCTTGTTGTGCAAAGAAGGAACATACAACTTCATCAGAATTGGTATTGTTTGTTGGTGATAGGTTGGGAGTAGTTGTGGTTGTGCAAACATGCTGTGAATCACCAACAGTACTTTGAGAAGGATAAGCAGTACTTTTAGTGGAAGTACTGCTTCTGTTTTCAGAAGACACAAAAGCTATGTTGTGAGTTTTCTGAGAACTGTGACCATTCATCTCTTGCTCGTACACTTTCAAATTGTTATAGAGATCATCAAAGTCCATAGACTCCAATCCAGGTTGTCCTCTAATCATAGTAGCAACCACATGCCAGACAGATGGCAAACTCCTTAAGAACTTCAAAATTTGCATCTTCAACAGATACCTCTGCTCCATACAGTTCTAGCATACTAAGTAGATTTTGGAATCTGTCATAGGCAGCATCAAGACTTTCTCTTTCACCAACAGTGAAGGTTTCAAACTGCTGCTTCAATAAGTTTCTATGCATCTTCTTTGAAGCATCATTACCTCCAAATCTTGTCTTGATCGCAGCCCATAATTGTTTTGCATCCTTAGCATCATGGAACTTCAGTAGGTGACCATCAGGAATAGCAGACAGCAGTATGTTGAGAGCCTTATCTTGATTTCTCTTTGTAGCTGCTGGTAAGGTTGGTTGAGGTGGTTTGGGTTGTCCTTCAACTTGTAGAGGTTCATCAAGAACAACATTACCATTGACAATTACATCCCATAGAGCATGGTCAGTAATAGCAAGGTACTGTCTCATCTTCATGCTCCAGAGATCATATTCTCCCTTCTTGATGATAGGAATTCTGAGTGAGGTGATGGATGGGATAGGTGCAGCTTCAGTCGACATTGTTGAGGGTTTGTTGATAAATCGGTTTTAAGGGTTTCTTCTTAATCAGAGTCTCCACACAAGCTCTGATACCACTTGTTGGATCGATATACTCTGACCAAACTAACTTGTAGCTTGTCTACGGTTTAACAACTTTGAATGAATTCAAAACTATTAATAATGAAACACTGATATACTTTGCTAAGTATGCGGAATCTACTTCAACAAAGCTAAGAAGAATTAATAAACGACTTTGAATATTATTAAAACCTTGAACCTGCTTTCTTACACAGATTCACTAACAAACTCTAAACTCTAATACTTCTAATAATCGACTAATACTTCTCTCAAATCTCTTATATTTGTATCTCTAATCGCATATCTCTAATGCCAACCTAGGGATCCTTTTATAGACACAAGGAGAACCCTAGTCGGTTTACAATACTTGAACGACAAGTAATTCTAATTATAACTCTAATCTAATACGAACATTCTAGAATTACACATTAGTCCTTAAACTATTTGCATAGCAGTCCTTCAACGAGCAGCAGTACTTTAGTCGAACAGCAGTACTTTGACTTGAGTAGCAATACTTTGACTTTCAGCAGTACTTTGATATTTCATAGCCCAACACAAGATATAGAAAAGCTAAAGGAAGATAAACTTAAAGCCAACACCCCATACATTAGAAAAGTTGCGTCCATAACGGTGTATCCTCCCAATACACCTAGGAATTTGGTTCCTTTGTCTCTTCCCACTGAATGCAAAACCTTAATTAGCTTATACGTGCTTTGGCAACTATTTGCTGATTTTGATAAAACATGTAAGAAGAGAATCACACCAACAGGAATTACTGAGGGGGAAAGGTGTTTTGAGCATGCAAAAAGGTGTTACTTGACTGAGGTCATGCCATTCTTTAAACTACTTAAAGAACATTTTGAAGGGTTGCAAACTGCCCTTAAAACCGAAATAAATGAAATGAAAGTAGTGTTTAAAGATATGGAAAATGAGGTAACTCAAAATGTGATAGAACTTAAGACTCGTGAGATTGAAAGAAAGAACATTCTCATCACAAATGAGAATTTGATTGCTAGATGTATTGCACAAGATGTATTTTATACTGCTACTGATTCTGCATTATCTGCTTGTCAATTTCATGAGTATTCTATTGCTTTAGATGTTACCCAGAATCGTGTTGTTGAGCTTGAGGGGGAGAATTTGAAATTGCTTGAAAAAATTCAAAATGATGACCATGATAACATGGTTAAACGTTTTTCAAAACTAGAAGTTGATTATCTGAATTTGCAACTCAAACATCAACACTTAGAAGAAAAATGCAAAATATCAAATGTCAAGACATCCTCGGATGCTCCTGAGTTTGATACATATTTTGAATTAAGCAAACGTGAAGAAAAAATTCAAGCTCACACAAACACGATTCGACTGTTGAGGGCCCAAGTTGCCCAATTGAAATCCAACAAATGTGAGGTGTATGGCACCAATAAACCTTCGTCTTCAGATTCTCATAATTTTCAGTATCAAGACACCATCAACAAGTTACATTATGAAAATGAGTGTTTTCGAGAAGAAAATTCTAAGATTAAACAGCATTACAAAGAGTTATATGACTCAATTAAAGTCACACGAAATAGTCATAATGAAAAGATAACTTCTTTGTTAAATGAAATTGAGAATCTTAAGACTCAGGTGAAAGGAAAAATGCCATGTACCACTTGTAATTGTGTTGCATCAAAGGTCTCTGCTTGTAAAATGTACGATGTTGATGTGAGGCCTATTCCATTTCCCATGAGAAACAACAGACCTGTCCATCAAATGTACCTCTGTCACCTTAGGGATGGACTTGACACTCTTCGTGAGGTTGTGGAAGAGGACAGAATAGGAAAACCACTCGATAAGGCAGTAGGTTATGCTTGCGTCCTCACAAAAAGGATCCAGGAACAGTTAGAATATGCCATTGGCACGGGCCCTAAGTCTCACAACCAAAGAGATAGAATAGTTGCATCGTCATCCACAATTAAGAACAAGCATGTAACCTTTGAGGTATCTTTGGAAACTTCAGATCCCAACACATCAAAACATGTTCAGCAACTAGAAGTGAAGAAGACTAAGATTCCCATCAGTCCTTCTACAGGAGTTAATAGTGACACTAAAGCTAGCGAGTCAAAACCTAAGAGAAACATAAAGAATTCTAGGATTTCACCAGCTAAAAGTGTTCCTAAAAGGAAAGTAGAAGACCACATGAGAAACAACAAGTCAGATTTGAACAAAAGGAATCATAATTCGAATCCAAATTCACTTTGCAAAACATGTAATGAATGCATAATTTCGTGTAATCATGATAAATGTGTTAAGAAATTTCTGAAGTCGTCCAACAAACCCCCAGTTAGGAAAGTTTGGAGAGCTAGACAAATTAAGCAATCTTGGAAACCTACAGGGAAAATGTTTACCAATGTGGGCTTTCAGTGGAAGCCCATGGGCCGAACATTCACACTAGGGGAACATTGCCCTTTAACAAGGATTACAATTCCTAGAGTAGTGCCTGTTAAGGAATGGAAGCCTACTGGTAGAGTTATCCCTTTAGATACACAATGTCCCTTAACTAGGTCCATTGCATCTACTAGTGTTGCCCCTATTGTTAAAACCAAGGCACCTATGGTTTCAGCAGCCCCAAAGATTGTTTGCACTAACCAACTGGAACCCAACCTAAATTGGGGATCCGGCTCTCCAAATTCTCTTGTTTCGTCTGTTTTCAAATGCAGGTCGTACGGATCGTCCTTTGACATTTGGACACAGGCTGCTCACAACATATGAGGGGAATCATTATGACGTCTGTACACATCAGTGCAGGCCTCGGTCTTCATCGATTATGACGTCTGTACACATCAGTGCAGGCCTCGGTCTTCATCATTATGACGTCTGAATACATCAGTTCAGGCCTCGCTCTTCAATGACAATGGCGTCTGCTGACATCTCTTCAGGCCCCGTTCATCAAAGAAAAGAAAGGCGTACGCTTGAGTGCGCTTTATCTTCGGAAGAAGAGGAATCTTCTTATTTATGACCATTCTCATCAAGCTTCATGTTCTTCAAATGCTCATTCAGTCACCAAAGGGGATAAACGTACATTGGAGTATATTCTTATTCACCTGGTCTATCAAAAATGGCAGTTGGTCGTCATATGCAATTTTTGAGGGGGAGAAGGGTGAATAAACTACATGGTGATTGAGAGTTGAGAAATGGTCATACGAATATTCTTGTTTCTGACTACTCTTATCTAAAGGCTTCATACTTGCTCCATGCGCATTCAGACATCAAGTGGATCTACTTCCATCAGATGCGATTTCGAATGAAATTTTTGAGGAGGAGAAGTGTGAACAGTGGATCAACCTCATATGCACTTGTTCAATCAAAAATGGCATCCTCATATGCAATTTTTGAGGGGGAGAAGTGTGAACAAGTGAGTGAACAAACAATCACTTGTTGGGCATCTAAGTGTGACTACGGAATTGATCAGGTATCACTTATTTGGAGTTAAAGTTGACTTTCTCAAAGACGTGATCTTACTCTATCTTGAAGTCGGGGTTGGTTGGATGCATGACCTTCAATGATAACTTGCTCGTGCTTAAGATTTAAGTTGAAGACTTAGGTTATCTAGTTACCAGCAGTCGGGGTAACTATCACTTAAAGGAGTTACGATGTAGTACTCAGTGTCACACGCCGTTGACGTTGTGGATAATCGTAAGAGGTGTTAATGTCTCATACCTTGGTTGGGTATTGAGTACTTAGAGATTTGCTTGGAGCACTAATTCTCTACACCGTTCTTCCAACATTAGTGCAAGCATAAGTCACAAGAATGGGGAATTCTATCTTCAGGTTCAAGTTTGGTATATCGTGTTTGCTCCATCAGTTATCACTTCGAATAGCCTACTTAAGGGTTGATAAAGATAGTCAGAGACGGTTTCGGCAGCAGTTAATTCTCACTTGATACATTTGAGCTAATTTTGTTCTTCTCACAAGATCTCAAGAATATATGCGTAAAATGTGTTGCTGATTCTGAGGTATCAAAACCAGCAAGGGGGAAGGAGACATACAGTTGAATACACAACGAGTACACGTGATGAACTTTATTCCGGGAAGACAAATGTCATAACCGCAGAGAAAATCAGTGTTGTAACTCGTGCCTTCGGGTGTATTATTCCAACTACGTGGGGGAAGAGATGTAAGAAACAGTTTCTGATAATTAAAGAGGTACACAATTGTATGATGATTACACTCGGGACTTAGATGACTTTGGTGTAGCAATTCTCATCTGCAAATTCCAGAAGGGAGAAAAGTGCATTGGGTCTTAATCGATCTTGATGTTACGTGTTCGACTTTATCAAATGGGATTGAGTGTGTACTTCGGGTTTTTGGGCTTCATATAATGAGACTGATTGCATCACTTCAACTACTTGGGGGAAGTGGTCTCTGGATACTCTTGGCATGCATTACTTCAGTCTTCAGCGGGAAGTAATGTGAGAAGAATTATTCAAATGTGAGATGATTCGTTGCTGATCTATTTGAGGATCCCCGAACGGAGAATCACGATGATTATTCTTAAAAAGGAGCAGTAATACTTGATGTGGTTTGCTACGGTTTCCACTGTACACTTACCCTATGTAAGCTTGAAAGAGAGCTTAGAATCTACTCAGTAAGAAGATTGTCAGTTTGAGGGGAAGCTATCAAAGCTGTACATTGGGAAGGCTCAAGTTCCGTCGATTGTTCAGGAGCCTCGAAAGCTTTGGTGGTGAAAGTTTAAGAGATGATTGATCACAGATTTCTACAACATACTGAACGTATCCTCATTTCGGTATTCATTTCATCATCGTCTTAAACTGAATAATATAGTTTGTACATATCTTAAAACATACTGTAAATAGAAAATTATAGATCCAGAAAATTGTATATAGAAAAATATTAAAACCAAGAAAAACCATAAAAATTAAAAAATAGAAAATACCAAAAATAGTTTCACCTAGGCATGTCTTCTGTTTATCGATAACATTTACGGACTTAGAAATGTCATTCAATAATGGCACGGGTCTTTAAATGAAGCTCGAGCAGAAGTTAAAATGGATTGTTAAAACATGTCTAAATGGCTTGCTATTACTTTAGATAGCAACCCGCGCTATACAATGGGGAAAGCATGTCGCCAAAAAGACAGCTGTTCCTCCAACCGGGTGATGTTCACCTGGGCATGGATTACTTTATATCCATGTTTCCCCGATTTGATGTACATTTCAGTGCATTATTTCGCGTATAAGAAGAGAAGT
The DNA here is from genome assembly GCA_021014915.2 of Artemisia tridentata subsp. tridentata. Lineage (NCBI taxonomy): Eukaryota > Viridiplantae > Streptophyta > Magnoliopsida > Asterales > Asteraceae > Artemisia > Artemisia tridentata. Next base: position 336,767,955 of record CP139506.1, read on the forward strand.
CTTCTTTGCACCATGAACTCTTTCAGTTCTATGATTCTTCAAGAGAGTTTTGGTGTTTCACAAGGTGGTAACTGGACTTAAATTTCACAAATACTTATCTCTCAATTGAATTACTACAGCTCTTTAAATAGAAAACAGGTCATTAATTGAGGGGGAGTTTATTTGTTCAAATTTTCACACCTTTTTAAACACTGTGCAACATCAGCAGTGACACTCTCTCTTGGTTTGAGGGGGAGCATTGTATGCTTCGTAATCAGAATATATTAAACCTGACCACATTTTCTCCCAAATTTTCTAAAACATATTTAAATCAATTGGGATCACAAATCTCAAATGGTTTGAAATTTTTGATCGGGGGAGAGAATGTGATTTAAATATGAAATTCTGATAAAAATGTGATCTTTTGGAACTCAAGTGTAGGCTCTCCCATATGTGCTAAACCTTTTCGTATATCGATGCACATATTAAGGGGGAGCGAATGATTTATGATGGCAACTGTGGAAGAATACCAAAGACCGACCAATCTTACTTTAATGCATTGGAGTTATAAGGATGGTGAGGTTAGGTATTTTGTAACACCCCAACCCGACAAGGGCAAAGGTGTCACAGATACGGATTCTCATCAGAACAAACACAAGCATATGACATACATAATACAATAGGATTTCAAGGGTTACAACTGAAAATCTGATATTACAAGGTTACAAGCGAGATATACAATAATCACTAAGTCTGAATAACTTTTCAAATCATCTCTAATCCAATCTAGCTAGCAAGATCTTCTAGGTCAAGGGCTCTCTCTAATAACGACCCAGCTTCCAACTAAAAACCTGCCGCACACGAAAAGAAAACGTGCGGCTGAGCTTACAAAGCCCAGTGAACAGATATATAATAAACGGAAACGAAAGCAAAAGAAATGAAAGTAAAAGGACAAGAACAGATATAGCATAATGAAATAGATAAGTCAAGGTACAGAGAGAGAGTAAAGGTTTAGGACAGTAATCCACCACGAGCCCAGAAACATATCATATCAAATCACATACCAGGGTGTATGGAGGGGTGACCTCAGCATACCAAGACAAGGTTGAGGGGATACCTCCAGGGTTGGAGTTGCAAGCTCCAAGGGTTGTGAAAGGCATGTATTGCACACAGTACCAGTCACCAGACATACCAGATATATCAGAACCAGAACAAGACTAGGATGCATCCATTCGCCCCCCAAGAACAAATCATATTGGCCATAATAACAGGAGTGTGCACATATCAAAATCAAGATGGGGACGGTGTAACCAAATCACTAGGGCTACACACTAGTCATGCCAGTGGTGCATCACAGACACGGCCATGTTACCTTCATGGCTAGGGTCACAAATTTGGCTCGGGTATCAAACTGGGATCAAGGGTCACATGTCAAAGGTTCATATCATAATCAGGTTGTCATATCAGAAGGTTCAACATCCGCAGGTCAATCTCAGCAGGTCAATATCAGGTGGTCAATAATTAGCAGGTCAGTAACAGTTCATTTAAAAAGGGTTTCTAATTAAGAGTCCATTTAAAATAATCTTTATTAACGGTCTTCATAAAAATAATCCTTCAAAGTAGAGTTCATAAAATGATCTTTTAAAATGGTTTCTCATGCAGATAGTCTTTTAAAATAGTTTTCATACAAGTTAGTAAAATCCCAATCAAAAGAGTATTGTATCACATTTGTAAACTTCATTTTTAAATAGCTTTTCTCAAATCATTTTCCAGGTCAGAAATTAAAGGCTTCACAGTCTAGGTTCATATACTAGGTCAAAGGTTCAAGGCAAAGGATTCATAGCAAGGTATCAAATGTCAAGTATCATATTAGGGTTCACATCAGGGTTCATATCAGAATTCAAGACAAGAGATCAATGCAGAAGCTCATTATCAGAAGGTCAAGTCTCAGGTATCAATCAGAGGCTATACAGATCAGAACATGAAAGAGATCACAGGAAACCTTACAGAGAAGGTCAGAATATCCGTACCTTATTTCAGAAGCAAACACAAATCAGAAATGGATGACACAGAGTGGATCAGGACCTCTCTTTCTTCACACCTAGAGGGGTAGACAAGAATTACAAACCCTTCCTTTTTAAGTAACTTTCCATTTTAGCTTTTAGATTCATCAAGTTACTCTTTTAGTCCTTTAGGTTTCATAATTTACACTTTATACCCCTTTACTTATCAAAGTTACAAAATGAAGCCCTAGATTTACTTAGTTTACATTTTAACCCCTCTCATTAATTTATTAACACATCACGCATTTTATTTTACAAGATTACAGAGTGTACCTTCAAATTAACTTATTATACGAATTATACCCTCAAGTTTCACGATTCACAATTTATAACCCTTCGCTTAGGAAAATAACAATTCACACCCCTTTTACATGTCTTGACAGTTTTTAGGTATTAACTGGACTCGTTTTAAAAAATTTGCAAACCATATTAAAACTTCGAAATGAAATCTATAAAAATTCACAGACGTTCCCCAGGGTCTTCAGTATTTTATGTAATTTTTCCAGATTTTATTAAGTTGTATAGATACGAATTAAAAATCCTTTCTCCCAACCTGTTCCAGAACCATATTAATTAAAAACACCCGACCATTTTTCATCTTCTTTCCCAGTCTATAAAATTTATAAAATTCTACAAAAATTCCAGTAATTAGCTAACATGTGATATTTTACTCAGATAAAAGGACACATCCTAATTCGTTATGGTTTGAAAATGATAAATGAAAAACCCGGACTGTTTTTCCAGACTTTACAATTACGACCAGACACATGATTTTCTAAAAATCAAAAAGTAGCCTTACAGGCCTCTAAAAATTACAAAATAAATTTCTCCAGGTAGCCACTTCATTGAACTTAGTTTTAGACTTAAAAACCATTACAATACCCGTTCACATCATTTATTTATAGCCGGTTAAAGTCGAGCCAAGTTCCAGATCAAAAACAGTTATCACAGAATCATATATATACTTAGGGTTTCTTCATTCCGTTCATTAATTTTCGACACCAAACGACTTTAGGTGAGCCCACAACATATTTAAGTTGATTTATAACAGCTTTAAACACATTCAAATCGAATTAATAGTCAAAACAAATTCAGTCGATCCATGTTACTAGGGTTTTTAGGGTTTCTTACTTTTATGATTTCATGTGACATGTTGTGGTTAATTCGATTAGAACAAATAGAAAACAAGAACAAGGATTGAACAGGAGATACCATACCCTTGTAGAACACACGAGGAATCAAGTACACGATACAATCACCCACGATCCTCTCTTTTTCCTTTCTTTGGGTCGATCGACAGAAACAAGAAGAACAATATAAATATTTAGTTTTTGGATCAATAAATCAAGGATTTAGATTATGTTGAACATATACATGGTTACCTTATGAAGACAAGAACAAAATCAAGGATTCCTTGGGGTTTATTTGGATCGAATAAGAGCAGCCAAAGGAAGGACCGAATATTTTTTTTGAAGAACTTTTAGGGTTGTTTTGGTTGTTCGGTTGGAGAGAAAAAATAATGGATAAACTATATTGAGAATGAGCCGAGCAAATGGGGAAGATGGCAAGATTTTCGGTCAATCACAAGACCAAATCAAGAGGAATTTATTGTGATTCAATTTTACCTTATTTACATAATTTATAAAGTTTAAATGTATTTTAATTTAAAATTTTCGGTATAATATACATAAATGTATATTTTGTATTTTACAAATGTTGAAATGTAAGATTACAAATTTACTTTACTTCTTAACTGGATCATTTTCGTGGGTTCGGGATCATTTCGATACTTTAAATGCTTATTAATCAAAATTTTAGATTGTAGGGCATTTTGGTCTTTTTACATGTTTTAGATTTTCCGGGTTTTACATATTTGTTCCCATGATCCAGCCAGAACCGGAGGGATCTTCCCAGGGATAATCCTCTAGTTAGAATAGAAGTCCTTAGGAATGATTAAAAAGGAGAAAAGTGAATAAGGGAAGAGTGCCGACTGAGATGGAGCTAGCACTGGAACAAACCCAACAAGGTGCTAGTTATGAAGTCTCGGTAAGCACTGAAGGGGTTGAAGAATGAAAAAGAAACGTAAAGATAAAGGGTGAAAAGAAAGAAGCCCTCCTTACATCTTAGGCAGAAACCGGGTCAATACATATGCTGTCAGAATCACTTAGTTGATTGCTGACATTGAAGACAAAGTATCATGGACCCAGTGATACGCTGCACAACCCTCCCTAGCCACTCAAGGTCCCTCAAAGGACTCTTGTTTCACTTGTCACAGAGATCAATTCATTGCTATCGTCTCTCTCACTCCGAGTTGGATGATATTGAAAAGGTGGCAGTCCTCTCCAGCCTCCGATCACTAAATCAAAACGCACTATTGAGTCTAGAGCCCAGAGATCATCAACAAATCTCAGTAGGACACATTTCCAATATGCTTGTTGTTTCATACACCGTGAAAAGCAAGAAAATATATATGAAGAGTCCTACGCATTATCCTTGTGGTATTGCCAGAACATCCGAGTGATACGTAAAGTATTCACAATGAAGATGGAAATCCTTCTAGAGCCAACATCAAACAAGATCTTGGTGGGTGACATGTGAGATCCTTCATGGATCATGCTTGTGACAACTAGAAAGAAACGATGGGGCGATTCAAAGTTGAATCAAACCTGTTCCAGGATATGGATTGACGGATGCTTTTGGAAATCCCTTCAATGAGCTCATCAAATGTATTTCGAGCGCATTGATTGTGAAAATTTTCAAACAAAAGTATTTATGACAGAAATGTGATTTAATTTGTAAAACCCTTGTCGTGTTACATAAAAAAAATTGTTTATCTAGTAACACGCAAGTGATTTTTCTAATCAATTTCTCGTCAATCAGTGGGTATTTAATTCACTGATTCACTCTACCGTGCTGTCTGCTTTGAGACGTTCCGGTATGAGAACATGCTTAGTATGATGATTCTGACATTAATTTTTTGGAAGACTCATTACTACTAGCTGGAAATTCCTGTCAAGGAGAATCTTCTTTAAAGGGAATTCTACCTGATCACAGGTCGGTCTTCACAGAACCGAAGGTTAAATCCAACCACATATCGAACGAATGACAAAGCCATATTCGTTCTCCGAATTTATTGCTAACTGTTTTATTTCAGATTCATATAAAGATGGCGATGGTGGTTCCTGATTCCAGTAGATACGTGTCAATCCACACTCCATGCTCACACTTCCAATTCATTATCAAAGACATCATGATAGATGAAAGACCTACAACACAGCTTCTGCAACTCTGATGATAGCTATCATGATTCAGAAAAGTGTGAGCATGCGAGTCCAACGGTCACAACAAATCACATGGAGGCAACATTACTACAATGGATGTGCTCAGAGATTTATGGTGGCCGATGATCTCAAAGAAGGCTCATAGATCACAACCTTATATAAAGACGATGCTGCAAGATGACGTGAAGACATATGATGGATGATATCTTCAAAGAATACTCAAAGATCATCCAAAACAAAAACAGTCATCGCAAGTTCACTGCTGAAGGCACAAAGATTTTTGAAGCTGAAGAATCAAGGTCTACGAGCTATGAAGTCAAGATTCAAGGATAGAGTGCTAGAATTCAGAACATTAATTCCAGGGTGACCTCCCTTAGGGGGAGATTGTTAGGAATATGAATATTCAGTTAAAGACTTGGTCACCCCGAGTACTTATTAGCACATCATAGCTCGTAGGATTATTAGTATTATTATTAGTAGTTTAGTTATTATTAGTATTGTGGAGTGGGTCGGGTCTTTACCCACTGTCAGCTCACTCCACAGTCCACTAGGGACATATTATGTAGTACTATAAATACACCCTTCCCACCCATGGGAAGGGTTGGACCTTTTCTCACTTAATCTAATATCTCTTTCTTTCTCTCACTAAAGGTTCCACTCTTCCACTTTCTCTCTCTAGTTTCTTCCTTGTTTGATCCATAAAGCACCCAATCTTGTGTTTATTAGTTCATGAATATTCTACAAATACCATGGTTAACGAACTCTTGGAGAACAAGTGGAGGCTCTAGCTTTGAACACACTATTATCTAACATCATTTTATCACAAGTGGAGAACCATGCAGTTGCTTAGCCAATATTTTGTATCACAAGTGATATTCAGAATATCACAAGTGATACTCATAATATCACATGTGATACTCAGAATATCACATGTGATACTCAGAATATCACATAATAAATCAAATCAAATCAAATCAATTAACAAACATAATAAGTACTGCTTTGAACACACTTGGTATCACATGTTTCATTGCCAATCACCAGGTTTCGTTTTGAACACACTTGTCATGTTTTTATTAAAAGCTTCATACTTCTTTTCATCTATGTCCATCAACTTCCCTTCTATCATATTTTTTGGTCTGTTTTTATTAATCAACAAACGATATTGTTAACAAACAAATTAATATTTCAGAAGTTATATCATAAGGTTTATCCTGCCGAAATGTTAGCCGCAGCCGAAGGCTATGCCTGTGGCTAAGCCGAAGGCTTTGCATCAGGCTTTTCTTTCTTATTAGGAAAATTAGTAAAAAATCACAAGTGATCATGCAGGCATAGCCTTTTGCTTAGCTTAGTGCTTATCTGAAGGCTTAGTTGCAGTCTACGGGTTCGGCAAAGCCGAAGGCTATGCCTGCGGCTTAGCCGAAGGCGTTGTTTGCGGCTTAGCCGAAGGTTTGGCCGCAGGCTTTACCTTCTTCTAAGCCTTCTAACCTCACTTTTCTTTACAATAACATCAACAATATCCCTATAATCGGTGAAAACCTAATTTCGAATCACATTTTTCTTCAAAAAAAAATGACAATAACTTCACTAATTATTCATTAAACATTATAAAATCACATAAACTTCAACATAAACTATATAAACCTGATGAATCATTACTTAAGCATAAAATAACAGTAAATAATAGTAAAATATGTGTTTAAATCAACGAAGAAGTATTATTATACCTTTAATTGCTTTTTTCGCTGGTTTTTTATGCAGTTTTTTGATCGGAAGTTCGTCGGAACCGTCGTTTGTGCCGTATTGTTTGAGTATATCACCAGCTGCGTCCTTTTCTTTCAATTTTGCTGTGATTTTACGGTTGATTTAGTAGATTTAGGGTTTGTTTTGCGGTTGATATGATAGATTTTGATAGCTTTTCTATGCTGAGTAATGTGTGTTTTTAGTGGTGTGTTTGGTGAGAGAGTGATAATGATAGAAATGAGGAGTGTGTGTTTGGTGTGAGGTTGTTAATTTACGAGATTGCCCCTCCGTGTTTTTTTGTTTTTTTTAAAGAAACAGTTTTTTAATCTTGTCCGTTGGATGATATGTAGATGGACACTTGGGATGTGTCCTTTAGTATGTGAGCATTATTTGGTTTCTAAAATAACTCCACTCCATAATGATAAAGTTATGATTCTGTAAAAAATAAGAGAAATAAAACAGTAATAATTATGTTTTTTTTAAACTATGTGTTTTTTATCATGAGATAATTATTTTAGAACGGATGAAATATATTATGAGCGGAAAGTTAAACGGTTAATTAAACATGACAATTTATTCATTTCAATTAGCTTAAGCTTATAAAAACTTATAGTTTATAAAAGCTTTTATGAACTTTTTTGACAATCAATGCTTATTTTAACTGAATATTACAATTCATATCATCATATTACAATTCGTTTGATAGGTTATTGTTTTCTTAAAGATATTTTGTGAACCAAACGAGCCTAAGCTTTTGCATTTTAATGCATAATATTTTAAAGGGTACTTAATTAATTTAACTAAATACAAGCTCTACTCATTCCTAATAGCTTATTTAGCTTGAGTTTTTAAAAACTTATAATTTATAAAAACATTAATAAGCTTTTCTAACAAACCATCTTATTTAAAACTTAAGTTTTCATAAGCTCACAGAAACTTGTTTCGAAACACACCCTAGTTTTAATAAGCTTGTGCTTATTATTTGTAGAAAAATTTATATATTGTGTGCAAACCAAAACTTGTTTATAAGATAATTTATTTAGAAGCTAAGCTAGCATAATATGAATAATTAGATATAGGTCGTGTTTTATGTGGAACATTTTGGAGCGATTAGCGTTTAGGATTAAAAAAAACTTGTTTGGCAGCATGCGCAAACAAATATTCAAATTTAAACGCTACTTTCTCTAACGTTGGTAAAACAAGTGAAACGCCCTAAAAAAGTAATTCTTTCCCTATACGCCGTATAGGCTTTCTCATGTGCCAAAATACATTTTCCGAAAATCATACTTCTACATATCGAAAACTCATGAAACCTGAAAAACATACTTCATACATACTAAATATCATAACTATACAAGGGTTTTACATAACTATGCGCGAAAGCTTTATATTTAAAAATGAGCGAGTTATTCCAAACACTCCCATTTTCGACCCATAACTAGTTTACTAGTTCATAGACATACAAAATGACCTACAACTGACTACAAACTATTTTAACGTAAAAAGTACTACTATTAAAACATGTTCGGGCGTTTAGAAGCTGAAATTAAAATGTGCGGATGATATGCTCGTCACCTATACCCACGAGCATACCATTCTCACAAAATGCATTATCTTCTATCATCAAACCCCAATCCACTTCAAGTACCTACATAAACACATAAGTAAAAACCTTAAGTCATTTTGGCCTAGTAAGTAAAACGGAACTAAAGCTAAACATGACATAATCCATGATTTAGTTTCTATCTTGCTACTAATCCGCTTATTTAATTACTATACTAGACGAATACTCATGCAAAAGCGACGTTGTATAGCAGCAAATAATTATACTTAAGAAATCGTGATTCTGGTTTGAGCCTTGATTCAAAATTTACGGGTTCAGTTTGTAGTAATTGCGAGAAAAAAATTCATTGGTTAGAAATAAAGAATGATAAAACTTTAAGGATTAAACAATATTTAAAATATTAATTTAATTGTAAATGATATTACCACTTTTAATCAATGGTATAATAGTTCACTAGCATTAATCAAATTTTAAGCATTTAACTTTAAGGAATGCATATGCATGCATTATAGTAGTAGAGATGGGTCATAACTCATATAAAATATGATGCTATTACTATGAAATGCTTTTGCTACCACATCCAATATCTAATTGGATAACTACTAATTTGCAATATCTAAACGACTTGCTACTAATGGTGCGATATCTAATCGAATTATTGATAAGGATTTATTTGGTACCTTTTTAAGGAGTCATTTAAGCAAAAAATCGAGTAAATATGATCAAATATTGCCTCATATCATTTCTTTTTGTATTTTTGGTACTTAGGATAAGAATTATGGAAAACGGCACTTTTGAAGCATATTTGGACGATAAAGTGACAAAAACGACGAAGTCGCAAAAAGTACATCAGACTTGGAGGTCTGACGGCGTCACTAGACACAACGTGACGCCGTCCCTTGTAAACTCATGAAAGATTTCTAATGTTGAGCTAACAAGTGACACCTCAGAAGATTTTGAAGGCTTTATAACTTGACGCCGTCAGGTGTAAAGTGGAGATGGGCGTCACGTTTTATGCTAACAAGAGACGGCTCAGAAGAATTTTACAAGTGACGGCCTCAAATCCCTTTCTAACGCCGTCAGAGCGGCGATTACACAGACAAAACCCTAAACCACGGCGAGTTGACGACGTCAGAGGCTATAACCTGATGCTGTCAGAACTGTATTCCTATATATATTTTCGAAAGTTTTCATTGTAAGGTGTGACACTTTTTGGTACTACTTTGGAGGCATAACCCTAGTCGAATTTTAGCAGCTTTGTAAGGGTTTTTCAACCCTTGAACCTCATGCTTTATTGAAGATAAGTTATTCGTTTAATCATTCAATATGTCTATGTGTTGTTTGATTAATTGTTTATCTTTTCTTCTATCTATCATGCTAGCTTAAATTTATTTGTGTTTTCTTAGATCTAATGAAACCTAGTTGTTGATTATTGATTTGTTGTCTATTGTTTAGTTGATTGCCTCGCGTTAGGCTAAGAAAACTGGCTGACCTCTTATATGTAACTAGCTTGAACGTCTTAGAAAACGCAATCGTAGAGTGCACTATTGGTTTTTCTCGTTGTATTTATTGCGTGAATTACGGCTTGTAGATCCTAGATAACTTAATAGACTTTAAGGGATTTAGGGGAGACTAAGATTTATAGAGTTGGGGACTTCAGCACCACCCCACGATCGCTATTAAGGAATACAACGCTTCAACTAAAACAAGGACGTGACAATTCAACGAATCAATAGGAGATAACTAGGGAGTAATTAAGACTAAGTAAACAAGTTTGTTTACCATAAGAGTTTTCACCAAATTTACTTTTTCTTGTCATTAGTTTAATTTTAGTTTTATAAATAGTTTTTGGGTTAGTTGGCTAGCAACTAATTCCGCCCACTCTTTCAAAAACCGAGATTTTACTTGCTTTTATAAAAATATAAAAATATACAAAAAGAATCATCCCTCACCTCTAGACCTATCTCAAGATACATTTTAACCTAACAACACTATTCTCCTAGAAAACGATCAATCCCCCAGATTTACCTATACTACACTACAACGGTCAGGTACACTGCCTGGAGGATTGCAAAACTTCTTGAGATCCCTTGAGAAGTAAAACCTTTTCCGAGGTCTTGCAAATCCCGCATCAAGTTTTTGGTGCCGCTGCCGGGGAATAGTTATTACTTAGGTTTAATTTCTATTTCGTTTAGGTCTACTCACTAGATTCCTATCAAGTGAGATATTTATTTTCTTTTTATTAGCTTTCTTTAGTCTATCTTTTCTTCGTTCCTTTGTTCGTAATCTCTTCATTTGCCACCATGGTGAATGAAGGCATCTTCGACCCCATCATCCAACCACACCAACAACACCAAGCTCCACCAAAATACCAAGAACAACAACACCAAGACCCACCAATTAACCAAGACCCACCTTGAGCCCGTACTCTAGGTGAGTACTCCAAACCAAGCCACCAAGGCTATCGAAACACCATTGAGCTCCCCCAAAGAGCCAATGTCTCTCCCTTGCGATCCGACACCATCCGGTTGGTGCAAAGCAGATGTGCATTCCATGGACTTCGTTTCGAAGATCCAAATCAACATCTCAAGGATTTTCTCAAAATCGTTGATTCCATAGACCTTGATGTTGAAACTCAAGAGACGACACGCTTGCGTCTCTTCCAATTCTCTCTACGTGACCAAGCTAGTCAATGGCTTGAGCGTTTACCCATGGGATCCATCACATCTTGGGATGATCTCACCTCTCGTTTCTTCGCTCAATTTTTCCCACCGGGTAGAACTACCAAACTATTGAATGACATCTTTGTTAATACAAATATCATCTAAAAAATGTTATTTATATTTTACGATCTTTGCTATATTTTGTTAACGACAAATATAAACTTTATTTTTAGCAAAACATAAATATAGTTAAGTCTTTTAAATATATAGTCACAAGTCTTTCATAAACATAAAACATCACCTAACTAGTATATACATTTTACATGTTCACTTTCATATACATTTTACAAGTTCACTTTCATATATATTTTAATCTAAAAATGGAAATGTATTATGACATCATGGCATGCATCACTTTGAAATCTTTAGAAGATTTTGAAGATCATTGGAAGATATCATGAATATCTTGTTTAGATCTTTACTCAATGAATCCTTGGAAAGATATGGAAATATCTTGGTCAGATTTGATTAAGATTTGTGGAGATTTTCTGTCAGGTTCCCTGATGCGCGTGATGTGTCGTTGCGGTTTAGCAGTTTTAATGCCTACTCAAGTTTTAAATTTATATTTAGCCGACTTATCAATAACACACACACTTAACGAGCAGTGTACCCGGTCAGTATGAAGATAATGGTAAGTAGAGTGTCGATCACTAAGAGTGGAACGTATAATCTCGTTAATCTAATCAGTATTTTAATATCCTAACGCAAGGGGGTTTCAGCCTGAGAGACTGGCACGATTTGTTGCATTTAAATAATAAAATAAACCAATAGGCACGAATCAGCAAGTAGCACACACGTACACAGATAAATACTCGAGACAATAAGAGGGCTGTCCTTATGATTAAGTAGTTTGTCACTTGTTTTATTGATAGCTTTATATGAAGTGTATGTAGTTAACCCTTTCTCGTTGGTCCTATTCTTATCGGCGAGTAAACCCTTAATGATTACTTATGTCTAAAAGTTATTCCTAAGTGATCAATTTAGAAACAACCGTGGGAGCCACATTATGTCCCGCAGTCAAATGCCCGCAAGCCACTAATAAACACAGAGGTTATCAATGCACTAATAAGTAGTAACCAAAGACATCAACATATAAACTTTAATTGATGGGAAAGCAAGTATTAAAGGGAGTGCAATCTTTCCGTTGTCACATTACACAAGCCACCAATCCTGATGAATTAAAGTTTGCTAACACAATAAAACAAAACTAATTAATGAATTAAATACATGCAGCACCTTCTTACAGCTCTTGTATCTTTGATTTGGGTGTGTCTTGTGCTGCCTCCTTGACTGAATTCGTCCTTTTGTTCCTACTGTTCGGTCTTCGGTGTTAGGGTTTTTGGAACTTGTAATTCGTCTGGTCTACGGGGTATTTATAGTTTCTGTCTGAGGGAAGATGCGGCGCATCTACTAAGTAGATGCGGCGTATGTACTTAACTTCGCGTGGGGTCCAAGATTATAATATTCAGGAATATTCGTACACCGCCAGAAGATGCGGCGTAACCCTTTATTAGATGCGGCGCATGTCCTCTTGTATCTTGGATCGTATCTGGTGATATCTTGATAGAGATGCGGCGCATTTCGAGAGTGAGATGCGGCGCATCTGGAGCAGAATTGACTTGATCTTTTCCATGTCAGTAGACTTTCACTTTATGCACGTTTTGCTCCATTATTAGTCCGAAATCGCTAAGTTTCACCAAATGCTTGTTTTTACCTGAGAATTACAAAAGTAAACGATTAAGTATCAATCCACATATATAATATAGTAAAACAAGTCAAATTAATAGGATAAATGATAGTAATAAAATGTACTTATTTGAGTTCATCAAATATCCCCCCACTTGAACTTTACTTGTCCCCAAGTAAACCTTAGAATTTCATTTATGAAAATGTATCCTAAAAGATGTTAGGATTTATTTTTATATTTAAGCATGTATTCGTTTATTTCATAATCACACAACTAAACACTTAACGAATTAGAAGTAAAATAAAATAAGTCGATAAAAGCAAATCTAATCGTTTAACTGTCCAGTCGAGACGAATATTCTATCATAAGCTTGGCAAGTATACACATCTCCACCACTAAAGCTAAGGAATAACAAGTCTAAAGCGGTAAAAAGGGTTTTTTAGGCTTAAGGGTTAATTATTCTTAATCACTATCGATCTCAAATTCCAGAAAAGGCGACAAAATCACAAATACATGATCGAATCCACGAACACGATACTTGCAATTGCTCAAATCCTTAACTCGAATAGGCTAAAGATAGGTCCAAACTTCACCAATAATAATATATCAAAAAGGGCGACAAAATCATAAATACATAGCCGAATCCACGACTACGATACTTAAGATTGCTCAAATCCCTAATCTCAATAAATCAAAGGTTTGGTTGGATAACGAATAATATAGGGTATGGATAACATTTGGGATATAAATTGGTGTAAAAATAAAAACAAACAAAACAAAACAAATAAATTAAAATCCTAAGTGTGGTTAATCACTATCCCAACCATCCCATGAATAAGACTCATATCATCGAATAACTCACGCTTTAACACTTGAAACACACGCTTTAGGTAGACACGAATTATACTCAACAAAATCTTAATCAAAGAATAAACCTTAATTGGCATTCCCATAACTGCCAATTCCCATTCAATCCATAGATATAATACAACAAATAGTGGTGATATCGACCACTTACATATCTTTACATAAGTTGGTTTAAAACTAACATCCAACTTTTCTTTCTTTCTTTTTCTTTTCTTATTTTTTCGATTTTTTTTTTTTTTTTTTTTTTTTTTTTTTTTTTTTTTAACTTGAAACATAAACATAGATGTGTAAAATTTCACCACATCACTATAACTTTCTTTCCGGATAATTTTTTTTCATACTTTTCATACTTTCAGAAATAACGGTAATAGTGAAAGTAGTAAACACACGAAAAATAAACTCCAAAATATACAATATTTACTTTCACTCCAATTTGCATTGTGCAATTTCCCGACCTAACCATAGATAATGAATTACGCACGCGAACACAGGTAATGTAAGGAAACACACTTTGCCTATAGCAATTAACCAAACCACGGATTCTAATCTACAGGGTAGGCTAAGGTGTAAGGGTGTAACGAAACATTTTTAAACATAGGTGTAAGAAACGAAAGGAATGGCTCTGAGTGTTTTTCTAGGGGTATCTTACTCTAAAAATGAGAGTAACAAAAGGTTTTATACGGGGGTTAACTAACCAGTGTAGTTAGCTAATAACACATAACATATAAAGGCTATTTGGTGTAATCCTAGAATTTTACCAATTTAGACAAGTCATTCCAATTATATAAATAATACTCATTATGGTGGTCTCGAATAGTATACAAGCCAAGTTCTAAAGTTTACAAGTCACCGGCACACTCATAGATTTGTGAATTTTGAGAAATCACAATTTTTGAAAATAACGTCATGTGTGCAGTTATGTAACTTAGATCTTAAACAAAAACATGCTAAAATTTTTTTAAGTTTGATATATTAAGCACATTTTAAGCATAATTTTTGAAAAAGTTTAGGACAAGTAATTGTTAAGTGTTCTAATTCTCCAATCCCCCCACTTAAGTTAAACAACGTCCTCGTTGTTTGTATAAAAGGTTAAAAACTGGAAAATAAAAGAATTAGAACAAGAAAAACTCCCCTGAGATTTGCTCGGTATGATCCTCCATTAGTATAAGAGCAAAAATCAACTTCTTGTGGATTAGAACGTTAAAGCTTCATACTTGATGTATCCACAGGAAATCCAGGAAACTATAATACCACCAACACTTTAAAACACACCTAAGATAAGAAAGGTTCAACTTGCATAACACATTAGTAGTTAGATAAAAATAAAACTTAAAAAATTAAAACTGAAAATCATCAGGTCAGTCGATGCGCCGTATCTTATTGAAGAAGATACGCCGTATCGAGCCTGGAATAGATACGGATCAGAATAAAGATGCGCCGCATCCTTAACCAGGGATGCGCCGCATTAAAATAAACTGATAAAGAGTTTTAAAGTCGAAAATAAAAATGCAGAAAAATAAAATAAGATATGACCATTGCAGAGGATGCGTCGCATCTCAGAATTGAGATGCGCCGTATCTTCGTGCGGCCTGGACTAAAAATAAAACAAAATAAAGGATAGGATGCGTCGCATCTGATTAATAAGATACGGCGCATGTAGTAACCAAACAGACTGTTAACAGTCTGTTGTAAAATGACTCGTTCCACGGTCTAATCTCATACGTCCTCTCGTACTCTCATGCTGAACTTAATGCCAGTCTTCATCAAACATAACAAGAAATATAAACTGAAACATTAAACATAAGCATAAGAATAATGATAAGTACAATCCAAAAAGTAATAATAATGTGTGGAACAATGTCTATGAAATCAAGAGAGTAAGGTCATGGGTGAGTGTGGTCGTCTGGATGGGTCCCGGAAGTGCTGGCTCCATCAGTCCTCTGGCGGACTCTGCGCTCGTATGCACGTGTCACTCCCGCAACCTCAGTACCATCTGGACGAGCGTGTGTAATACCCTGCTGCTCTAGTAGTCTGCTCACACTCATGACCACCCACTCTAAGTCTCTCCTCAGTACCATCACCTCTCCCTCGACTGCGTCGAGTCTCTGACTCACGGTGCGTGGGGGTACTGGTGCCTGTGGCACCTCCTCGTCGGCAGGAGCAGCAGCCGGAGGATCCTGAGGTCCTCCCTGCTCCGCCTCTGGCCCTGCAGCTCTGGCGGGCCCTAATGCTGCCCAAAAGTGACCTCCCGCAGCAACCTGGCAGATCCCGAGTCTAACCAAATAATCCCTATCGATAACTGGGAGACGGGCCACAATAACCTCCAGCCCAGCTGGGATCTCTGCTCCAATAACTCCAAAATGGCGGGCCAGCCTCGAAACAAAATGCCCGCCAGTCATCTGGCTCCTCCGATCTCTCCCCGCAGCAGATCGGTGGAGGTAGTGCGCTAAAAAGTGGGGGATGTTCACCGACATCCCCTCATCCATACTCCTCAAAAGGAAGAGGTCCAGAGTGGTCACCTTCTCAGGTGACTGACCCCTCCCAGCAATGGTGAGTGCAATCAAACGGTGACATAGCCGCCTCATCGGCTCCCTGATCAATGTGTAGGATGTGGTGGAAGTAACAATGTCACCCATCGAAGAAATCCTAACCCAGTAATCACTGAATACCCCTCTGTCAGGGACAACCCGTAAACTCTCAGCCCAATACCTGGCAAACCCAGCAGATCCAAGCTCCTCCTCAGTGTGTAGTCCCATGGCCAAAATAAACTGCCTCATCGACATCTGCCTATGCACACCTCCTAACCTAAACACCAGTGTGTCAGCTGTATCAATCTCCACATCCGTCTCCCTGTAATGAATCGTGCTAAAGAACTCCAGCATAAGCTCCCTAATCAGAGGCTCGTCAATCCTAAATAGTCTCTCCCAAGCACTAGACCTAAACACAGCCTCCTCATCATCTCCAACAACTACCATCTCCATCCGATGCTGTAAGCTAGCAGCTGCATGTCCACCACCGATCAACCCCACATCGTCAAAATTCAAAACCTGGACTCTGAATATTTTCTTGAAGTAGATCGAGTCGAGCCTATGCAAGTAATCCTCTAGAGTGGCAGGAGTAAGTCCCATGTTCTCGAACTGTAGCCACTGATGCCTCAGTGTGACCTCTGGTAATGTCATCTGAAATAGATATTCACAGTCAGTAAACAGTCTGCAAAATAGGTAGATACGGCGCATCTGATTTAATCAGTGCGGCGTATCTGTATAAAGTATAAGAGATGCGGTGCAAGACAATAGATACGGCGTATTGAGATGCGTCGTATCTAGATTAATCAATACGGCGTATCTATAATTTTATCAATTCTGAAATAGGTCGTTACGCCGCATTAATCAACCTAGATGCGCCGCATCTAAAAGCATATCAGTATAAAATAAAGGGTTAGGCACGTTTTTCAAGAATCCGAATCCGTGACGTAAACTCCCGCATTATATCACAGACTAAATTTACTGAATTATTCCTATCAAAAACTTCTATCACACTTTCCCTCTAAAATTCAAAAACAATCACCCAAAACCCTATATTTCGTTCGATTAAATTAGTGCCAAATTCGACGTCCAAATCTAAAATTAACTTAGGGGAAATTATCAATGCTAAGTTCTAATCATATCCCTATATCGTTTAAGCCCTAATCGAAGTGGACATATAAACCCTAATTTTTATAATTAAACGAAATTAAATTAAAATAGAACAATTACCTTAATTCGATGATTAGGAGAAAGGTTATAGTTCGGATTAACGGAGGATTTAAGAAAGATGATCGGATTTTGAGTATAATTTTAGTGCGTGTTCTTAACTGTGTGTATTTATGCGGCGTATTCCCGTCGTATTTATAGGGCGACACGATGCGCCGTATTAGAAAATTGGGATGCGCCGTATCTATTTAATTCCGTTGACTAGTCAATAAGTCCTAGTTGGTCAGGGATACGGCGCTTTGGATATTTAGATCCGCCGTATCTCTATGTTAGTTAACGAAATTTAAATGAAGAACGTACCTTGGCCTCCGCAACACAGTTCCTTATACATCAAATTTGGGTAAAAACGGCACACCATATAGATGAATTCAAAATAAGAGTAATAGGCATAAATGTTTCATTAATAATTGTAATCTTATTGTTTAGTGGATAAGGATTTATTCCGAGGTTAGGGACAAATATCGTTTTTGAGCATACAAAATTAAGATTACGAATTGAATCAGACGTATAATAAGGATAATAAAACTGAGATCATAGTGTAGAGAACTTTCCTTTGGGCAGTTGAATTATCGTAGAGTTTACCTGGGATTCTATTTCAAGAATTAAAGAAGTTCAATGTTACCAGTACTGAGTTTTCCTCCACTCATGTCGTCTTATGTTCGGTCACTTCAGCTAGCGTCTCTTGGTTTGGTTCAGAATGTAGTCCTTCTTGGTGATGCTTGAGTCATCATTTATCCTGAAAATAAACAACTTGCACAAGAGAGTAGCGGACCGATCAAGGTAAATATCAAAAATCAACTATATTTATCAAATTATATTCGTCGTATTAACAAAAGTTAATGCGCCGTATTTTCGTTACGTTTAAAAATAAAAGATTTTTGATTCAGTAAGATGCGCCGTATCGACAGAGATCGATACGCCGTATCTGTTTAATAATTCGCAAACTGTTTTTAATTAAAATAATAGATACGCCGTATCTGCGAAAGCAGATGCGTCGTATGGCGTTAACGTTTTAGAAAAAAAAAATTTATTGAAAACAGATACGCCGTATCTGCAAAAGCAGATGCGTCGTATTACTTTATCGCTTAGAAAAATTTTCTTGTTAAAAACAGATACGCCGTATCTTGGGGAAAAGATGCGTCGTATCGAATTAATTAAACGCGTTGTATTTAAAAAAAATTAAACGCAATACGCCGTATCTGAGAGATCAGATGCGCCGTATCGTTTGATTTAGCACAGTACAACGATAGCAGAACAGAAAAATACGAAAAATAAAAACAAAAATTAAACACACAAACAAAAATAAACACACAAAAATAAAAGAAAACAATTAACACACAATACAACAAATATGCAAAATAGTACAATGATGCAATTAATCTAATAAAAAGAAAAACCTAATTAAAATACTAATCAAATTAACAGATAATAACAATTCACTCCCCGGCAGCGGCGCCAAAAACTTGATGCGCGTGATGTGTCGTTGCGGTTTAGCAGTTTTAATGCCTACTCAAGTTTTAAATTTATATTTAGCCGACTTATCAATAACACACACACTTAACGAGCAGTGTACCCGGTCAGTATGAAGATAATGGTAAGTAGAGTGTCGATCACTAAGAGTGGAACGTATAATCTCGTTAATCTAATCAGTATTTTAATATCCTAACGCAAGGGGGTTTCAGCCTGAGAGACTGGCACGATTTGTTGCATTTAAATAATAAAATAAACCAATAGGCACGAATCAGCAAGTAGCACACACGTACACAGATAAATACTCGAGACAATAAGAGGGCTGTCCTTATGATTAAGTAGTTTGTCACTTGTTTTATTGATAGCTTTATATGAAGTGTATGTAGTTAACCCTTTCTCGTTGGTCCTATTCTTATCGGCGAGTAAACCCTTAATGATTACTTATGTCTAAAAGTTATTCCTAAGTGATCAATTTAGAAACAACTGTGGGAGCCACATTATGTCCCGCAGTCAAATGCCCGCAAGCCACTAATAAACACAGAGGTTATCAATGCACTAATAAGTAGTAACCAAAGACATCAACATATAAACTTTAATTGATGGGAAAGCAAGTATTAAAGGGAGTGCAATCTTTCCGTTGTCACATTACACAAGCCACCAATCCTGATGAATTAAAGTTTGCTAACACAATAAAACAAAACTACTTAATGAATTAAATACATGCAGCACCTTCTTACAGCTCTTGTATCTTTGATTTGGGTGTGTCTTGTGCTGCCTCCTTGACTGAATTCGTCCTTTTGTTCCTACTGTTCGGTCTTCGGTGTTAGGGTTTTTGGAACTTGTAATTCGTCTGGTCTACGGGGTATTTATAGTTTCTGTCTGAGGGAAGATGCGGCGCATGTACTTAACTTCGCGTGGGGTCCAAGATTATAATATTCAGGAATATTCGTACACCGCCAGAAGATGCGGCGTAACTCTTGATTAGATGCGGCGCATGTCCTCTTGTATCTTGGATCGTATCTGGTGATATCTTGATAGAGATGCGGCGCATGTCGAGAGTGAGATGCGGCGCATCTGGAGCAGAATTGACTTGATCTTGTCCATGTCAGTAGACTTTCACTTTATGCACGTTTTGCTCCATTATTAGTCCAAAATCGCTAAGTTTCACCAAATGCTTGTTTTTACCTGAGAATTACAAAAGTAAACGATTAAGTATCAATCCTCATATATAATATAGTAAAACAAGTCAAATTAATAGGATAAATGATAGTAATAAAATGTACTTATTTGAGTTCATCATTCCCACGGAACCAAATAGGTACACGGACGGATCACTTCATTTGGATCTGTCCCATCCGTGGCTTGTTGAGGCAGTTTTGCCTATAAATAGCAAGCCACACATTGATGTTTTCTCATCACTTACAAGCATAAACAACATCATACATTCTTTCATTCATATCTAACTCATTCATATTTCATATTTCATTGACCTTCTTTGTAGCAAGAAGATCAAAGCATCACAAGCTTCAACAAAGCGTTGCAAGACTTGTTAGTTAGTCACTATGTGAATTGTTGTTGTTCACACATCATTGTTTGTACCAAACAATCATAAAACCTCTGTAGTGATCGGTTAGTATTTTAGTCCTCAAAATACATAGTGTGACGGGAGTGGTTGTACCCTTGTTAAAGAACTCGACATCTAGCTTTGTGTCGGAAAAATTGTGTAAGCGACGTGTAAAGGTTTTCTCCGCCGGTTAAAGGAGCTTGTTGATTAGTGAAGAAAAACTCTCGAGTTAGAGACTCGGGGAGTGGAGTAGGGCAAGGAAAAAGAGTCCTTGTAGACCGAACCACTATAAACAATCGTGTTATGGTTTGATCGTTTCGTTCTTTAATTGGCATCAAGAGCTACGTTACTCAAGATTTTTAAAATATATTGTATTTTAAAACTTGGAACGATCCATGGATTTTGAAAACTTCAAAGAAGGGCAATCTATGCAAAGACCACCACTATTTGAACCAAATGGTTTTATATATTGGAAAAACCGCTTTGAAACTTATGTGAAATCAAAAGACATAGATCTATGGTATATTATTATAGAAGGTGATCATAAAGCTATAATAAAAGATATCACAAGTGGTCGGGATGAGGATACTTCACTTGCTCGTCATAGTGATGAGCAAAAGAAGTTGATTGCTAAAAATAATGAGGCAAAAATGATGTTTTACAATGCTCTACCTAGAAAGGAGTATGAAAGAGTCTTTATGTACAAAACCGCAAAAGAAATTTGGCAATCTTTAATAATCATTCATCAAGGAAACTCATAAGTCAAGGATAACAAAATTGATCTTCTTGTTCAACAATATGAACAATTTGTTATCCCTGAAGATGAGATCATTGATAGTGCATTTGCTAGGTTTAATACTATCATTACTTCTCTTAAAGCACTTGATGAATCTTTTTGTAGTAAGAACTTTGTCAGGAAATTCCTTAGAGCACTCCATCCAAAGTGGAGAGCAAAAGTGACGGCCATTGAAGAATCTAAAGTGTGGAAAACTAGAAGGGGGGTTGAATAGTTTTTAGAGTTTTTCAAGTTTTATTTGCTTTATTACTATATGTTAATTTCAAAGGAAACAATCACAAATAAATAATCACATAATGTAAACAAAAGATAAAGAGAGGAAAGATCAAACCACACGACACTGTTGTTTATAGTGGTTCGGCTACAAGGACTCTCTTCCTTGCCCTACTCCACTCCCCGAGTTTCCTACTCGAGAGTTTATCTTTCACTAAGAAACAAACTCCTTTTCTAGGCGGAGAAAACCTTTACACGTCGCTTACTTCCTTTTCCGGTACTAAGCTAAACACCGGGTTCTTTCACAAGGTAGAACCAACCTGACGTCGCCTATTTACTTTACCGACACTAAGCTAGATGTCGAGTTCTTTACACGGGTACAACTACTCCCTACACTCTTTGTGCTTTAAGGACTAAAGCACTAACCACACTCACTGATTACAAATGATAGATATGATGTGTGAAACAAACTACAATATCACACAGTAATGCAACTAAAGGATTACGGTTCTGTAGATCCTTGAATGCTTGATCTTTTTTCTACAAAATGAAAGATCAAAGTGAAATGCAACTATGAATGATGTTAGTAAGATATGTACTGAATGAATATGTGTGTTAAAGCTATATGAGTGATGATAGAGCCAAATGATCAGCTTCCTATTTATAGGCAAGCTGATCTTCAACTCACGGATCCCACGGATCCCTCACAATGGATCCGTCCTTCATTGGATTTGGATCCGTGGGATGTGACAGCTAAGGTTTAGTTGTATCTTACCATATCTTAGTTGTATCTTACCATATCTTACCAAATCATCCAAGATCCTCAAATGTCAACTATGTATCTTGCAAATCTAAACAAGATATATAAAAGATATTGTATGTGATGTATGCAATGATGTCATGGAGTGATTTTAGAATTAAAGTTTCCTTTTAAGGAAACAAGTTACTAAATAAGCAAACTTGTAATTCTTGGTTATTATGTGAAGTGTAAAATGTGTACTTAAGAGACTTAAGCTAGTATTTATTATTTGCTAAAAGATATTCCTTTTATTTGTCATTAACAAAACTAATGAAAGATCAAAGAATATAAATACCGTTTTTGAGACGCCATTTGTATTAACAATCTCCCCCTTTTTGTTGATGACAAAACATAAGGTATATTTTTGAGCAAGAGAATAAATATAGCATGAGTTCTTAAAAATATATATTAAGTTTGTTTATTAAAGAAAAGTTTTGTAAAAAATGTATGTACTGTGATGAATCACAGTTAATGCAAACTTAGTCCTTTTCTCCCCCTTTTTGTCGAAACAAAAAGAATAGCGTAGCGGAATGCGATTTTGAGAACTTAAAAGCTCCCCCTTGTTTTATACTCCCCCTAGATGGAGTAATCAAGGAAATGATGCATGAATCTACAAAACAAACGGTTAGTATATGAAATGCTTATGAGATGCTCCCCCTCGATGTATACTCCTCACTTCTCGAGTACCAACGTATACTATGAAGGGTATGATATGCTGCAAATGAAGTGTTAGTAATGAATGACTTCAATGAAGAAGTAGAATGCTTGTGAAGTATTCTCCCAAACAAGCCTTTCAATATGTTTTGACTTTTAAAAGTCAAAGTAAGTGTCTGATCATTATTTGTACCTAAGGCAATCATAATCAAGGTATAATATATGCTATATAAGAATGTTAGTTCACAATGATAATGATAATATGCAATATGTTGATCACTCATAAGCATAAAACATCACATTCATAGATATTGAAAATTTTGTGACAAAAGTCACAATGATGAAATGATGTTACAAGTACAATAAAAAGACATCCTAGAAAGAAGAAAAAAAAAATCCTAAAACAACAATTTAAAAGGTCCTAACAACTAGTCTAGAAAGCTCCTATTGAGGAGGATGAGAGATGGCGTTTAAACGTTCAAGAACATGGTTCAAGATGAACCTCATCTCATTTTGAAGCTCATGGACCAAGATGTTGGTCCTTTGGGCCAAGTGAGTCGTTCTCTCACAATGTGCGCAATCATGACTTGAGAAGCCGGGAGGAAGACTAGGCTCCAAGTTTTGTGGTGGTGGTGGTGGTGATGGTGGTTGGTTGTTGTTGTTGTTTGATGGTTGTTGTGGTGTTTGGAGGGAGTTCATAAGAATGTTTTGAATGTCCATTGCTTCATGAAGGCGATGGTCAACCATACCCAAGAGAGTATAGAGTTGGTATAACTCCGCACTTATCTCTTCTTGTGTTTGAGGAATGTTGCTCCACATTGCTTCATCAATGGCAATGAGTGTTGAAGTTGGTGATAGTGGTGGTATTTGTGGACGAGGTTGTGGTGCTTCACGGTATAGAGGACCATGAATCTCTGGATGGAGAGGATGAAATAGCATAGGTTCTAAGTTTTCAAGACTTATTGGTGGAGGATTGGTGGATGTAGGTGGAAGATCTTCTAACTCTTCAAGATACGGTTGTGGAGATGTTGGTGGTGTCCTAAATAGTTCCATGGGTTGGAGTTTTGGTGAGGATGGTGATGAGGCAGACTTCTCAGACTGTGATGGAGCGGGAGCAGGAGCGGGTGGTGGTGTGGTTGCTACAGGGGTAATGGTAGGAGGTGGTGTTTTTATGACTACATGTGAGGGAGTTGGAGTGGATAAAGTAAGGAAGTTTTCACTAGCAATGGGTGAGGATATGTTTAGTGGTGATGATTCTTCAGAGAATGAGTTGTGAATATTGATGAAACAACAAGGTTTCACACTCATACGGGCTGTTCGTTTTAGTGGCTTGGATGTGGAGGAGTTGTTTGATTTTGTCATTGAGACTTTTTGATGAATAATAGCTAAAATGTACAGGAGAAGAGATGTTTGTGATGTGAATTGAAGATCCTAAAGTGCTAATTTATAGACAGAAGGTTTGTGAGTCTGTGTGTTTGGATTTGATGTGAATCCAATAGAGAATGTTGGTTTCTAATGATTTGGAACAAAAATTTGTGCATGTCATATCAAGGAAGTCAATCCATTGAGCTTTGGTTGAGTAATGTGTTGTGGATTTGCAGTTAATACAAGGAGATAGTGGAAAATCTGATGATTTGATATTTCCACGGATTTGACGGATCCCTAAAAAGGGTTCCTTCTTTGAATCCGTTTGGTAACTCACACCTAAAATTCAAAATTTTAAATTTTGGTGGGAAATTTTGTTCCTAAGTTTCTAAGAATTCCTAAGTGATTCTAAGATGAATTATGATCAGTGAATGAATCCTAAATGATACTAAACACTTAAGATTTAAGAATTGGGATAAGTCGAAAAAGTTTTAGAATTTTACTGGGAAACCTGCGGATCCAAGTTGAATCAAAGGCGGAACCATGTTCAGGGATCCGCCAAATCCGCAGGTTGGCGGATGGCGGATCCAACGATAAGCCTTGGCGGAGCCCAGGTTTGGGATCCGCCGGATCCGTATGCCTAAAAGTAAAGAAACTAAACAGAACATATGTCATATTTCGCGTTTTTCGACGAAAACCCGAAAATTCACCTAGACCTTACTTAACATCTAATATGTATAGCAAAACAACTAAATATGATAACATTAACACACGATTGCACATAGTTTAATCCGTTCTTAGAAACTTACCGTTTTAGGTGTTATGCCAAACATAGGCTATAACCCGGAAAATTGATAACCATGATGGTTATCTACCTGCAAGTGTTAGTTATTACACATACACAATAAGTATTATCAGATAAATTCTAGACACATAGAAGTTTAACATCACAACATCCAACATTGTTCAAAACCAAACACTCCACAATTTCATCATCCAACGACCAAGATTCTTCACCATTCCTTTGATGTTTCGATACTCAGCGGATTCATTTTGAATTGGAGGAAGATGGCTCAAGTATTCGGGTGGAGGAATCCTAGAATTTGGCAAACCATCATCTTCACTCATTGAAGATGATGAGGATGATGTTGGTACACGAGGACGTTTGCCCTTATCAACACTAACCCTAAAGTCGCTCAAAGGAACGAAGGTATGTTCAATTTCATTGTAATCCGGAACAAAGCCTAAATGGTTTGGACGAGCGGGTGCAAAGGCTCTATAGAGTCGGGTTAAGAGCATACCATAAGGCATTGCAATCTTGCTTTGAACCGGAATGTCACACATTCTTTTGGCAACATAATAAGCAAGATTGAAGGGTTGATGAGTAGAGATGTTGTACATCATATGACACAAACAAGCATTGATGTGATCACGGTTTCCTATGGTGCACATCACATTAGCCCTTAAGACATCTTCCATTTTCTTGAATTCGGGTTTGAGTTCATTAAGCTCCATTGCAAATGGATCTCTAGCAACTTCACGACCACGATACATTCTTGTGGGGTTGTTCTTAGGAATGAAGAGATGTTCCCTAATCACTTCTTTTGATTCGAGAGGAGTGACATATGGTGCCGTCCTATCGAGATTGGAGTCTAAGATTGTTAAGGACCATTTGTCCGAGTAAATACATGTCCCTTGGTTTGGAATTCCTAAGACCTCACCAAATTGATCAAGAGGGATGTTGACAAGATTTCCATTTAGAGTGAAATGAAGACTTAAGTAACCTTGGTCACTCGAACTAAGACCTACACTAGCATAGAACTCAAGTATGAATCTAGGAATAATTGGTTCATCTATATCTAAAAGAGAATCAAATCGAATTGCGGCTAATTGTTCCCTAAGTTGAGTTCCTTCATAGAACGATGAATCTACGACTCTACCCTCATGGACATACTTTTTCTCTAAGGCTTTGAAAATTTCGATTTGGGCATTGGTTAGACCTTTGGTTTTGTGGACATTGGGTAAGTAGTTAACGGTTCTTTTGTGATCGTAGTTGGTTGCGGGAGGCATGATTTTCCTAAGTACAAAAGTTACATAGTTTTAGTTAAAATGATCAAAGTAAGTGTAAAATTCCTAGTGTGTGCCTACATGGGGACAATGTGGATGTGCGGTTATCTCGACTCCTTTTGATGCAAGAAAAATTAGTTTATGCAAGTTTTGTTTACAAACGAGAGATAACCCAAACGCTCCTATTTCAATGTAGCTACGGTTGAATGTACCCGAAAATACATATTAATTATGTATTCCCTTTAGCATTCAAGAGACATTATGCAAGTGAAGTCTAAAAGATAACGTTTTTGCATTTGTATGAACAATGTAAGAAAAAATCATTTTACCTAGTCGTTAGAAGATTTTAGTGAAAAATTTTCATGGGGTTTTTGTTAAATTAAGACAATGTGCTATGAGATGCAATTCCTAACTAAGAAAAACATGTTTTTAAGTATAATGCAATAAATATGCTTCATGATTTTTCAAGAATTATGCATATACCCCAAGTTTTGGTTTTTGTGCATGAAATGGAAATCCTAGACGCAGATCAGGAGTATAAATATGATAAGAATACTTACAGTGATGTTAGAAGCACAAATTTGTGGAAGAAAATGGTCTAAATTGTGATGGAGATTAAGTGTGTGTCGAGTATAGTAAGGTGATATGTTTTGGAGTGAGGAATGAATAGTAGTTGTTCTTGTTTATTTAATAATAAACTGAACTCAGCATGCGACGGATCCGGCGGATCCAAAACAAAGGATCCGTCCTTGTTGTCGTTTGGATCCGCGGATCAGAACACATGTTTTGGTTTAGTGTCGTGTGTGGCTAAACTAATGTTTGTACTTATGTTTCACCTAATCACTAGGTTCCATTAATCCTAATCGAAGTCTAAGATAGTTGAAAGGTTCTCGTTTAAGCGGTTTTGCGAGAATATCGGCAATGTTGTCCTCTGAGGAAACTTTCTCAATTGAGATAATTCCCTTCTGTACATTGTCGCGAAGGAAGTGATGGCGTATTTCAATATGTTTGGTTCTAGCGTGTTGGACTGGATTTTTGCTTAGATCGATAGCACCTTTGTTGTCGCAAAGAATGGGAATGTTGTTGAGTTCAATTCCATAGTCGACGAGAGCTTATTTCATCCACAGTGCTTGTTGACACGCCTTTCCTGCAGACACATACTCTGCCTCTGTTGTTGAGATTGCGAGGGCAGTTTGTTTCTTAGCGAACCATGATGTTAGACAATATCCTACAAAAGTACAAATACCGCTAGTACTTTTCCTATCAACATAATCACCTGCGTGATCTGAGTCAGTATACACTATGGTTTCTACACCCGTTCCTTTGGGATACCATAATCCTAAGTGTGTAGTACCTTTGATGTACCTAAATATTCTTTTAACGGCTTCAAGATGGGACGTTTTTGGATCTTCTTGAAAACGTGCACATAGACAAACACTAAACATAATGTCAGGCCTACTAGTCGTAAGATAGAGTAAACTACCAATCATTCCTCTATATTTAGTGCTATCTACGGATTCATTTTTTTCATCCTTAGTAAGTTTGGTTTCGGAGGACATGGGTGTTCTCATGGGTTTTGAGTCTTCAAGACCAAACTTCTTAAGCATATCTTTGATATACTTTGATTGGTTGAAGAATATCCCATCTTCTAATTGTTTAATTTGGAGACCTAAGAAAAAGTTTAGTTCCCCCATCATACTCATTTCAAACTCGTCATGCATGATTTTTGAGAAATCGTCGCATAACTCTTGATAAGTTGAACTTAATATAATGTCATCCACATATATTTGGACTATGATAATATGTGATCCCTTTTTCTTGGTGAAGAGAGTATTATCTACTAGGCCCATGGTATAATTATGGTCAACTAGGAAAGTCTTAAGTCGATCATACCAAGCCTTTGGTGCTTGCTTAAGTCCGTATAAAGCTTTCTTAAGTTTGAAAACATAATTTGGTTTTTCAAAGTCGGCAAAGCCAGGAGGTTGTGCAACATATACTTCTTCATTTATAAGACCATTTAAGAAAGCACTTTTGACATCCATTTGAAATAACTTAAAATCATGTGCACATGCATATGCAAGTAATATTCTAATAGACTCAAGTCTAGCTACGGGTGCAAAGGTTTCATCGTAATCTATACCTTCTTGTTGATTGTAACCTTGAGCTACTAGCCTAGCTTTATTTCTAGATATAATACCTTTTTCATCCATTTTATTTCTAAAGACCCATTTGGTGCCTATTATGGTTTGGTTTTTAGGTGGAGGGACCAATGTCCAAACATCATTTCTAATAAATTGATTAAGTTCTTCTTGCATGGCAATTACCCAAGATTCATCTTTTATTGCCTCGTCTATATTTTTAGGTTCAATAGTTGAAATAAAACAAAAATAATTACTTTCATTTTGAGCTTTGGATCTTAATGTTCTTTCATTAAGTTTTCCTATGACGTTTTCTAATGGATGGCTTTTAGTTTCTTTAATATTGACTATTTCTCCTTTTACGGGTTCATTGTCATTTTCAATGTTTTCTATATCATTAACCAATTGACTTTCAACTAAGTCATCATCTACCAAAGGTGATGTCTTAGAGGGAGGTGGACTTTCATTGAATGTTACGTTCAACGATTCCTCGACTCTTGATGTTTCCTTGTTTAATACAATGTATGCTTTACTGTTTTGTGAGTACCCAAGAAATACACCTTCATACGACTTTGGGTCGAACTTAGTGAGATAATCCTTTGTGTTTAAAATTAAGCACTTGCTTCCAAAAACTCTAAAATATCCTAATGTAGGCTTTTTGCCTCGATAAATTTCATAAGGAGTTTTATTTAAAAATTGTCTAATTAAAACTCTATTTAGGATATTTGTAGAAGTATCTACAGCGTGACACCAAAACTTTTGTGGTATGTTTTGTTCATTTAACATAGTTCTACTCATTTCTTGAATTGTTCTATTTTTACGTTCTACTACACCATTAGATTGAGGTGTACGAGGAGCCGAGAAATTATGAGTTATTCCATTATTATCACAAAAATTTCCAAATTGAATTTCATTGTCAAATTCTCGACCATGGTCAGTTCTAATAGATACTATATTACTTCCTATTTGATTTTGAATTTTCTTGCTTAGAATTTCAAATTTGTCGAATGCCTCATTTTTAGTTTTCAAAAACTTTGTCCATGTATATCTAGAGTAATCATCTACTATGACTAAAGTGTAAAAATTTCCTCCATAACTTTGTATAGCCGACGGGCCAAACAAATCCATATGTAATAATTCTAGGCATCTAGATGTAGATACCATGTTTTTAGCCTTATGGCTATTATGTACTTGTTTCCCAATTTTGCAAGCATCACAAAAGTGTTGGTCATATTTCAACTTGGGTAGGTTCCTAACGAGTTCTTTGGATGACAAAGATTGAATAAGTCTCATATTAGCATGACCTAAGCGTCGATGCCATAGAGTTGAGTTTTCGTCCAAGGAGGTAAGACATAACTTATCTTTAGGTGTTTTATCTAATTTCATAACATAGACATTATTCTTTAAAACACCTTTTCCTACGGTTATGCCATCTTTAAGTATTTTACTTCCATTTTCACTGAAAAGGACGTTATACTTTTTGCGGCACAATTGACTTATACTAAGTAAATTAAATCCTAAATTATCTACATGAGCAACATCATCAATAGATAGAGAGTCATGAGTGATTGTACCTTTTCCGATGATTTTACTTTTAAGCTTGCTACCGAATGTGACATTACCTCCGTCATACACTTGATAGGTTGAGAAAAGATTTTTGTTTCCCGTCATGTGTCTTGAGCACCCACTATCTTTGATCCACTCAACAGGTTCAAGATCAACTTTCAAGCATACTGATGAACTCAAATAAGTACATATTATTACTATCATTTATCCTATTAATTTGACTTGTTTTATTATATTATGTATGAGGATTGATACTTAATCGTTTACTTTTGTAATTCTCAGGTAAAAACAAGCATTTGGTGAAACTTGGCGATTTTGGACTAATTATGGAGCAAAACATGCAAGAAGTTAAGAGTCTACCGAAATGTACAAGATCAAGACTATTCTGCTCCAGATGCGCCGCATCTCACTTATGACATGCGCCGCATCACTATCAATATTTCACCAGATACGATCCAAGATACAAGAGGACATGCGCCGCATCTAATTATGGAGTTACGCCGCATCTTCTGGCGGTGTACGAATATTCCTGAATATTATAATCTTGGACCCCACGCGAAGTTAAGTCAATGCGCCGCATCTACTAGATGCGCCGCATCTTACCCTCAGACAGAAACTATAAATACCCCAAGACCAGACGAATTCCGAAGTTTTGAGTCAACACACAGAAGGCCGAAGTACAGAAACCTAGGACGAATTCAGTCGAATAGGCAGCACAAGACACACCCAAACGAAGATACAAGAGCTGTAAGAAGGTGCTGCATGTGTTTAATTCATTAAGTAGTTTTGTTTTATTGTGTTAGTAAACTTTAATTCATCAAGATTGGTGGCTTGTGTAATGTGACAACGGAAAGATTGCACTCCCTTAAAACTGCTTTCTCATTAATTAAAGTTTATATGTTGATGTCATTGGTGACTTTTATTAGTGCATTGATAACCTCTGTGTCTAGCTGAGCGTTGATCGGGTCGCCATGCCTCTGCCCTCGCCTATTTATTAGATCGCCTATGCATTCTATGGTCTGTAGAAAAGTAGGAAGAAATATAAATAGGATAGTCATAAGTAATCATTAAGGGTTTACTCGCCGATAAGATTAGAACCAACGAGAAAGGACTTAATCTCGGTGCGTTGCATCGAACTATACACTTCATATAAAACTAGCAATAAAACAAGTGACAAACTACTTATCTATCAGGACAACCCTCTTATTGTCTCGAGTATTTATCTGTGTACGTGTGTGTCTACTTGCTGATTCGTGCCTATTGGTTTAGTTTATTATTTAATTGCAACCAAATCGTGCCAGTCTCTCAGGCTGAACCCCTTTGCGTTAGATTAGGTTGTATAGCTAACTTAATTTATTAAAATACTGATTAGAATAACTAGATAATACGTTCCACTCTTAGTGATCGACACTCTACTTACCATTATATTCATACTGACCGGGTACACTGCTCGTTAAGTGTGTGTGTTATTGATAAGTCGGCTAAATATAAATTTAAAACTTGAGTAGGCATTAATACTGCTAAACCGCAACGACACATCACACACATCAAGTTTTTGGCGCCGCTGCCGGGGAGTGAATTGTTATTATCTGTTAATTTGATTAGTATTTTAATTAGGTTTTTTAATTTTTTTTTATCTAACCGCTAATTCTGTTGTGTATTAGATTAATTTGCATTCATTGTAATATTTTGCATATTTTCTGTTTTTGTGTGTTATTTGTTTGCTTTTATTTGTGTTCATTTTCGTGTGTTTTATTTGTTTTTTTTTAATTTTTCGTATTTTTTTGTATTCTGCTATCGTTGTACTGAGTTAAATCGAACGATACGGCGCATCTGATTCCTCAGATACGGCGTATTGCGTTCAATTTTTATAAAATACAACGCGTTTAATTAATTCGATACGACGCATCTTTTCCCCAAGATACGGCGTATCTGTTTTTGATAAAAAAAAATTCTAAACGTTAACGCCATACGACGCATCTGCTTCAGCAGATACGGCGTATCTATTATTTAATTAAAAACAGTTTTCGAATTATTAAACAGATACGGCGTATCGATTTCTATCGATACGGCGTATCTTCTGAATCAAAAATCTTATACTTTGAAACGTAACGAAAATACGGCGCATTAACTTTTGTTAATACGACGCATTTAATTTTAAATAAATATCGATTTTTGATTATTAAAATTGATACGGCGCATTCAAATTTCTAAGCGGCGTATCTATTTTCTGAATAAAGTATGATTAAATTTTAACGATTATAAGATACGGTGTATCCAACTTTTTGGATACGGTGCATCGCCTGCAGACATCAGTAACTTTAATTTTTCGTATTCCGTTTTCGTTGTTAATTTCCTGATATATTACTTTCTCGAGCATACCCTACTGATATTTTTGTGTTGATTTCAGGAAGTGCATGACCAGGAGTTCTACGAAGAACTTGATTCAACCTTTCGAAGATCCAGAACGAGTCTTTCATTCGCTTAAAAGGCTTTTCAACACAAAAAGCTTTGATACTTCAAGTTCATTCGAGCTTGATTATTTTTCTGAAGAGAAAGAGGAGGAAGAAACAGAAACAATGGGCGAAAACACAACTATGGAGGAATACATGAACAAAACCCGTGCTGATTACACTTCAGGAGTTGCTAGACCAAAGTTTGATGATAAGTCAAAGTTTGAATTGAAGGGTCAGTTTCTCAAAGAGCTAAGAGAGAATGCTTTCAGTGGATCGGAACATGAGGATGCTAATGAGCATGTTGAAAAGGTCCTCGAGATTGCGGATTTGTTTACTTCAGAAGGAGTCACTGACGATCAACTCATGCTAAGAATCTTTCCACTCTCGCTAAAAGGAGCTGCTAACAAGTGGCTAAGGAATGAACCTGCTAGTTCAATCACTACATGGGAAGGTTTGAAGAGCAAATTCCTGAAGAGATATTGTCCACCTGCTAGGACTGCTAAAAAGATGGAGGCTATCAACAGTTTCAAGCAAGAGCCTGATGAAACTCTTTATCAAGCTTGGGAAAGATTTAAAGATTTACTGGTAAAATGTCCTCAACACTATCTAACCCCTATGCAGGAGATAATATTGTTTTATCAAGGATTGGACGTGCCTACTAGACAAATCTTGGACGCTAAGGGAGCTGTGCCTCAAATGAGTGCAACCAATGCTAGGAAAGCAATCCAAGATGCTGCTGATCATTCTCAAAAATGGCACGATGGGACCTCTACTAGATCTAAGAGCAGCACTAATTTTGACGGGATTGCTGCTATTCAAGCTCAATTGGATAAAATTAGTAGAGAGATGAAGAAGCGTGATGAAAGAGCGTATGCTGCCCAAGTTGGATGTGAAAAGTGCGAAGGACCTCACTAAACTAAAGATTTCCCGAATAAGAATGAAAGTGAGACGTTTGAAGAAGCATACTACACCCAATTTGGACAACCATTCCGACCTTCAGGAAGATTTAGGGAAGCCACCCCGGGATTCTATCAAAAGAACAACTTCAATCCCGCTTATCAAGAAAGGAGGCAGACTTTAGATGACACTCTAAAGCAAATTATGGCCGATGCTGCTAAAAGACATGAAGAGAATACTGCTATGATCAAAGAAATCCGAGCTTCAACGGACACTACTACAAGAAATCAAGGAGCTTCGATCAAAGCACTGGAACAACAAATTGGTCAAATGAGCAAAGTTCTTCAAGAAAGGGGATACGGAAGTTTACCTAGCTCAACCGAAACCAACCCAAGAGATCATGTCAAGGCCATAAGCACCACTGAAGAAGTCACTCCTAACATTCCTTTTCCTAGAAGACCGATGAATGGTAATGATGGTGCAAGACCCGAATTTTTCTTTAATTCTTCAATCAGTTTAAGGAGACTACTAAAAGAGAAGACAAAGATTGAAGAGGAGATCAAGGCTACAATGAAAGAAGAGAGCTCTGCAACCGACTTAAATGCCTTGCCTCATAAAGAAAAAGACCCAGGAAGTTTTACTTTACCTTGTTCAATTAATAATATATCTTTCAATAATGTGTTAGCTGACTTAGGAGCTAGTGTTAGTGTTATGCCTCTTAAGACATTCACTACCCTAGGACTAGGAAAATTAGCACCAACTAAGTTACTTATTGAATTGGCTGATAAAACGGTAAAACGACCTGAAGGGATTGCTAATAATGTGCTAGTTAAGATTGAGAAGTTTATTTTCCCTGTAGACTTTGTTATATTAGATATGCCCGAGGATGTTAAGATTCCTTTAATCCTTGGAAGACCTTTCTTGTCTACTGCCCATGCTAAGATTGATGTGTTTAAAAGAAAAATCTCATTAAGGGTAGGGAATAATAAACTAGTCTATAAGTGCCAAGATCCTGTTAAAAGCATAATTAGAGGAGTCTATGTGCTAGGATTAAGAGAGCGTATGGACCTCGATCTTGAAGCTAGGCTTATGGGAGAAACATTGATTCAAAACAACTCAACTAATCCTAATCATGTGAACTTTGAGGAATTTATTGACCTTAATGTACCTTCCGAACTTAGACGCGATGTTGTCAATGATTCTGATGATGAGTGGTATGATTGTGTAGTAATTAACAAACGTAGGAGAATAGTTGAGAAAACGAATTTGAATAATGATGTGTTTATTGAACTACCACCCCACCTTGCTTATTTATGCCTATATGATAATAAGAATTTCCCGTCCATCATTTTGTCATCTCTGCCCGACAGGGACAGAACTTTATTCATACAGATATTAAAGAAGAACGGCGTGGAAATTAAAGAAGCGCAAGGAATGTTCAATATTACTGAATTGGCGATGAGGGAGCGCGATGTTTCCGACTCCTTCAATGATCGATATTAAAGAGCTGAACGTGAGTCTAACTTGAAGACTCTGGAATAAAGACAAGTGCTTACCGGGAGATAACCCGGAGAAATTTTTATTATTCTGTTTTTGTGTCGAGTCAGTCAGGCCGCAGAGGATACGGCGCATCTCAATCCTGAGATGCGACGCATCTCCTGCCATGGTCATATCTTTATTTTTCGGCATTTTTTATTTTCGACTTTAAAACTTTTTATCAGTTTATTTTAATGCGGCGCATCCCTGGTTAAGGATGCGGCGCATCTTCTATTCTGATCCGTATTTATTCCAGGCTCGATATGGCGTATCTTCTTCCATAAGATACAGCGCATCGACTGACCTGATGATTTTCAATTTTTAATTTTCATGTTTTATTTTCACCTAACTACTAATGTATTATGCAAGTTTGAACCTTTCTTAACTTAGGTGTGTTTTAAAGCCTTGGTGGTATTATAGATTCCTGCATTTCCTGTGGATACATCGAATATGAAGCTTAAACGTTCTCATCCACAAGAATGATGATTTTTGCTCTTATACAAATGGAGGATCATACCGAGCAAATCTCAGGGGAGTTTTTCTGTTCTAATTCTTTTATTTTCCATTTTTTAACCTTTGATACAAACAACGAGGACGTTGTTTAACTTAAGTGGGGGGATTGGAGAATTAGAACACTTAACACTTACTTGTCCTAAACTTTCAAAATATGCTTAAAATGTGCTTAATATATAAAAATTTAAATTTTTTTAGCATGTTTTTGTTTAAGATCTAAGTTGCATAGCTGCACACATGACGTTATTTTCAAAAATTGTGATTTTTCAAAACTCACAAATCTATGAGTGTGCCGGTGACTTGTAAACTTTAGAACTTGGCTTGTATACTATTCGAGACCACCATAATAAGTATTATTTTATATAATTGGAATGACTTGTCTAAATTGGTAAATTTCTAGGATTACACCCAAATAGCCTATTATATGTTATGTGATATTAGCTAACTACACTGGTTAGTTAACCCCCGTATAAACCCTTTTGTTACTCTCACTTTTAGAGTAAGATACCCCTAGAAAAACACTCAGAGCCATTCCTTTCATTTCTTACACCTTTGTTAAAATGTTTCGTTACACCCTTACACCTTAGCCTACCCTGTAGATTAAAATCCGTGGTTGGTTAATTGCTATAGGCAAAGTGTGTTTCCTTACATTACTTGTGTTCGCGTGCGTAATTCATTATCTATGGTTAGGTCGGGAAATTGCACAATGCAATTGGAGTGAAAGTAAATATTGTATATCTTTGAGTTTATTTTTCGTGTGTTTACTACTTTCACTATTACCGTTATTTCTGAAGTCATGAAAAGTATGGAAAAATTATCCAGAATTATCGTTTTGGTGATGTGGTGAAATTTTACACATCTATGTTTATGTTAATAGTTAAAAATAAAAAAAAATAAAAAATAAATAAAAAATAAATAAAAAAAAATCGAAAAAATAGAAAAGAAAAAGAAAAAGTTTGATGTTTGTTTTTAACCAACGATGTAAAGTTATGTAAGTGGTCGATATCACCACTAGTTGTTGTATATTATATCTATGGATTGAATGGGAGTTGGCAGTTATGGGAACACCAACTAAGGTTTATTCTTTGATTAAGATCTTGTTGAGTATAATTCGTGTCTACCTAAAGCGTGTGTTTCAAGTGTTAAAGCGTGAGTTATTCTATGATATGAGTCTTATTCATGGGATGGTTGGGATAGTGATTAACCACACTTAGGATTTTAATTTATTTGTTTTGTTTATTTTTCGTTTTACACCAATTTATATCCCAAAAATTATCCATACCCTTTATTATTCTTTATCCAACCAAACCTTTGATTTATTGAGATTAGGGATTTGAGCAATCTTAAGTATCGTAGTCGTGGATTCGACTATGTATTTATGATTTTGTCGCCCTTTTTGATATATTATTATTGGTGAAGTTTGGACCTATCTTTAGCCTATTCGAGTTAAGGATTTGAGCAATTGCGAGTATCGTGTTCGTGGATTCGATCATGTATTTGTGATTTTGTCGCCTTTTCTGGAATTTGAGATCGATAGTGATTAAGAATAATTAACCCTTAAGCCTAAAAAACCTTTTTTACCGCTTTAGACTTGTTGTTCCTTGGCTTTAGTGGGGGAGATGTGTATACTTGCCAAGCTTATGATAGAATATTCGTCACGACTGGACAGTTAAACGATTAGATTTGCTTTTATCAGAATATTTTATTTTACTTCTAATTCGTTAAGTGTTTAGTTGTGTGATTATGACAAAAAATGAATACATGCTTAAATATAAAAATAAATCCTAATATCTTTTAGGATACATTTTCATAAGATTAATTCTAAGGTTTACTTGGGGACAAGTAAAGTTCAAGTGGGGGGATATTTGATGAACTCAAATAAGTACATATTATTACTATCATTTATCCTATTAATTTGACTTGTTTTATTATATTATGTATGAGGATTGATACTTAATCGTTTACTTTTGTAATTCTCAGGTAAAAACAAGCATTTGGTGAAACTTGGCGATTTTGGACTAATTATAGAGCAAAACATGCAAGAAGTTAAGAGTCTACCGAAATGTACAAGATCAAGACTATTCTGCTCCAGATGCGCCGCATCTCACTTATGACATGCGCCGCATCACTATCAATATTTCACCAGATACGATCCAAGATACAAGAGGACATGCGCCGCATCTAATTATGGAGTTACGCCGCATCTTCTGGCGGTGTACGAATATTCCTGAATATTATAATCTTGGACCCCACGCAAAGTTAAGTCAATGCGCCGCATCTACTTACTAGATGTGCCGCATCTTACCCTCAGACAGAAACTATAAATACCCCAAGACCAGACGAATTCCGAAGTTTTGAGTCAACACACAGAAGGCCGAAGTACAGAAACCTAGGACGAATTCAGTCGAATAGGCAGCACAAGACACACCCAAACGAAGATACAAGAGCTGTAAGAAGGTGCTGCATGTGTTTAATTCATTAAGTAGTTTTGTTTTATTGTGTTAGTAAACTTTAATTCATCAAGATTGGTGGCTTGTGTAATGTGACAACGGAAAGATTGCACTCCCTTAAAACTGCTTTCTCATTAATTAAAAGTTTATATGTTGATGTCATTGGTGACTTTTATTAGTGCATTGATAACCTCTGTGTCTAGCTGAGCGTTGATCGGGTCGCCATGCCTCTGCCCTCGCCTATTTATTAGATCGCCTATGCATTCTATGGTCTGTAGAAAAGTAGGAAGAAATATAAATAGGATAGTCATAAGTAATCATTAAGGGTTTACTCGCCGATAAGATTAGAACCAACGAGAAAGGACTTAATCTCGGTGCGTTCACTACAAGAAAAGTGGCTTTTTAGGACCCCCATAAGCGTCATAAAATGGTACTTTTTAGGACCTTTCATTTGATAGGACCAAGGATGAAAGCGTTTCATGTAAGGCGGTTGTAATAGGTCCAAAGCGTCCTATTATCTCAAATACCTTATGAAACCAATTTTATGGTCGTATTATATGTCTATGAATAACATAGATAGCGTCCTAATAAAACCATATGAGGACACTTTTACAATGTTTTGACATGTGCTTACCTACTTTTAATCTTTTGACACACATAAAAAGGTCCTTAAAAGTTTGTTAGGACGCATATGATGCAACATCATAGCTATTTTAGCAACCAAGAACAGGGTCCTAATAACTCAAATAAGATTATGATACCAATTTTATGGTCGCATAATAGGTCTATAAACAACCAAATAACGTCCTAATAAAACCATATTCGGACACTTTTACAATGTTCTAACATGTGGTAACCTACTTTTAATCTTTTGATACACATACAAGCGTCCTTAAATGTTGATTCTTAGGACGGTTATCACATAACATTAAAGTTACTTTAACACCAAGAAAAGGGTCCTAATATCCCAAATACGATTATGAAACCAAATTTATGGTCGCATAATATGTCCATGAACAACCAAATAACGTCCTAATAACAACATATTAGGACACTTTTACAATGTTCTAACATGTGGTTACCTAATTTTAATCTTTTGATACACATACAAGCGTACTTAAAAGATAATTGTTAGGACGCTTATCATGTAACATTATAGCTACTTTAGCACCAAGAAAAGGGTTCTAATATCTCAAAGAAGATTATGAAACCAATTTTTTGGTCGTATAAAATGTCTATTAACAACCTAAATAACGTCCTAATAACAACATATTAGGACACTTTTACAATGTTAAGCGTCCTTAAAAGTTTATTGTTAGGACGATTAATAAGTTTAATAGGACAACTATTTTTAGCATGCACACTCTATTATTACGATATGAATAAAAGATCAACTAATTATTAAATGAATAAAACGAAATTGTATTTCAAATAAGCAATTGTCATAACAAAAGCACTAAACATAAATAAGGTAGACATTATCCAACATAAAGTCTTGTAACATTAAACAATAAATTAAAGCAACAAGAAGCTTAGTCCGGGGTCATCATGCATCCTTTCTCAATCCTCACGGACCACCTACAAATAAACATCCATGTATAAGCATTAAGCTCCAAGGGCATAGAACACATATATTTAATGTTATTTACTTACATAAACGAACATCATAACTATACTATGGAGAAAACCGAAAAGTGTAGTACCTCTTCTGGCGCAGTATAGCGAAACAGTGCTTCTGCAAATTATGCACTGTTGCCTTGAGCAATAGCTCGCCTTCCAGCAACTGCTCCAACCGATCCATGGGGTTCAGATGCTTGATTGTTTGATGATCCATCATTTCCATCTTCTCTCATCTGAGATTGGTCAACAAGATATCCGAGCGAGGCTGTTTGCTCAGGAGTTCGCTCATAGAAATCATTAGTTAGTGATGGATCTGGGGATGGAGCATACCTGTTATAAAGCGCGGGTCAACAAATTCATAATACACAACACGACTAATGAAACTGATAGACGTAGAAGCACATAATGGTATAATTCATAAAAATTAGTAGGAATGCAGTAATTTGCAACGAAAGGAAACACTTACGGGTTTTCTACGAAGCTATTGCCAGCAGGATCGTCTAGTATGAAAGTAAATGATGAATTCCCTGTGGCACATGCTCTTAGTTTTAGTATGAACTCGTGTATAGCCTCAGCAGTTTGGGGATCAATTTTCTGAAAAGGTCCAACATATCATATGAAATCAACAAGTCATATGAACATTCAAAGATGAAAATAATGCGAAAGAAATTGACTGCCATATGAAATAAACTACCCCACCTTTCTTTCATCTTGAAGTGCTTGCAACTCATCTGAAGCTCGGACCAAGATTCCCTCCACCTGAAACATATACATGATACGACTGATGTAAGAAAAACCAAGTTTTGTGTAACAGAAAACCTCACAAGTAGTAAAAAAGTTATTAAAACTTATATCGGGTTCAACTAAGACAAATTCATGATTTATGTTTCACTAGCTATCTTCCTATATACATACACTTGTATGTTGTGCTAGAATAACCAAAATCAACCCCTTTATAAGTAAATGGGTCGATATTGTCATCCCTAGAATAACCAAGAAACAGTAAACAAGCAGCCCAAGTTTGAATGTCCCAAAGGTGAGCTTATGATAGCTTAAAAAGGCTGAATTAAAATTCTACAAAGTACCCCTAAAATCTACAAACACAATAACAATAATAATGGCAACAAGAGGCGGCTACAAAGACCTTTGCCGAAACCGTTTGGTCTCGGCTTAGTCTTGCCGTGACCAACACTCGGCCGAAATGGCCTTGGTGGGTTTCTTGGGTTCTCGGTCAACACAAACAACAACATCAAGCCATTGCCGAGACCTCCATGGTCTCGGCTTACCTTCTAAACAACAGCAATAGTAACTCTAGCAACAAGAAAAGCAGCAGCATCACAAGTTATCATCAAGGGTCAACAAACAACAATAACACATCGGTCAACAATCAATATAATGACAACAAGCAACATGGCCGTGACCCTAGTGGTCTCGGCTCGTTCTTTCTTGGCAGCCCGTAACCACGACATAACAACAATAATCCACAACAACTTCAACAATCTAATCCTAACCCACGGCTTAACAACAACAGTTTCAAGAACATCAAGAAGGCCATGATATCAAAAAAAATAACAAGAATGAAGACATCAATGACACCGTGAATCAAAACAACAGCGGTAGTAACATCAAGAACACCGTGAGCTTTGGCTCACGGTTTGACCCATTCGAAACACACAACACACAACATCTTGATACCAAACTCATTTCAATCATGTTTTTATTTATCAAAAGCTTATAAAATATCAAAACCCATTAGTTTTATACCCAAAATCTCAAGTAATGTGGTGAGTTGGTCACGAGTTTGACTCGCAACGAGTCAACTCACACCCAACTTCACATTTTCTTACCTTTCTTCAATAGATCTATAGATTTAAGGGTTAAAATGATGGTGGTGGTGGTGTATTGATGGCGGTGGCACAAAAAACGAGGTGGTGTATAACTTTTAGGGCGCGTGTGATATAGTGGTAGATAGAGGAGATGATGAGGGTTCTTGTTGTGGTGGCGGTGTTGCTCAGTGACAGGCGGTGGAGGTGGTGTTGGGGGTTGACAGGCGGTGGCTAGGGTTTGTGAAGGAGGGAGTATGTTTGAGTGAGAGAGATGAAATGGGAAGATGAGGGTGTGTTTGTTTATTTATTATTACAAGGAGCGGGAAGTGTTTTGGAAGGAGCGGGAAGTGTTTTGGAAAAAAAAAAAAAAAAAAAAAAAAAACGAAGCAGATTTGATTTTTTGGGAATTTTTTTTTTGAGAGCGGGAAGTGTTTTGGCAAAAAAAAAATGATAGATTTTGATGAAGCAGATGGTAAAAAAAAACATAGATGACCCCTATTTATGACGAAGCAAAACGAGCGTCATCTAGCAGGCTAAATTTTAACTGATTATGACCCTATGTTATGACGCTTCTGAAAACGAGTCATCCCTAATAAAAAATTTACTCGCTATGACTCTTATTTTATGACTTTGCTATTTGCGTGTCATCTTGTAGCGTCCGTCATAAAATGCGAGTCAAGGATAGACCTTTTTCTAGTAGTGAATAATCTATTAGATTTTGTGAAGCTATACATCAAGTGGTTAACTTACCACCAGGCAAGAAAGTATGGGTTTGATGATCAAAACTTTGCCAAATTGGTTGACTCGATCTTGACCCGTAACTCAAAACTAAATTACCATCATCACGAAGGACAAGTGATGCAGAACTTGTAACAGTACTAGACATGATGTTTGTTGACCAAACTATGTTGTCTGACTCGTTTAAAAGCACTTTGATTTTCAATTTACAAGAAAATTTATTGGAGATGGGTGACTCTCTGGTCCAAACTGATTAATTTCAGTACATTAGCCTAAGCACATATAAATAAGTGCAGATTAAGCAGAACTACTTAATAGAACCTTTCGTTGTAAACTGATTATTGTAACTTACATGAACCTTCCTCCTATCCTCAATAGCACAACCCCCCCCCCCCTTCCAGCCCCTCTCAGACCACCCCCAAAAAAACTAGAAACTGATTTCAAAACGCAATAATCAGCACCATAAGAAAATTTCAAACACCTTCTAAGAAAAAACATGAATAATCGATTCTGATATATTGTTTCTGAAACACTAGAAAGTTGAAAGTTGAAACTGTTAAAAAAAACCTAATCCCAATTAAACACCCCGTAAGAAAGCAAAGCCAATCAATAATGCACACAATATTCAGAAGATTAAACAAGCAAACTTTGCCAAACACTAATTAAACTGCGCATTTGCATACCATTTAATTTTAATCAGAAGAAAATTGAAACACTATATTCAGAAGGCTTATCTTAAGTCAGCATATAACCACCTTTGTTAAAGGATGTGAATCCGCACCGGGAGCATCAGGAATAATGGAATTGTATCCTGAACCCTTGCCATCTCCCAAGTCTGTCCAAACATTTATAAAATAGTCAAAACTGTCAAAACTGTCATGTTGTTCGTATAAGTAATATGTATTTCAATGTTCTTATAACATGTCAAATTCATAATTTGTAAATGAAGATAGATCAGCAATATCCTTGACAAGCAACCCAAAACAACCTGTACAAGCAAT
This sequence comes from Artemisia tridentata subsp. tridentata, assembly GCA_021014915.2. Taxonomy (NCBI): domain Eukaryota; kingdom Viridiplantae; phylum Streptophyta; class Magnoliopsida; order Asterales; family Asteraceae; genus Artemisia; species Artemisia tridentata. The sequence goes on from CP139506.1 coordinate 336,811,283, forward strand.
CCCAAACAACAGCTAAACTTGAATTCAAAAGTGACTTGACACGAGCTATAGGAGTAGAGAAGGTAGATCCCATCACAAGAACGATAGCTGAAAAGTGGCACCACACCCTCCATCCTTAGATACTAGCTGCAACCGACTTGAACCCCTGTGAAAATATCAGACATGTAAGAACTATTGTTGCACAGGTGCATGAGTCATTCAAAGAACACAGAACCCGTTGAAATAGTCACGAAATATTAGCAAAAAAATCATGTATATAAACATGTACGCATAAGCATTTAAGCCTTTTCTAACGTATATAAACATGTACACATAAGCTGTGCAAACTCTAAATTCCATGACAGCAAGTTACGAAACTGCAGTGTCTTCCCACTTCATTATGTCCACAAACTGCAGTGTCTTCCCACATCAGTCGACAACAAATCGCCACTATCTAAATAAGACAACCACACTCACGTCGTGACTCGTATTTACACGTTTTCGATCGTATTTACACGTTTTCGTCCGTTTTTACACATTTTCGTCCGTACTTACACGTTTTCGTCCGTTTTTACACGTTTTCGTCCGTTTTTACCATTTTTTGTCAGTATTACACGTTTTCGTCCGTTTTTACACGTTTTCGTCAGTATTTACACGTTTTCGTCCGTATTTACACGTTTTCGTCCGTATTTACACGTTTTCGTCCGTTTTTACACGTTTTCGTCTGTTTTTACATGTTTTCGTCCGTTTTTACACGTTTTCGTCCGTATTTACACGTTTTTGTCATTATTTACACGTTTTCGTCCGTTTTTACACGTTTTCATCCGTATTTACACGTTTTCGTCCGTATTTACACGTTTTCATCCGTATTTACACGTTTTCGTCCGTTTTTACACTTTTTTCTCAGTATTTACACGTTTTCGTCCGTATTTACACGTTTTCGTCGTTTTTACACGTTTTCGTCAGTTTTTACATGTTTTCGTCGGTTTTTACACGTTTTCGTCCGTATTTACACGTTTTCGTCCGTTTTTACACGTTTTCGTCCGTATTTACACGTTTTCATCCGTATTTACACGTTTTCGTCCTTTTTTACACGTTTTTCTCAGTATTTACACGCTTTCGTCCGTATTTACACGTTTTCGTCCGTTTTTACACGTTTTCGTCCGTATTTACACGTTTTCATCCGTATTTACACGTTTTCGTCCGTAATTACACGTTTTCATTTGTTTTTACACGTTTTCATCCGTATTTACACGTTTTCATCCGTATTTACACGTTTTCGTCCGTTTTTACACGTTTTTCTTAGTGTTTACACGTTTTCGTCCGTATTTACACGTTTTCGTCCATATTTACACGTTTTCGTCCGGTTTTACACGTTTTCGTCAGTATTTACACGTTTTCGTCCGTATTTACACGTTTTCGTCCGTTTTTACACGTTTTCATACGTATTTACACGTTTTCGTCCATTTTTACATGTTTTTGTCAGTATTTACACGTTTTCGTCCGTATTTACGCGTTTTCGTGCGTATTTACACTTTTTCGTCCGTACTTACACGTTTTCGTTCGTTTATAGTACACACCTAAGTAAGTCATGTGTATTGCACATCATACGTTCTTGCACCAGATGCAATGTCGTATTACACTATCACATAATAAGGAGTGTTCTATTATGGCGTATGATAATAAAACCACAACAAATAAGCGTACTATAAAGGTTAATGTTAAAAGACACAGGTGTATCAATCTATGGTACCCAAGTATCAATCTATGGTACCCAAGTATCAACTGTCATATTAACTTATGTTTTAATAATACATTTGCGAATAAGCGTTCTAAATAATTAATGTTTTATGACTTATGTATCAAGTGTCCTATTATGGTGTATTGTAATAAAACCATAATGAATATGCATCCTTTAAGGGTCCTATTAAGTTTTGTTATAATAAAACTTTTGCAAATAATCGTTTTAAAAAAATGATGTTATATGACTCAAAAATGAAATGTCCTATTATGGTGTACAATAATAAAACCATTGTACATAAGCGTCCTATAAAGGTTAACGTTATAATACCCACGTGTCAAAGGTCCTATTAAATTTTGCTATAATAAAACTTTTTGTGAATAAGCGTTTTAACTAACTGATGTCTTATGACTCAAAACTCAAGTGTCCTATTATGTCTTATTAGGTTATGTCATAATAGGACATCTAGTGATCAAGTGTCGTATTACACTATCACATAATGGGACACCAACAACTAAATGTCTTATAAAGTAATTTATTAGGATCCATATTTTAAGCGTCCTATTAAGGTTATGTCATAATAGGACATCTAGTGATCAAGTGTCGTATTACACTATCACATAATAGGACACCAACAACTAAATGTCTTATAAAGTAATTTATTAGGATCCATATTTTAAGCGTCCTATTAAGGTATATGATAATAGGACATCTAGTGATCAAGTGTCGTATTACACTATCACATAATGGGACACCAACAACTAAATGTCTTATAAAGTAATTTATTAGGATCCATATTTTAAGCGTCCTATTAAGGTATATGATAATAGGACCCCAAATCATCGACCATCCTATTATATAACTTTTTAGGACATTGCCTAAGTAGCAAATATTTAAAAAGGACCCTAAATGCTCATATGTCCTATTAAACAGTTTTTTAGGACTCCATTATCATAGCGTCCCACACAAAGGGTCCTAAAAAGCCACTTTTGTTGTAGTGGTTGCATCGAACTATACACTTCATATAAAACTATCAATAAAACAAGTGACAATCTACTTATTCATCAGGACAGCCCTCTTATTGTCTCGAGTATTTATATGTGTACGTGTGTGCTACTTGCTGATTCGTGCCTATTGGTTTATTTTATTATTTAATTGCAACCAAATCGTGCCAGTCTCTCAGGCTGAACCCCTTTGCGTTAGATTAGGTTGTATAGCTAACTTAATTTATTAAAATACTGATTAGAATAACTAGATAATACGTTCCACTCTTAGTGATCGACACTCTACTTACCATTATATTCATACTGACCGGGTACACTGCTCGTTAAGTGTGTGTGTTATTGATAAGTCGGCTAAATATAAATTTAAAACTTGAGTAGGCATTAATACTGCTAAACCGCAACGACACATCGCACGCATCACATACCTAAGTTCATAAAAGACTCAAGCATTTGGTCCCCAATATCTCATGGGTCCGTTTGGGTTAAACATGACATTATCATGGTTTATGTATGTAAATGGTGGACAATTGTTCCATGACATATAACTAGGACCATGAAAGTTTCTAGGTATGTTTTGGTTCTAATTATTTTGATAAGTATGTTGTGGATTAACTATACTCTTTGGAAAGGGGTGTTTGGGAAAACTCATTTGAGGTCTCTGTTGATCCGTTTTAACTCTATATTCATTTCTAGCTTGTCCTCTTCCTAAAGATACTGCTGGTTTATGTTTATTATTGGTTATACTACTGTTAGGTTTCTTAGTAACTTTAACAAACTCGGAACGGTCGACTTTGTGAACCTTCTGTTCAACTTCTGTACTCGCGGATCCTTTGGATACACTTGGCGGATCCAAATTTTTGGATCCGTCGGATCCGTGAGTGTCCAAATTGGTTGAATCAGTTTTATTCACAGTCTGTTCCTTATAATCACTTAAGGTTCCTAGTTTCATAAAGCCTAGTCCTGTTTTATCATGAGGTAGCTTTTGCATTTTCATTATTTCATCTGCACAACTTATGTTTTTATCAAACCTTTTAAACTTTGAATTTTGTTTGATCAAATCTTCCTGTGTGGTTCTTAAGGTTTCTAATTCAAGTTTTAGTTCTTGACAAGACACACACGTTTCTTTACTATCTTTACCTTTTTCAATTCGTATTGCTTTTTCTTTAAGCCAAAATACTTCATTTTCTAAAAGTGTTGTCTTTGTTTTCAAAAACTTGTTTTTGTTTATGATTTTTAAAGTAACGTCACACAGTTTGTTATATTCTACTTCTAAGGTTTCGTCATCTATAGAGGAGTATGAATCAGAATGTACCTCTTCTGTGTCATTAGCCATAAGTGTCATTTCGTTGTTCTTAGGCTCATCATCATCATCTCCTTCACTATCGCTCCAAGCTCCACTAACGAAGGCTCTTTGAGACTTGGTCTTTGGAGGCTTTGGACATTCTCCTATTAAGTGACTGGAGTCACCACACCTATAGCATTTCCTATCAACCTTACCTTTCTTATCGTCACGATCTTTCCGAGAGGATTTCTTTTCATCACGAGGTGGTTTTACAAACTTTCCTCGTCTCCTGAAGAATTTCTTGAAATCCCACACGGCCATGGCATACTCTTCATCATCACTGTTTGAACAAGACTCATCATCATCACTTGACTCGACTTTGGCTTTCAAGGCAATAGACTTAATCTTCTCCTTTTTGCCTTTGACAATTTCCGAGTCTTTTTCCATAATCATTTCGTAAACTTTTAGGTTTCCTATGAGCTCATCCAGTGTCATGCTTGAGAGATCTTTAGATTCTTCAATAGCTGTCACCTTTGCTCTCCATTTCGGATGGAGTGCTCTTAGAAATTTCCTGACAAAATTCTTACTAGAAAAAGATTCATCAAGTGCTTTAAGTGATGTAATAATAGTATTGAACTTAGCAAACGCACTATCAATGGTCTCATCTTCAGAGATAACAAATTGTTCGTATTGTTGGACAAGAAGATCAATTTTGTTATCTTTTACTTGTGAGTTCCCTTGATGTGTGATAATAAGAGATTGCCAAATATCCTTAGCCGTTTTACACATAAAAACTCTTTCATATTCTTTCTTAGGTAAGGCATTATAAAGCATCATTTTGGCTTCATTATTTTTGGCAATTAGTTTCTTTTGCTCATCACTGTGACGAGTAAGAGAAGCTCCTTCATCCCGACCACCCGAAATATTATTACTAATAGGTTTGTAATCACCATCAACTATAATATACCATAGATCTATGTCCTTTGACTTTACATAAGTCTCAAAGCGATTTTTCCAATAAATAAAACAATTTGGTTCAAATAGAGGTGGTCTCTGCATAGATTGCCCTTCTTTAAAGTTTTCAAAATCCATGGATCGTTTTAAGTTTTAAAATACAATATATTTTAAAGATCTTAAGTAACGTAGCTCTTGATGCCAATTGTGGAAAACTAGAAGGGGGGTTGAATAGTTTTTACCGTTTTTCAAGTTTTATTTGCTTTGTTACTATATGTTAATTTCAAAGGAAACAATCACAAATAAATAATCACACAATGTAAACAAAAGATAAAGAGAGGAAAGATCAAACCACACGACACTGTTGTTTATAGTGGTTCGGCTACAAGGACTCTCTTCCTTGCCCTACTCCACTCCCCGAGTTTCCTACTCGAGAGTTTATCTTTCACTAAGAAACAAACTCCTTTTCTAGGCGGAGAAAACCTTTACACGTCGCTTACTTCCTTTTCCGGTACTAAGCTAAACACCGGGTTCTTTCACAAGGTAGAACCAACCTGACGTCGCCTATTTACTTTACCGACACTAAGCTAGATGTCGAGTTTTTTACACGGGTACAACTACTCCCTACACTCTTTGTGCTTTAAGGACTAAAGCACTAACCACACTCACTGATTACAAATGATAGATATGATGTGTGAAACAAACTACAATATCACACAGTAATGCAACTAAAGGATTACGGTTCTGTAGATCCTTGAATGCTTGATCTCTTTTCTACAAAATGAAAGATCAAAGTGAAATGCAACTATGAATGATGTTAGTAAGATATGTACTGAATGAATATGTGTGTTAAAGCTATATGAGTGATGATAGAGCCAAATGATCAGCTTCCTATTTATAGACAAGCTGATCTTCAGCTCACGGATCCCACGGATCCCTCACAAGGGATCCGTCCTTCATTGGATTTGGATCCGTGGGATGTGACAGCTAAGGTTTGGTTGTATCTTACCATATCTTAGTTGTATCTTACCATATCTTACCAAATCATCCAAGATCCTCAAATGTCAACTATGTATCTTGCAAATCTAAACAAGATATATCAAAGATATTGTATGTGATGTATGCAATGATGTCATGGAGTGATTTTAGAATTAAAGTTTCCTTTTAAGGAAACAAGTTACTAAATAAGCAAACTTGTAATTCTTGGTTATTATGTGAAGTGTAAAATGTGTACTTAAGAGACTTAAGCTAGTATTTATTATTTGCTAAAAGATATTCCTTTTATTTGTCATTAACAAAACTAATGAAAGATCAAAGAATATAAATAACGTTTTTGAGACGCTATTTGTATTAACATAAAGATCTTTCAAGCATGTCACTTGACGAGCTAATTGGAAATCTCAAGGTTCATGAAATGGTAATGGAAAAAGATTCGGAAATAGTTAAGGGTAAAAAGGAAAAAGTCAAATCCATTGCCTTAAAAGCTAGAGTAGACTCAAGTGATGACGAAGAATCTAGTTCGGGTAGTGAAGATGAAGAATATGCCATGGCAGTAAGAGATTTCAAGAAGTTTTTTAGAAGACGAGGAAAGTTTGTAAGACAACCTCGAGAAGACAAGAAATCCTTTCGGAAGGATCGTGATGACAAGAAAGGAAAAGGGGAAAGAAAATGTTTTAGATGCGGAGATACAAGTCATCTAATAGGAGATTGTCCCAAGCCACCCAAGAACAAGAATCAAAGAGCTTTTGTAAGTGGTGCTTGGAGTGAAAGTGAAGATGATGACGAAGAGCCTAAGAATGACGAAATTGCTCTCATGGCTCAAGACTCAGACGAGATACACTCTGACTCATCCTATTCTTCTATTGATGACTACACCTTGCAAAAGGAATATAACAAACTATGTGAACTTAGCTTAAAAATCATAAACAAAAACAAGTTTTTGAAAACTAAAAAAGAATTTTTAGAAAATGAAGTTTATGTGTTAAAAGAAAAAGCTAAACGATTAGAAAAGAGTAAAGCTATTGACGAGGTATGTGTATCATGTCAAGTGCTTAGACTTGAATTAGAGAAACTTAAAATCACACAGGACACACTTATCAAACAAAACTCTAAATTCAAAAGATTTGATAAAAATATTAGTTGTGTAGATGAAATAATGAAAATCCAAAAATTACCACATGATAAAACTGGACTAGGTTTTATGAAATTAAGAGATTTAAATAGTCTAAAGAAAAAGCCGAAAAAGTACAAGAAATTGTTCCAACAGTCTTAGAAACCCACGGATCAGAAGGAACCAAATCCTTGGTTCCGCCTATGGTAGAGAAAGGATCCGTGGGAACTGTAGCAGAACAGAAAGCTTGAATATCGGCTCGTACAGAGTTCGTTAAAGTCACAAAGAAACCTAATACTAGTTCAATTGTAAATAAACAAAAACCAGTTGTTAGCCTGTTACTATAGGAGTAAAACTTGCTAAGAATGAGTTTAGAGCTAAAACTACTCAACAAAGGCCTAAGACAACTATTCCCAAACGTCCCTTTCCAAAAAGCAACTACAACACGCAACCTTATTATCAAAATGGTTGGAACCAGAACTTTCCTAGGCATTATCAAACTCCTAACTACATGCCATGGAACTCATATCCACCATTCCCATACATGAATCAAGTTAATGGGATGTTTAACCAAAATGGACCCATGAGATATTGGGGACCAAATGCTTGAGTTTTTCTATAACTTAGGTATGCTTGAAAGTCGGTTTGGAACCAGGCGAGTAGATAAAAGATAGCGGTTGTTCAAGGCATATGACGGGAAACAAGAGCCTCTTCTCAACCTACCAAGAATATGACGGAGGTAATGTTACTTTTGGTAGCAAGTTAAAAAGCAAAATCGTCGGAAAATGTACTATCTCTCATGACTCTCTCTCTATTGATGATGTTGCTCATGTTGATAACCTAGGATTTAACTTGCTTAGCATTAGCCAACTATGCCGTAAAAAGTATGATGTCTTCTTTAGTGAAAACGGAAGTAAAATACTAAAAGACGGTATAAACATAGCTAAAGGAGTTTTGAAAAATAATGTATATGTTATGAAAATAGATAAAGCATCTAAAGATAAACTTTGCCTCACCTCTCTAGATGATACCTCAACTCTTTGGCATAGACGCTTAGGCCACGCCAATATGAGACTCATCCAATCTCTATCATCTAAAGAACTCGTTAGGAACTTATCCAAGTTGAAATATGACCAACACTTTTGCGATGCTTGCAAAATTGGAAAACAAGTTCATAGTAGCCATAAGGCTAAAAATAAGGTGTCTATATCTAGGTGTCTAGAACTTTTTCATATGGATTTATTTGGTCCATCCGCTATACAAAGTTATGGAGGCAACTTCTACACTTTGGTCATAGAAGATGATTACTCAAGATACAGTTGGACAAAATTTTTGAAAAGTAAAAACGAAGCTTTTGATAAATTTGAAATTCTTAGTAAGAAAATTCAAAATCAACTAGGAAGTAGCATTATGTCAATTAGAACGGATCATGGTTGTGAATTTGATAATGAAACTCAATTTGGAGCTTTTCGTGATGCTAATGGCATAACACATAATTTTTCAGCTCCTCGTACTCCTCAGTCAAACGGTGTAGTAGAACGTAAAAACCGAACTCTCTAAGAGATGAGTAGAACAATGCTTAATGAACAAAACATACGATGTGCGTGTCGTTGTGTTCAAGTTTTAAAATTTATAAACACGATTTATCCAATTCTCTAATCACACATACGAGCAAGTATACTCGTCCGTGGTAGTAAAGGTGGGTAAGTCGAGATCGTCCCAAGGGAATTGAGGTTTAGGTTTAGTAAATAAGTTTTAGCAAAAAGGTGTGTCAATCCAATTTGAAGTAAATTCTAAAAAATAAGCAAGGTTCAATCAATCAAAAACTAATATACTTGTGTGTAGTTTCCATGACAATTGTTTAGAGTAACCAATCAAGTTGGGTGTGACTTGTAATGATGCACAACTTAAAATGAATGATTCACAATCAATGGTTTTTGTCATGAGAAATCATATCTAAGAATTCAACCTCCTAGTTAACTCCTTTCGGCCATGATTAACTATTACGATAATTCTATTAAGTCCTTTTGTTGTTTGAAAGCATTTCTTATCTTAAGAATTCCTACGAATCCTTTCGGCCTTTTTCGTGATGAAATCGTTTCCAAATCCGTTTTAATGAGTAAAGGTGTTGCTTGTCACACACCACAATCCATAATAATTCGTGCACTAACTTTTTGGAACAAAAACATAAAGAAAGCTCCTTTCGGCCTTTGTAAATCTTTGAAATTGTTTTTACCAACCAATTAAGCAAGATTAGATTTTATCTCAACAAACTCATAAAACAAGATATGTTTTCATGCATCACTATGATAAGATTACTCCAACAATTGTCACATCATCCATACACAAGTATAACTAAAATTACTCCATAACAATCATAATCAAACACAAGTAATTAACCAAACTTTCATTCATCATATAGTAAAAGTAAAAGTAGTTCATGATAACTCAACAAGAAATACCTAATCAAGGAATTACAAGAACTAGAATTGTGGAACTATAGCAATCCACACTCCTCCAATCGCCTATTATCACACGTAAACAACTCCACACACGGACGCAACTCTTGAGACTCGAACTCAAGATCTCCTGGACGTTTTCACAGCAACTACAAGCTTTCGGGCAATAATAATAAGGTGGTGTAGCTTTTTTAGGTTATGTCACTTCCCCCAAAAGAACTCTCTTTGTAAACTAACTAAGGGTTCCTTAAATAAGTGAGGAAACCCTTATTCTTCAAGTAAAAACGTCCCAAATGAGTTAACAGCCGAGAAATGATAAGCCTCCATGATTATGGGGCTTAAATTCATCATTAAATGCAACTTTGTAACTTCAGTGTCGGCCAACCGATCGGTATTTGGCTCCTACCGATCGGTTGGAGCTCTCGGTGTCTCAAACTTCACTCCATCCGAATCGGATGCGGGCAGCATCCGATCGGATGGATGTCTCTGCCATGCAACTTTTATTTTCTCTTTTTCTCTTCTCGTTACGTGCTTGATCCTTTGCTGTACCACTAATTTCTTTTATAGAACTTGATCTTTTCTTGATATATAAGGCATAGAAGTCTTGGTCTAATCAATTCTTTGAAGTATCATGTGGTTTCTTTCTCGTAATTCTCCTTATGTGCATAATCTCTTCATTTCTTCGTATTTTCCTTAACTTTTCCTGTACTTGGCTATATTTACTTGCATACACACTTTTTCATCATTTAGCAACAAATACACACAAATATAACCAAATATGATGCATAAAACTAGCAATAACGCACCTAAAAACATGTTAGATATAAGCGTTATCAAATCCCCACACTTGAGTTTTGCTCGCCCTCGAGCAAGTCTAATTTTTAGAAAAACTGAACTCAATGGTATTTTCATTACGTTCATGAAAAAATCCTAGAAATGTATGCAAGTTAAATCGAGCTTTGATAACGTCACCAAGCACCTTACAAAGGAAATTTTAAATTCACACAACTCTCGATGGTAGATTTGATTGTAGATCACTCAATTGCTCAGACGCGATTCATGTCTCTTACCATAAGCTTGTACTTGTATCAAAACAACAAAATAAAACATCAAAGAGGTCTTTTATTTGGGTTTAGGCTTCAAAAGGGTTTTGATTACCTAGCTAATGTATAGATATTTCATACAAGAACATCATAGCTCGCTAACAACGAATCCTTGTGTAGTCAAGCAACGGATGGTCACTAGATCGTGCCTTGGTTCGCTAACGACGTTACTTGCATAACGGATGGTCACCAATTTACTCACCAGATCGCTAACAACGCTTTTCAACTACCCAAAAACTCGGATGGTCACTAGAACATACATGTGCTACATATCTAAACAAAGCCATCACTAAATCCGAATGTTCGAAAGCTAACAACGAATAAAGTAATTGGTAAGGGCAAGGATAAGACATGGGAATTTGATTTGGTTCTATAAAAATAAAAATCAAACAAGAATCAAGCCCAAATTCTATCCTAACTCTTTATATCACAAATGATTACTCCACCAAACTTCTTCAATTATTATTCCGAATTACATACTAACTCCAATCTTCCATAATAGCTCCTTGACTATCTTATTTTCATACATACATAGCTCATTGGCTTTTTCTTTTCTTTTTCTCTTTTTTTTTTTTTTTTTTTTTTTTTTTTTTTTTTTTTTTAATAATAACACCCCCACACTTTGGATGAGCACACGCTACAAAAAATATAAATAAGAGTAGCGACCTCCTTCTTCATTGGAACAACATATACACATACAAGGTGTGGTCAATCATGCAATCATCAAAAATAAATAGTTTCGAACTTCATTTGGACTTGATTCGGGAAAGTCTAAGGTGTATGGTGTAAAAATTTCTGGGTTAAATCAAAAGAAAAGATAGGCTCAAAAGGGTGTAACTAAGGGTATCTAGCATATAATGCTAACAAATGGGTTCCAATTACTAAGGACAACTAACCGATGTGGTTAGCAAAAATGTATTGTAAACGGAAGGCCATTTTGTGAAAATCCTAATTTGCCTCTTATCATTTGAATATATTTTATTACTTGAAAGTAATTTTAACTGTAATGCATAACAAGTACAAGTTCTAGAATTCACATAATCACGGGCACACTCATACGAAATATAAGGCATGAATCCTCACAATTTAAAATGGTGGTAAAATGTACTTAGCAATAGTTACCAATAACTCTCAAAACTTGACTACATTCCAAAAAAATTTCAAAAAACCTTATTATTTACCATTGAATCAACTTGTCTAACAACTAGAAAGTCAAGGGCAAACATGATCACACATTCTAGTTCTTGAAATCCAAAAATTGAAAAAAAAAAAAAATAATAAAAATAATCTTTCCTATTTTCTTCCCTCCCCCACACTTAAGTTTTGCATTGTCCTCAATGAAATAAAACTAACTTCAAAGTAAAGGAAATGTGAAAGAAAAATAGAAAAAATAATAAATAAAAACTACCCGGGAAAAAATTAGCATAGGCCTAGTTGATCACAAGTAATTTCATGAGTCCTTCCAACTCCAAATATTGATCAACACTAAGCTTCCGTCAACTCTTCCCCTGCAAACACTGCAAACTATGCTCGAAACAAACAAAACAAAATACCAAAACAATAAACCAAACAAAACATAAAAAAAAAAAATCCAAACAAACCAAAATTAAAACAAATAAATCCTACAAGAGTTAGAGTTAAAGTAGTAGAAAAAAATAGAAATAGTTCAACCATCATTGTTTTGAAACCATAGTCATAAACCATCGATCAATCGTAATCCATGTCCGGATTAACCCTCTCATCTTCACTCTCTTCATTCTCATCACCCTCAAAAATTGTGTACCTTTGTCTTTTCTCTCCAGCACCCCTTGAAGAACCGCCCACATCAAAACTCGAACTCCCAACATTAGGAACTCTGCCATACACCGGCACTGGTTCAGGAAATGGTGCGTACCCAGGATATGGGTAAGGGTATTGGCCAGGATACGGGTCATACTCCAATGGGTAGGGTGGAACATTTGGTGGGTTGTAAGGAGGTACCTCATAATCGGCTTGTTGAGCCACATGTTGAAGCATCGGCATTGAGTAATCATAGTTGTAATTTTGCCTCAACATCATTGAATCTCTCCACACGTCCCTTTTCTCAATCTCGTTTAGCTCACGGTTCCAATCTCCCCATCTCCCCATCCCGAGTCAAAACTACCCGGGGCATGAACATTCCCAACATGAGGTGGTGGTTGATACGGTTGTTGTTGGTAAGGCTGCTGTGGTGCTCCATGAGGTGCAGCCATTTGAGGCTCAATCCAAGCTCCCAACTCTCGTGTCTTCCTATTTAATGCCGTATTAAAACTCCTTTCATCCCACGTCTCACTATCCAACATTTCTGAACACTTCGCTAACTCTATATCCACATAATAACCCAATCTTTTTGCCAACTTGGTCACATAGTGACCACCACAGATTGCACTATTGTCCTTGATTCCTGGTGCTCTCCTTGAAAGATACTCGGCTATTATCCAAGCCGCATTCCCATTCTTCTCCTCCAACAACTTCATCACCCAAAGATCCGGTTGATTGCACTTGTCACGGCTTCCTGTCCTATGCAAAACACTCCAAGCTATCAATTTCTGTAAAATTCTCAACAACGGATTCCTTAGCTTTGATGAATTCCTTCGAGTACAACTTGGGTCACCAACACTGTTCCAATACTCAGCTAACCCGGCATAATCATTATGCCTCCTTACTAATCTCACAAAATGAGATGCAAACAATCGACTTGTGATATCATCTGGCTCGTACAAGCCAAGAACAACGGCAAACTCAGGCAAAGTAAACTCATGCTCTCTACCACAGAGCCTAAACCAAATGCATTTGTCATTCATAAGATCCACAACCTTCCTCTCAAAGTAAAACGTGGAGAAAAACTCCAAACACCATTCACGGTTAACTTTCTCGTGGATACTAAACGCATTCTCCCACGAATAATCCTCAAAACTAGAACCGTCTCCTTCATACACATATGTCATTCTCATCAAGTCCCTTAACTCTATCTCACATCCAAAGTCATGAAATAAATCCCAATCGACTAACCTGGGAATAGCAAGCCTTCGCCCTTGTAACTTCGAGAGACGCTCACGAAAAGCGTGCTTCTCTTCGCTGCTTAAGCCACTAAACTTCAAATTCTCATTGCGCTCTGGATTCACAGTATACTTAACCTTCTCCTTGACATTCCTATTCACAAACTTTTTCACAATTGGATTACCAACTTCACGCGACGAACTCGATCCTCCTGCAAGAAACCTCTGTAGAAATCATGATTATTCGTTAGTATAAGAGTATAAGAAACAAGGTTACATGATTTAGAAGTCCTAAAGGTTCGTTTTGAAAATCTTCAAAAAGTTTTACCGAGGGCTCCATCCGATCGGTATCTCTCTCCATCCGATCGGATGGAGTTTTGACCTTGTCCAGCCGATCGGTAGCAACTCGCAACCGAATCGGTTGTACGTACTGTATCCAAAACAAAAATTTTCTGACTTCAAATCAATCCTATCTAGTTCCACTCTTCTCTATCCTGCATTTCATCAATCACTATGGTCTCTACACATCCCACTTATCTCTAAATCATATCCATAACATACTCGCATGATCAATCTTAGAACCTATGAACATATTCGAAATCAAACCTTATTGATGTTCTTATCCATAATGCATCATCCTAGGAACACTAATTAACATCTAAACAACATCTGGAAATCATTAATTTCTACCCAGAATCGATTCAAAGTTTTGACCCACATGATTCAAAAATTAATTAATTCATTCTTCCTCAAAACTTAATCAATCCATCTCATTCTTTTTGCAATGATTTCCTTATTCATTTACCCATCTATTCCAGAAAAATCATACCTTAATTCGAACTATATCAAAAACGCCTAAATTTTGACCTAATTCAATCAACTCGAATTAAAACCTAATTGACACAAATTGATGATGTTACTTACTTGTTTTGGTGCCATTGATGATCCTTTACCTCTCCTGCAACTCTTAGAACTCTTCTAATGGTCGAATTAATGAACCCCAAGTGTGGTGGAATGAGTGTGTGTGTGTTTTTATGATTTTTGAAATCTTGGGTATATATACTTCACTCCATCCGATCAGTATTTCATCCAACCGATTCGGATTGAATTTTTGCAAAACTTCACTTTTCCTTTCTTTTTTCAATACTTTAACACTTTCAAGAACAAATGGAAAGTATTTGACCCCTTTAAAAGACTTCACTTTAAGTATGAAAAATACCACCAACACACTTATTCTCCCAACTTGTTATCCAATCTATCTCTACAACTTCTAAAACAAAACTTAACTCCATAGATTAAAACTTAATAAAACCACAAGGTAACCAAAAGGTCTTAAACTTAAATCAAACTTAAATGCAAAACATTAAACTACTATTAAAAATGCATTAAAAATAAACAAAACAAACATTAGCACAAGCCTTGTGCTTTATTCTTCATCTTTTGCTCTTCAACCTTCAACCTTCAAAGTATTCATGCTTCAAGATGTCTTCACTTTGAAATTTGCCGGATAACTTTCGGTTAGTCATTTGTGTTTTAAACTTCCTTGCAAAATTTCTTCCATCCGGGCAAACTATATCAAACTTCACATGCCATTCTCCATCACCTTCTTCTTTCTTGTAAACACTAGCTCCTTCGGGTCCCCATTCCAAATTCTTCAATTGAACCGGTAAGGATCCAAGAAAATCTGTCAATTTATGGAACACAAAAACATTCTTGAATGGGTTATAGAAAACCTCCATAGCTAATGCTCTTTCCAACTCATCTTCAATACCAAGGTAACTAGGGACAACCGGCCCATATTTAGGCCTTCCCTCTTCATCTCTACCAACTTCGAAACAACCTAAATGGTCTTCTTCTTCTTCATCTTCATGCACTTCCTTAATAATCTTGCCTCTAGGTTTAGGATAGTAGGTATGCTTCAAGATCCCATCACTAATAGTCATAGTACCTCTACCCATATCTATAATAGCTCCGCAAGTTCTCAAAAACGTTCTTCCTAACAACAATGGTAACTCCTTATCTTCGGGGATATTAAGCACAAGAAAATCGGCTAAGAAAGCTTGATATCCTACTTGCACTCTAACATTCTTCACTTCTCCCATTGCTTTTGCTCTTGAATTGTCAGCCATAGTAAGATTATATTGATTTGGTTGAGGATTACCAAGTCCTAATCTTTTGTACAACGGGTATGGCATCACATTCACACTTGCTCCTGTATCGGCCAATGCATACATTGCATCGGTTCCATTCACCTTAATGGGCAACACAAAATTTCCCGGATCGCTCTCTTACTTAGGCAACCCATTTTCAACTATCCTTTCCCTTGCAAACTCATCAAAATTCTTATCCTCTAGCCTAGTTGTTGCCATCATAACCGCATCTAACTTCTTACGATAAACCATGTAATTGTTCAACACTTCTATAACCGGCTTCTCTTCCATAAGCTCCTTAAATTTCATTTCCAAGTTCTCCAAAACAGCTTCTTTTTGTTCTTGAGTCAATGGTTTAACTTCTTGAGGTGATTTAGGTGATGAACTAGATGAACTACTCTCATTCTTAGGGGTGGAGGGTTGGGTAAGTTTGTTAAGCGGTGTTTTCTTGCGATTAGCCTTTCCCATTTTAACAATCTCTCTTCTACCTTCCTTCTTCTCTACCATATCATCATCTACATCAATTCTCATCTCTCCCATAGCAAAATCAACCCTACACTTAGTTTTCACCATGAAATTTCTACCAAACATAACTTCCGGTTCACCCACATTTCCATACTCTAACACAACAAAATCAATTTTGAAAACATGACCATGAATATTAACATTCACATCTCTTACTATCTTCCTACCATAATCCTCATAATCAATCCTAACAAAGCCAAGCTTACTAAGCATTTCTTCCGTAATGTAATTCTCACCATATTCCATGTTAAGTTGAGCATCCCAAGCCTTAACTCCTTCCACACCACATGGTGTAGCATACCTCATAAATGGTACTTCAAACTCTTTAGGGGGTGCTTGCGTAAACACAACCACTCTTTTCTCCTTAGGTAAACACACTATGCTTTCGCCAACTTCTTCTTTTCTTTCTAAACCAATCTTAGCTTCATCCAAAATGCTTTCCAACTTCTCCAAAGAATCTCCTGAATTTCTCAACATCTCTTCCAAGTGTCTCAAATATTCCGAAACATTGCTTAAACTCTCCATTCTACTTAAGCACTAACTATAACATAACCACAAAACAAAAAATCCAAACTATTAGCGTGAGGGTTAGTTATAATCGAACCATATCAAAATATCAAACCAAAGCAAGCTAACAAACAACTTCAAACTATCAAAACATCAAAACAACTAAAAATCAAAAATCATAAAAACTATTACCGAGGCAACCATCCGATCGGATGGGTAAAATGCAAAATACGAATTCTCACCAACCGAATCGGATGCGGGCAGCCTCCGATCGGTTCGATCGAAAAAATGAATTTTTTTTTTTTTTTTTTTTTTTTTTTTTTTTTTTTTTTAAATTTTATTTTTATTTTTTTAAGAAGAACTAAAAAGAAGAATAAATTAATAACTAAAACTAATTAATATAATCCTACAATTAACTATCAAGCATTAAACTATGTGATTAACTTTTAACTCTTTAACTAATGACCATAAAAACTAATTATAAACTCATTCAATGAAAACTATCAAACTACCAAACATTAAAACAAATTAACTACATTAACTAACATTTAACATAATAAAACTTTCTAATACCCCAAATTAATTAATCTAATTACTCTACTAATTAAACACAATATTAATGAATCATAAAAACTGAAAAAATAACAAAAATCACTAAAACAAAAAGTGTTAACGAGACCACCAACCGATCGGATGGACCACCAACCGATTCGGTTGGTCCGAACCAATTTTTTTTTACTTTTTTTTTTTTTTACATTTTAACTCTTTTTTTTTAAATAAAAAAAACTTAGACTACTAAGCCCAACTACCAAGAAAATCTTAACAATTCCCCGGCAGCGGCGCCAAAAACTTGATGTGCGTGTCGTTGTGTTCAAGTTTTAAAATTTATAAACACGATTTATCCAATTCTCTAATCACACATACGAGCAAGTATACTCGTCCGTGGTAGTAAAGGTGGGTAAGTCGAGATCGTCCCAAGGGAATTGGGGTTTAGGTTTAGTAAATAAGTTTTAGCAAAAAGGAGTGTCAATCCAATTTGAAGTAAATTCTAAAAAACAAGCAAGGTTCAATCAATCAAAAACTAATATACTTGTGTGTAGTTTCCATGACAATTGTTTAGAGTAACCAATCAAGTTGGGTGTGACTTGTAATGATGCACAACTTAAAATGAATGATTCACAATCAATGGTTTTTGTCATGAGAAATCATATCTAAGAATTCAATCTCCTATTTAACTCCTTTCTGCCATGATTAACTATTACGATAATTCTATTAAGTCCTTTTGTTGTTTGAAAACATTTCTTATCTTAAGAATTCCTACGAATCCTTTCGGCCTTTTTCGTGATGAAATCGTTTCCAAATCCATTTTAATGAGTAAAGGTGTTGCTTGTCACACACCACAATCCATAATAATTCGTGCACTAACTTTTTGGAACAAAAACATAAAGAAAGCTCCTTTCAGCCTTTGTAAATATTTGAAATTGTTTTTACCAACCAATTAAGCAAGATTAGATTTTATCTCAACAAACTCATAAAACAAGATATGTTTTCATGCATCACTATGATAAGATTACTCCAACAATTGTCACATCATCCACACACAAGTATAACTAAAATTACTCCATAACAATCATAATCAAACACAAGTAATTAACCAAACTTTCATTCATCATATAGTAAAAGTAAAAGTAGTTCATGATAACTCAACAAGAAATACCTAATCAAGGAATTACAAGAACTAGAATTGTGGAACTATAGCAATCCACACTCCTCCAATCGCCTATTATCACACGTAAACAACTCCACACACGGACGCAACTCTTGAGACTCGAACTCAAGATCTCCTGGACGTTTTCACAGCAACTACAAGCTTTCGGGCAATAATAATAAGGTGGTGTAGCTTTTTTAGGTTATGTCACTTCCCCCAAAAGAACTCTCTTTGTAAACTAACTAAGGGTTCCTTAAATAAGTGAGGAAACCCTTATTCTTCAAGTAAAAACGTCCCAAATGAGTTAACAGCCGAGAAATGATAAGCCTCCATGATTATGGGGCTTAAATTCATCATTAAATGCAACTTTGTAACTTCAGTGTCGGCCAACCGATCGGTATTTGGCTCCTACCGATCGGTTGGAGCTCTCGGTGTCTCAAACTTCACTCCATCCGAATCGGATGCGGGCAGCATCCGATCGGATGGATGTCTCTACCATGCAACTTTTATTTTCTCTTTTTCTCTTCTCGTTACGTGCTTGATCCTTTGCTGTACCACTAATTTCTTTTATAGAACTTGATCTTTTCTTGATATATAAGGCATAGAAGTCTTGGTCTAATCAATTCTTTGAAGTATCATGTGGTTTCTTTCTCGTAATTCTCCTTATGTGCATAATCTCTTCATTTCTTCGTATTTTCCTTAACTTTTCCTGTACTTGGCTATATTTACTTGCATACACACTTTTTCATCATTTAGCAACAAATACACACAAATATAACCAAATATGATGCACAAAACTAGCAATAACGCACCTAAAAACATGTTAGATATAAGCGTTATCAACATACCACAAAAATTTTGGTGTAACGTCGTTGACACATCTACCTATATGTTAAATAGAGTTTTTATAAGACCATTTTTTAATAAAACTCCATATGAACTATATAGAGGCAAAAAGCCTATATTAGGCTACTTTAGAGTTTTTGGAAGCAAGTGCTTTATTCTAAACACTAAGGATTATCTCACCAAATTTGACCCAAAGTCTTATGAAGGTGTGTTCCTTGAATATTCTCAAAATAGCAAAGCTTATATTGTTCTAAACAAAGAAACCTTAAGAGTCGAGGAATCGTTAAACGTAACATTTGACGAAAGTCCACCTCCCTCTAAGACATCACCTTTGGTAGATGATGACTTAGTTGAAAGTCAACTTGTTGAAGACCAAGAATATCTAAATAATGACAAGGAAGATGAACTATTAAATTGAGAAATTGTAAATTTCAAAGAATCTAAAAGTCATCCATTAGATAGTTCATATGAAGTCTTATGCATGTACCATCTTTTTCCTAGTCAATGTTTCAATATAGGCAAGGCTACTATCATTTCTCGGTTCATATGACAATGGTATTCAGGCATGAGCTAACCTTTGTTATATTCGTCTAGTGTTTTTATCTTTATTACTACCATATCAAAAACCAAATTTGTTTCCTCTTCTATGTTATATTCTGGCTAGTCTTTTCAAGATCATCTTGTAATTGCTAATTCATTAATTAATTAAAATTAGATATAAGATCATTTGAGGACCAAACTTTTTTTACATACCAAGGGACTAATCTCCATCATCCATCTTCCCTCCATCTTTATTTGATCTAATGGATGAGATTAATCCCAACAATTTAAAAAATCCACTTTCATCCTTTTTTTTCAAATGTTAATATCTTTCAAACCGTTAATCGTTAAGCGAAAAAAAAAATATACCGTTACGACGAGCATTTAATTATCTTTCTATCGATAGGCATTTTGATATATTTTCGACAATTTTTTTTCGTGGCCGAAAAAATCGTTTTTTTCACGTTTTTTTTTCGTGGCCGAAAAAATCATATATGATATTACATATCATATATTATATGTAATATCAAATATCATATATGATATGTAATACTAGTATCATATATGATTTTTTCGGCCACGAAAAAAAGGTGAAAAAAACGAAAAAAAAAATTGTCGAAAATATATCAAAATGCCTATCTGTAGAAAGATAATTAAATGCTCGTCGCGATGGTGTAATTATTTTCGCTTAACGATTAACGGTTTAAGAGATATTTAAATTATAAAAAATGGGTGAAATATTAAATGCTTTTAATCTCAACCATTGATTTCTTCTTGGTATGTGAGGAATGTTTGGTTTTTTAAATAATTCGACTCGTAAAATTAATACTACGTAGATATTAGAAATAGTTTCATCACAATTTTTATGATGTCCTTATTCAAGCTTTATGAAAATTTGATACATATTTCTTACCAGTATTATCTTTTGTGCTACTCAAAAACTACTTTTTTTTTTGTCACGTATCTTTCTTAGGTAACAGTTTTGCGAGTCCCAAATCAATCTCTTCTCTCTACAATATTTTACTCCCAAAGCTCAATCTCATCTTTCTAGTATCTCTGAATTCAAATTCCATCTTTCTGAGTATCATCCAGACCCTCACTTGGTCAAAACATAAACCGAAAAAACAAAAACATGCGGAGTATGAAATAACAAATCTAACAAACAACCAAACGTGTTAAAAAAATAATTATAAACCACCCAACAAATATGAGTTTTTAAACGACAGTCCGGTTGGGAAAAAAAAAAAGAATTCAACATACAAACATAAAACACAGTCTTACCATATCTCAGAATATCTTCACAACCAAACAACTTTATTACGTAATTAGATAAAACTTTATTTGCCCAAATACAACCAACAATCTTTTAAAAGGAACTACAGCAGATTATCCTTGACGTTGCCAGCTTTAATGACATGATACTGTTTACATCAATAAAACAAACAAACACAAGTCATATATAACATATAAATCTAACGAACATAAATATATATAACTTTAAATACAATTTAGCAGGCTTAGCGACGGCAGCAACTTTTTCCGGCGAAACAGCGGCGGCGGCGAGTGGCTGCTGTAACCAAAAAACACCAAAAAATTTGTAAATACTTAGATCTACAAATAAAATCTACAGATCTATAAGAAAAAACCTTCAAAACTTAAGTAATAATTATAGATCTATTAAAAAAATACCTCAAACTTGAAAAACCTTTTTGGTGGGCGTTGGTATTGGTTGTCGTGGTTCTGTGGTGGTTGGGCTCTCGGTGGAGGTGCGGCTTTCGGCGGAGGGGTGGTATTAGGTGGTGGTGAGTTTCGTTGGTGGAGGGTTTCGGTGGAACATGGTGAGAGTTGTGGTGGAGGGTTTCGGTGGTGGTGAGAGTTGTGGTGGTGGGGATGATGGTAGAGATGAGAGTGAGTTGTGAGTTGTGAGTTGAGGGTGTATTGCGTGCGTGTTTTGTTTTTGAGGTGAGAGGAAAATAAGAGGAAGTAAATGGAATGGAGGATGGGTGTTTGTGGGGTATTTGTTTGTAGGGTAAGTTTATATGGTTTTGTTGGTTTGGAAATTTTTAGGTTTGGATGTTGGGTTGGTGTATGTAAATTTAGGCTTTCATATTGGTTAGAATGTCTGAATCTTAATTTTTAGGTTCGGAGTTAGGATGTGGATATGCATGCTTTATAAGGGAGTATATATACCCTTTCTTAACGTACATTATTTGAGGATACCGGGTAAATGCCCAAAACTCAACTATCTATTTATCTTTCATTTAGTTGCTAATTGTTTCTTACGTGTTTATTTCCTATTGTACATGGGTATATGTTATATACTTTGGTGTGTGTTTTCGAGTCTAGATCTTCAAACCACCACACGAATGATGATACTAAGCTTTTTACAAACATTGATACAAATAGTAATAAATACGCAACATATTTGATAACGAGGTAATTTAAAACACGTACATATGGGACATCATGGTTAACCTAAAACACGATCAAGTATTACGTGTGGACATCGGTACATCACCCACATTCCTCTTTCCTTTTCCGTTAACATTCGCAAACGGCACAGGCTCCCGACCACGACCACGGCCGTGGGTTGACGGTTGTTCCGGATCAGGTTCGTTAATCGTCCTAGCCAGGAAACTCGTAACACTTCCCAAATACTTTTTATTGTAATTTTTCACAAATACTTTTTATTGTGAATACTTTCCGTACTGAGTCTTTCGGTTACTCCCGAACCAAAAACTTATTTGT